>JAHLJT010002406.1:38166711-38460929 GCA_031308135.1 Acheta domesticus
CCTCTGCCGTCGCCGTTCACACTCCCACCACCCTCTCCGCTCCTTCCCCGCCCCCTCGTCTGCACTCCACCCCGCCGCTCCTCCGCCACCATCCAATTCCGCTCTCATTCCCGCCTCCACCGTCCCCGTTTCCGCTCCCGCCACCCTCTCCGCTCATTCCCCACACCCTCTCCGCACCATCCCTTCTCCCTTATCCACACACCACCCCGCCCCTCCCACTTCGTACCCGTTCCGCACACATCCGTCTCTACCTCTCCGCTCCTTCTCCGCCGCCTCCTCCTACGCACCATCTTGCTGCCGCCCTGCCACCACCCGTTTTTCGCTCCCTTCCCCGCCTCAACCGTCGCCGTCACCTCCCCTGTCTCCGTCGCCATCCTGCCTGCGCCTGCCCCTGAGCACATGTCACCGTCAGCCCCTTCCCGTCACTTCTGTCTCATCACCACTCCCACATCCATCACCGTTCCCGCCTCGATCTGCGGCACCGTTGTCTCCAACGCCCCCCACTCCCGGAGCCCTCCCTCCCCTCCCCGCCCCCCCCCCGCCGGGTCGGCGCCGGAGCCATTAGCGCGCTAACTAACCTCCGCACGCACTTGGGCATCCACACCTTTTGTTTCGCCGCGCGCCAATTCGCAAGCTTCCGGGCGACCTCCGCGGCGCAATTTCCCGTGTTTCGGCTCATTTCTGGCGGCGGCGGCGCGTGCGATGGCGGTTCCGTGGGCGCCGCGCGGCTCGGTGGCCGCGCGCCAAATTGGGCGCGAGGGCTTCGGAAATTCGCGCCCGCCGCTCGCCCAGACGCCCGGGCCACAGTAGGCGCATGCCCGTCCCGCGGCAAGGAGGAATAATGGCGCCCACATGAAACAAAACGCTCAGCATCAACCACGTAAGACCAAGCTCAGGCAAAATTTATGTTCTCCCTACACACGAAATTATTGTACATTTCATGTATACCACTAACCCCTCCTTGTTTCTTGTGTAAGATAACTAGTGGAGGGGGGCACAATCGCACATACTTTCTCGCATTATTTCTAACACAATTTTCGAAACTTTAGAGTGTTCGAAGAAAATGAGACATGTGCCATTTTGTATTCATTTCTCTACCAATAAAAAAATTAAGAAAAAAATGTGAAGAGGGAAAATGAGGTTTGAGAAAATGTTTTTTTTTATAAATTGCATTAATTTCAAGCACAAATTATGCGAAACAACTAGATTTAAACAATGTACATGACTTTTGTGTACCTAACCTAAAATGTGCATGTGAGTTTGAGAACATATTTTGTAACGACAAAAACTTCTACCTTCAATGTTGCACTATTGCAATGCTAACTGCCTGCAATTTTCGACAAGTCAGAGTTTGTCAAGAACGAGACTAGCACCACTTTTGATACCGTTCTCTCATAAATACAAGGAGAAAAGTAAAGAAAAAGTTTGGAGTCGTTTTCTAAAAAAAAAATAATTCAAATTACCCTCTATTTCAAGCAAAATTACTGGAAAATTATTCATATTTTCGAAAGATTGTACATGACCTTATTTGCAAGATCTATTTTAAAGACCATATTTTATTTTAAAAAAATCTATATTCAATATTATAGTAGTAGAAAGACGACGGAAAAAAATTCAACTGTTACTTAGTACTATAATTTTGTACCTTCTATCGTACTAACAAGTCAGCCTTGAAAAATTATATTAATATTAAACAAATTAATGGTGTAGATAAATTAAATCAAAAATTATATTGATAAAGCTCTAACTTTAATACTTAAGGTGGAGGACAGGTTCGAAAAAAATACGAACTTTTCGACACAGAGCAGGTTCAATTCGCCCTAAACAAGTTGCCCCCACTACAGTAGATTGGTTCTTGTTGTGTCACCCATTCAAACACTGTATTGGATGAACGTTTTTAAAACATTTTTTTTTATAATTAGTAATTATTCTGTGTCGTAATATTATTACGATGTCGATATCCAAGCACAGAAAAGTAATAATTGGTTTAATCGAGCAATTATCAGTGATATTATTGTAGATTAAGATGGGATACGTGACAGTTTCGATTAGCATCTCATGCTGTCTCTCCTGTCGTCTCATTGATGAATACTTCGGAAAGGGACACTTCTCCTGCGGCTCGCATTACAAGTCACACTTTACGTACTACACAAAAATATTGTATTGCTGTAAACAATCTGCAGAACGTTGATTGTTTTACAGAAATACACTCTTTGGCGGACTCTGATACCGAAAACGCGTTTTTTTCGAAAACGTCTGTCCGTCTCCCTGTGAACAACACTAAACTTTACGCAGGATTTTCACGAAAACGAAGACTCTCCGATCAATGAATCTGATGTTATGGTTCTTCGAATTTGAAATGGATCTTTT
This sequence comes from Acheta domesticus, assembly GCA_031308135.1. Taxonomy (NCBI): domain Eukaryota; kingdom Metazoa; phylum Arthropoda; class Insecta; order Orthoptera; family Gryllidae; genus Acheta; species Acheta domesticus. Next base: position 38,169,082 of record JAHLJT010002406.1, read on the forward strand.
AATTTTTGGAGGTATTAATGGGTTTCAATGAAAGCAGGCATTTTCAATTTGTTTTCAATAATGGATTCAATTTTCTTTAACCTTTTGCTCAAACGATTTAAGTATGGAGTTAATAAAAATAAAAATGGTGGACTTGTTTTTCATTCAAATATCCGAAATTTCGAAAATTACTTAAGTTAAAAAGATACGCCCTTTCCTACAACTACATTATTGACAATAGTGATTCCTCTTTTAAAATTGCATCTGTTCTTCAAAATTAGGTCTCTAAGTAATGATAACAGATTTTTTCAAATGTGGATTTTAAGTTATATCCTTTCAGTTTAAGTGATGGCAACAGTGTTAGGATAGCAGAAGCAGTAGTGCGTAAACATTACCAAATATACGACAAAGTAGGTGCTGTTGTAGTACCAATAGTTTTGTATTTAGTCATTATATGTCCCTTAAAAGGCAATTGGCGGGGAACCATTAGATCTCGGAATCCTAGACGATTACCGAACTAGAAACCTGCAATGTCTCGAATTCGTCGTGACTCCGCGTAGTTAACGAATTCGGCTAGCGACGCCGGTTTCGCGGTCGTGTCCCTTCAGTAGAACCATCCCTGCGTTTGCCTGGATAACCGAGGGAAACCACGGTCAAGATGTCCGGCACAGGGATTGAACCCGGACCTCCCGAAAGAGAAAGTCGCCCTCCCGGACCTCCCGAAAGAGCTACGCCCTGAACCACTTCGCTCGGTACCAGTAGTTTTATGAGGTGGTACATCTATAAGCTTCATCTATTTCTCGTATTAAAACAACATTTATTTATTTATTTACGTCAAAACAGTTAAAAATTGTGTGTAACGGCACACGTTCATTTCAGTGGAGTACAGATTTGTTAATTTGAAATGGAAAACTGCATTGAAACAGTTTTCTTTTCATTTACTATTAATTTGTTAGTATGGAACCAATTTGAAACATCTGATATTGCACTATTTACGGTTTCTTTATTGCAAAGAATATTCGTATCATCCGCAAAGAGAACTGTTCTTCCGTTTCGAAACGCCAAGGGCATATTGTTTACATATAATAGGAAGATAATAGAGCCTAAAATCGAAACTTGTGGGACTCCACGTCCCATTGGCAAAGAACCGGAAAGGTGTGTACACAAAGTTCCATCATTCCAATAAGGGATTTCTACTCTCTGAGATCGTTGTTTAAGGTTAGCGAACTTAGCCAATCTAGAAAAGCGTTTTCGCCCTTTACGACATACTCTCCACCCACTGCGCCGGGCGTTGGCTGGGCGACCGGGCAGCAGAAGGGAGAATGAGGAGGGATGCAGGGGGGGGGGCGGCAACGCCTTCCGGGGAGCCTGCCGTCCATCGCCGGTCATCCGTCAATTGTCAGGAGCGCTCTTTGTTTCCGTGATGAAGTGCCGCTCCCGGATTGGACGCCCAAATCGCTGGATTGTCGCGTCGCGTTTCTGCGTAATACGCGATCCAATTGTCCCACGGAGAGGGCAGTAGAGGCTCTCGGAGAGCATTTCCCGACCTTGGATTGTTTTCCGTGCTGGAATGACGTGCTTGTACTCGGTTTCCGCGAAGCTGTGTACGGTTGGGCACGTAACATAAGTGTTCCATTAACGCAACAACAAGCTGCGTTTGATCACACTGGCGAACTATTCAGCCGTATCCTCGGTACAGCGAGGTTACCGATTATTTGGACGGGTTCCAAAACGGTTGTAGCCGAAAATAGAATTTGCCCCACGACATACAATATTGTGCCGCCACCCAGCTGAGCCGATAATGTGTCGGTCAAAGTGTCAATCCAGAAAGGGCAGTTGGAGATTAGGGATAGTTTCACGAATACCAAAGAGCTCGGTTTGTTGACATTCATTACGCTTCCAACTCTGTAAGTAATATCCCGACTATTAGTGCAAGAACAATCTAATTAACATTACTTCTTACTCCTTAGAACCCTCCAGAAGAGAAGGAAACAGGGAGTGATGGCGAAGAAGATGCAGAAATGAAGAATCTACTCGAAATAACTGTGAAGAATTGTACTCGAAATTAAGTGTGAAGAAATAACGAAGATATTGTAATTTTAAATTCGCTCTAATTGAATATTTTACTCTATCCCTGAAATAATTAAACGAAAAATAGTTAATTATAATCTGTTGAATATATTGAGATAATGGGATATAGTGAACCTATGATACTGTGAGCCAAAACATATTAGTCCCTAGAGATTCACTATAACCGAGACGACAGTAAATATCTACCAAATAATATTACGGCACTGAGCTCTTTTTATTAACCCTTGTTATATGGTAGTCAGTTCCATATATCTTAGAAAAATAGCTCAAAATGCCATGACACATACGTCTAGAACTTTATCGACTGATTATTTTGTTTCCGAGCATGTCAACTAGTACGAGCATTAATCTCGTAAGTGTAGTAAATATTAAATACCAGGAAGTTATGTTGATAATCCCCCACTAGTACTTGAGATACGGCACCAACCTAAAGATAGGCTTGTGGCGTTCCCCTATCAGGCATCTCGGCCAGCGGATCACCGACCTATACGGAATTAACTCTAAGTTTCCGACTGATCTGATATGAGTGATGAAGTGCGTGTAAAAGTGCATGTCTGTAATGGGAGAGAAAGTGATAAGAATGACGAAGGAAAAGATCGGGCATGGTCCGTGGCCCATTTGTTAAGTACTGTTTCGGCATTCGCCTGGTACTGATCGGAGAAACAACGGAAACCTATTGATCAGAGCTGCCGGGAGCTAAAATTCTCCTCAGCGTGCAGCTATCGAAAGTCAGCACCGTCACGACGCGTCATGACTCGAACTCTAGGACCTCCCGATCAGAGACGCTGCAGTGGCCAAGAGCTCTTGCCCTGAGCCATCTCAGACCGGGAGAGATGGCTCAGGGCATCAACTCATCTCTCTGCAGTGACTCTGATCGGGAGGTTCTGGGGTTCGAGTCCCGACGGTGGCAGGGTTTCCGACACTAGCCAGATAGCTAGTCGAGTTCTGTCTCTGCTTGGAGAAAAATTCTAACGGCCGGCTGCTCTGATCGGTAGTTTTTCGTGGTTTCTGAGATCAATACCAGGCGAATGTCGGAGAAGTACCCTACCAAACTGGACAAGGAGCGCGCGCGATGTTTCCTTCCTATTGCGTGTCCTATTCGCCCACCTTACTTACACTTACACGTACATGCACTACACTACTACACATGAAATGAGTCCAGTCGGGAGCTTACAGCTTGCTCCGGCTGGGGCGCTGCCCTGCTTGTGGAAGATACCTGGTTATATCTCAGATTCAGCGGTGCAAGTTTATTGCGACCTCCCGAGCAAAAAGAATGCACTACACTTACGGGACTAATGACCTTAGCCGTTGACGCGCCCGGAATCACTAGTAATCAATCATCAATAATCTGAGCAATCTCAGCTGCTAGCTTTTTACCGAATACTTCTAAACTTTAACGTTTGTTGTTAAGATTAACACTGTTGAACTTTGTGTTTTTTTAAACCGTCGTATACTAATTCACTCCTCTTCGTCCCGCTATTTACAATCACATTTCCTCGACTCGTTCGCTCTGCACTAAAACTACGCGCGTCCATTTGCACTCCGTGGGGCTTCCGGGGTTGGAGTGAGCGTCGGCTGGGCGCTGTCGATTGCCGTCCGCAGTGCTTTGTTTCCCCGATGCCCGACAGGCGGTTGAGGAAGGGTGGAGCGGGGCAAGGCTGTTCCATGTGTGGGTGAGAGGGAGGGGTTGGAGGGGCACAACCTCCCCAGCCAGGGGATGGGCGGCCGACATGAGGCGGGATGAGCGGGCGGGGTGGGCGGGCAGGGTGGGGCGGGGTGGGCGGGGCGGGGTGGGGCGGGGTTGGCGGGCAGGGTGGGGCGGGGTGGCGGGCAGGGTGGGGTGGGGCGGGGCGGGGTGGGCGGGCGGGCGGGCAGGGAAGGGGAGGGCAGGCGGCGGTCGGAAGTGGGGAGGAGCCACACTGAACACACGACGAGAGTACTTATGCCGCGAGCAGAAATTGTTTCTCTGGAATGAAGTTGTCGACGCGTTCGGAATCTGGCGTGCGTGCGAGTGATGTATTTCAGTCGCGGTTTGTATCAGCCTTCTTGTTGTTGAATATGATTGCTAAGGATGGCAACAATATCCACTACATGTTATATTTTTCTTTCAATGCACCAGTCAAGAGCGACTCCCAGGAAGGTCAGCGAAGTAACCCTCGAAAATGTACAGAATACAGTAATATATTTATTTTTGACTGATACGTTATTGCTTGATATTGCTTTTGAAACGGAGCTCGATATACACAGCATAACGTACCTGGATCGAGAGGATCGTCGTTACGAGGGAAATATGAAAACAGTTGAATGATGCTACATGTTCTCTTATGGAGGGAATTACGAAAGGGAGTTATGGGAGGGAAATATGAAAAATAGATGAAAATCAAGATCACAATCATGCATTTGTTTATTTCATGTGAACACAAATAGGAATTACAGTTTTTAAAAGACCCTGAAAATTTTATAGATTCTAAGGTGTCGCAGTTTTTATTTTGAAGTATAGCAGAACTGGTAGAAGCTGCAACATTTGTGACACTCACTGACGCAGGATCATCAGAAATAAGTGGTGCAATTTTCTGTTTCGATGCCCAGCTCTCATCTACGTAACCCTCAGCCATGGTATTGCTTTCCCAACCCCCTAATCTCGTAATACTGGTCATGCTACCTCCTGTGTTAGCCAAGAGAGTCGCCGAGGTTCTTCTAAAACGAATACCTGTGTACATTTTTGTTTTTGGTAAACCTAGATAAGCAGCAATTTTAACAGGAATGGTCCCGATCATGTTCTTACCAACGGGCTGAGCAACACAACGGTCATTCCGGAACCCTGCAAGAAATATTTTAATTCATTTTGGTCGTAGCATCATCATTATTACTGTTTTAATAATGTGTAGCCTGACATCTCATTTTCATCGGTTACTAGGAAAGTTCTGGATATTTAATTTATACTCTTTGTGTTTATTGACAAACTTGAACTAAGATCATATATCTTTAAACGTTCTTTTTCATTAATTCTTAGAGCTCCGTATACTCCCAAAACAGTTTCAATTTTATTCTTGATGTAAATTTCGTTTGGTGCGTCTTTCATAATTTTCAGTACTTTCTCTCACGAAAAAATTGGAATTTCATGGTTTTATTCGACTGTTTTTTATGCGTACAATCGGTTGCAACTCGTAACGTAAATCTGGTTTTCAACGAGTAGCATTTCTTCAGCATAGAATAATAGTTCGGATCTTAAGATTTGTAATTAGTTTTTATACATAAATACAATTTCATGGAATTTGGATAAAAATATTAATTAGAATAATTCCATGGAATTGTATTTATGTACATAAAACACACAATTTGTGATTGATATCGTGTGCTTCCAGCATACTTACATGTAATTTTTTTATGCACTGTGTAGTTGTTACATACATTGTGTAATTAGTGTGACATTGTTTAATTAGTGTTTATGAATCTAACCTTGATGTAAATGTGTAAATATATTCAGCCCTGAGGACGGAGAAATAAAACTCCGAAACTTCGGCTGACATACATTTTAAATAATAATAATAATAATAATAATAATAATAATAATAATAATAATAGTGACTTTATTTATGTGGCGAGACTCGGGCCATCAGGCCCGCTCTTCCGCCTAACCACGTAATAATACATATATAGATAAAAATTGAAACAGTACATTTAGTAAATTAAATAAAATACAACTTAGATATGTCTTGCCCCTGGGCTCACAAAATGAAAGTAAAAAACACAACGTCCCAGCATTTACCTTAAACGGCCGGGGAAAACCAGGGAAAACAAAGGAAGTGTGCATGCTCTTCAACGTTGAGCAACAAAATAAAATATTTAAAATAATTTATAAAGCATTTACTGACATAAGAGAACATTAAAGAGATGCCCGAAAATAAATTATGAAAGAGAGAAAAGAAAATTTAACCCATACGCGTCAAAATGTTAGCAAGAAAATCTCAATCCATTAAAGAACTCATTAAAAAAAAATAAATGAGAATGCACACAACCACCCGGCCAGGACGACGGCTTAGGGCCGATTTTAATTACATCAACATGTACCAAGGGAAAAGACGCATTCAGTCAGAGCCATGACAAGTTTAGCTGGAATGAATTTGAAAAAAAAAAAAAACAACTTTCTAATCTTATATTAAACTTAATTTAAACTAATTATACTGTTGTTTATTAAATTAAAATTAACCTAAGAAGTATAAGAAAATACAAAATAAAAAAAAAGTTAAAAATGTCATATAAAATGTTACATTTAGCGTACAATTTTGAATAATAATAATAATAATAAATAAAAATTAAAATAATAATAATAATAATATATTGAGTACACACTTTCACATCGTACATTATCAGCTCAGTAGAAGAGTATTTAAATGTTTTTTGAATGATCGCAATGTTTTACATTTCCTAACATTTTCTGGAAGGTTATTCCACTCTCGGGTCGTTGCTACTAAGTAAGATTTATTATAAAAATTGGTGTTGCTTTTAGGAATATTGCATAGCAAGGATTTCTGGAATCTTTTGGTTTTGAGATAAGACATTTTATAAGAGAGGTAAGCAGGTACACCCGTATTTAATATTTTGTAGAAAAGGCACAAACTATGAAACATGCGTCGACCTTGCAAATTTAATAAATGATTTGCTTTATAGTTTATTAGAGCAATAACCAAGAACTACACAATCAATTATAATTATTTGTAAATACAATTAACAAGTAAAACTATTAACCGGCAATTAATGAAATCAATTAATGACTCTACATAAGTTACATAAAGTTAAACAGTTTCTTTCTATGTAATTACACAAATATAAATTGTTAAAGGTATATGATATTCCTAACATGAACATTTTATTTTTTCCGGTATACCTTAATCAATGCATGCAGTTTTTTTTCACAGGAAACACTCACTCACTAAACATTCATTATTCCACTTACTTCAATATCATTTTTAGTAATATTCTCTATCAATTAATTCATCTATACATTATCTATTACACGTTATAATCCCAAATATGTCTCAGGGCAACATTTCCACATACATACTGAAATAAAACACACCCCGAACGAATCTACTTCTTTTAAGTAATATTTAATATTTATATATTTATATTTAGCTTTTCGCTACTCCCTAATATTTTAATGATGTCGATGGGTGGCTAGCTCAATTGGATATCATTTATCAAATATATATATATATATATATATATATATATATATATATATATATAAAAGCTCCCGAAGCTCGGGAGCTTATGCTAATACTGTTAATCTCAGGGTAATTTTAACTTTCTATACTCGGGGGGGAAATGCCGCTCATACGAGATCACGACTGGAGAAATACATGAATACATTTACGTGGGTTTGGGATTATTACTACTTATGAACAATGCATTCAAATAACAAGACAATTATCTTTTCAATAAATGTAGTGACATAAACGTCACGTGCAATTTAATTATTTTAAAACTGAAAACTTGAATAAAATTATTTAATATTCCTTGATGGCCATCACCTAATTTTTAATTACTTTAATTTCCAAAACTTAATTTAATTAATTTTGATAACAGTCTTGGCCTTGTACATTCAATGAGATCGATTCATTTCCGATTTGAATTTAATGTTCTACTATTTGTTACTTTCCTTTTCCAAAGGAAACGCAAGTCAAATCCCGTCTCACGCTTCTGCCTAGGAAAAAACATTATTTCACTTTTTCAGCTCATCTATTTGTATCCTCATTACACTGTTTTATAATCCCTTACCGCTAAGCTTCTCGTGATTTTCAACTTGACTGATTCTTTTCTGTTTTTCTTTTTAAAAATGCCATTACTATCGAGCCAATTATTAACATAAATAAATTCTAATAATTTATTAATTTGTCCGAATCACGTTTTAATATCGTGACTCGAAGCATTTTTATGTTAATGTCTCTGTTCTTTATACTTTATCCTGCCACCATCGTCCCTTATCACGTAAATTCATTTTAAGTTTCCTAATATTTTTATATCCCAAATACCCCCGGTATTTTGATGTACTTCAATACGAAATTTCAGAATCAAACAAAAAAAACGCAATAGATTTCGTCAACTTGTTTTGTCATGAATTTATCAATCTTATAGTTTTGTGCTTTTGAATCAACTTGAAAAACAATACCTCTAGCTCTGAGCAAGGATATCAATGAGACATTTTTCATACCTACTGAATTGTTTATATTTATGAAAACATTTCTAACACTTTCATGTTTTCACTATACATTTTCATTTCTGTCTTACGCGCAAAAAATGAGTTTTGACAATGAAGTAAATATATAAACTTCAACATAGTATTTATTTACGTTGAAAATACTCGCATTTATTGGCTGTGTCCATTTGTGTGAGACCCGGGAAAATAGACAACATTTTAATCTTCTTCCAAATCACTTCCAACCCAGACTCTCATACGTGACTCGAGGTCGACTTTCGCGCATTACTGCCATTCCGCGTCCTTGCATCCTTTCCTAAGGAGCAGCAGCCAAGTGAATGAAACCCAAAACACCTCTTGTGCTTCCTCAGCGCGAGGGAGTGGCGCCCCACCCACAGCGGAGCGACCCGCAGGTGCGCAGGCGATAGCTCGCTCCACCTAAGCCACTGGGTCGGCAACAGCATCTAAGCAGCTTACGCTTCTGTAAATATAACGGACGGGGAGGCCATCTTCCTCCACGGGCTGTCGAGCGGTCAACGCAGCGCAGCCCGGACTCTCTCGTCCCCTCGACTTCCCCCTTCCCCTCCTGCACTGCCTCCTCGTCACACCCTTCCCTCACCCCCGCCGCCCCAGCGTCCAGCCCCCTTGACCCCTCACCATCCCCTCCTTTCCCCACATCTACCACAATCCTCCCTGCCTCACCATTTCCCTCCGCTCCATCAGCGCCGATCCTCTCACTCTTATTCCCTTCCCCTCTCCTCCGTTCCGTCAGCCACCCCCCTCGGTCCCACCGGAAAGGGAGCAGTCCTTTAAGACCGGAGCGTTGGGCCCTTACCGCTCGCCTCCTTTCCGTCCTTCTTCCTCTTGCCACCCGTTGGGAGGTGTGAAAACCGACGTGCGAGGAGTCAGAGAAGAGAGCTGCCACACGCGCACCGCAGCCCGGCCGCGGGTCCATTCACGCTGTGGCAAATGAGGTGTTAAAGTACTCTCCCCGCGTCCCCCTGCCGCCGCCACCGCATTGGCCTCGTTATGGGAGCGGCAGGCACAATAGCGAGGGCGCGGCGGCGGTGCCTGTCGCGAGCGGCTACCTGCCCGTGAGGGGCCCGTGCTTCTCAATGGAGATGGAGAGGAAGACGCCCCGCTAATGAGCGCAAACACTCCCTCGTAACCGCAGGCAGGGCTTCCGGCCGGCACAAGGTAGACGTGCGTGCTAATGTATGCTCTGCGAGTGCATTTGAACACTGGGGAACTTGAGACGCTGTTGGGCGGAGTTAATGCTCTGATAGACAGCTTAATCGAAGACCTGCGAGCGATTTTGGAGGGACCCTGTAAATGACATGGACATTACAACCAACAAAGAAATAACGAATGTTTAGCATTGGGTATTTAAATTTTGCTTGAGACTTAGAACACCTCTCGTTTCAGAAATGAAAAATATTAACAGAACAATTTTTATACGTTTCAGAATAATAAATTCGCAATATTCGAGTAGATCTGAAGAATGGGACGTTTTTGGATAGAGTTAATACTCAGATAAGGTAATCGTCCACCCATTAGGGGATCCTGCCTTCATTCGTCTTTTGTGAGGTTTAAAAGAAATAATAATATTAATTATTATTATTATTATTATTATTAGTCTCATTATTGTCATTGATTCACTTTACAACAAGTTTTTACATTTTCTCTTGCGTGACATTTTATACTGTAATTGTGGGGCAAGATTATAGTGTGCGTTTTCCTTGCAATGTCCCAGTTCATGTTGCTGTATGACGATGAGAAAACTTCTCAGGTTGAGAAGACCAGAATACGGCGTGGGTATGTCATCGTGCTAACCACACGTACCCCCTTAACCTATGGCTGCAAGGTCGGGACGCTACTGGTAGGCCATGGCCCGAACACGTGCCGTCGCGCCAAGTGCAAACAAAAACTTGTCGGGAGCGCTTACCACTATCAAAGCGTGGCATTAAAATTAGAATTTTGGATTTATTCCAAATGTTCGTCTGTAACATTTCTGTTGGGGAACCAGATACAAATCTGAAAATTACACACATGTTAGATTGCTGTAATACCAATCTTCAGTAAAAATGTTAACTTTTAGATTTAACTCGAAGTATTTTTTTAAAAAATGTAAACTTCCAGAAAAATGCATTTCCACATTGAGGATATGTTGTGGCAAGTTGACATCGTATTATTTTGAAGCTATTTTAAACTAAAATCTAAATTGATTTAAAATAATTAAATATTCTTTAATATTAATAAACATAAAAGTAGCGTTAAATGTAATTTTCAATATCACGTATACGTTACTTTAAAACAAACTTACAACTTAACATCTACGTTTATAATTGAAAATCTGGTCATAATGATTTTAAAAGTTTACCGACTAATTCAAAAATTGTTTATAAGATATAAAAAATAAGTAAATTCAGCGGTTTGTTTATTTTTTCGCATTTAAATTTGCCATTCTGCTTATTATTTCTGAACATTTCTACAGAGGACAGGAGCACATAACGAAGATTTTTCAACGTCTTTCGTGCCGAAGACGATTAAAGATAGAGATAGAGATAGAGATTTTTTCCCATACTGAAATCTGTTCCTTAAAGATAGATTTTGAAATAAGGTCATGTTCAATTTTTCGAAAAGTTAAATACTTTTCGAGTAATTTTACGTGAAATTACGGGCGAGAAAGTACGTTATGTTTAGCACAACTAGTTCTATTTAGCTACTTGTAGTATCGAAATTCTGCTATCATCGGGATCTCCCACCCAGAAACGCTGCAGCAGCAACATTTTGTTACCCTGAGCAATCTCAACCGGTACATTTTTGGAGGGAATCTGCAGCATTGGGGGATCTCCCACCCAGAAACGCTGCAGCAGCAACATTTTGTTACCCTGAGCAATCTCAACCGGTACATTTTTGGAGGGAATCTGCAGCATTGAGGGATCTCCCACCCAGAATCGCTGCAGCAGCAACATTTTGTTACCCTGAGCAATCTCAACCGGTACATTTTTGGAGGGAATCTGCAGCATTGGGGGATCTCCCATCCAGAAACGCTGCAGCAGCAACATTTTGTTACCCTGAGCAATCTCAAACGGTACATTTTTGGAGGGAATCTGCAGCATTGGTAGACAGAAAACAATTTGTATTTGATTTCCAGTACGAATCTCTTTTCTCTTTTAAAACAATTACGTTCAAAGTGCGGAATGTTCGCACGGTTCCAACTAGTAAAATTTAACTTTTTAGGAGAGGAAGGTCATTATCCTTGAGGTCGAGAAAATCTCACAAACGAGTTGATCCCTTTGGCTCGCCTCCCACGTAGACCCTCGTCAGGCGCCCTTGGCCAGGCAGGAGGCGTCTGGCGCGAAGTCTTTAGACATGTGGAAGCGATAAAATTAAAGGCAGTAATCGCCAGCCCCGGGTTAGTGCAACTTATCCTCTTCAGCTGACGAGACAAGTGTTCAGATTGGACGCAGAGATATCTCCAGCCAGCAGAGAACAAGACGCGCTCGACAGGCAGTTGTTCGGCGCCTCTCGCCACGCCTCGCCGCCCACGCCGCCCTCCCCGCCCACCGGCGCATCACATCTGCCTGATCATCTCGTGTGGTCTGGGAAGCAAGTTTCCAGGATGTCCAGCACCCTTCGAATTTTAGGGTTGAAACTTCCTACTTCTACGACTACATAAGTCCCTTAAAAGATGAAGATAGGCGTTATAAATAGGCAACATAAAGTGAGTTGAAAATACACGCCGTGTGCAAAACATGTTTTCTAGTATTTTCCGTGTGTGAAAGAGTTCTTTCTTCATTAAAACAGTGAAACATTACGAAGCGTACGTAAAACATCGCGAAGCGGGAGCGAAACGTCTTTTACTCACACCGTATTAAAAATATGTAGTACATGCACCACGCGCACTCATCTTTCGATTCGAGCGCAAAAACCTTTCACACAATTGTTGCGTATATTATTTTTCCCAAAAATTTTTATTTTAATGCAAGTTATTATATTTTTGCTCTTGTTAGCTTGCTCAGGTGACTTTAAAATCGCAAATGTAATTAACATCTGATTTTTGAAGCGGATGTTTTTTAACACCGATGTTTTGTGTTCTATGTTTTTATGTAGTTAACATTGTTTTTTTTCTGTGAAAGAAATACAATCGTAATAACAACTGGTAATAATTTTGAGATGGCCATAAATTGGAATTCTTTACACGAAAGGAAGTATATAATTAAAATAGAGGTTTTGTCCCTATATGAAATCGATATTATTTTTTAATTATCCAATCAGATAATGTAACTAATATTGTTAATTGACCTGCATTTTTTATTTTGTTTGTTTAAACACATCGATGGGGGGTTGTAGGTTGACTAGGTTCCTGGCGACGTAGGTTGATGCTCATAGAGTTGCACCATTAAATGCCAGGAAATGCCCCGCTGTAATGGGGTACCCCGATAGAATAATGGTGGAGAAGAGCGATCAAGAACGGGGTATAGTCAACAAGTCCGGTCTCTCTCCTCCTCGTGGTGGCATCTCGGTGCTCTCTGAGGTGAAAACTCAGAGAGCAGCGAATGAGAGAAGGGCGAGGGCGAGTTTCCGGCGCCTTAAAACGGGAAATTTGGGCTTAGAGGCGGAAAACCCCGACAGAAAAACCAAGAGGAAGGGGGGCCTCCGGAGGTCTGATGCAACCAGCCTTCCTAGGGGCAGGGAAACCCTGAAAACAAATCTAGCTGTTGCCTTGCAGTGAGGTGTTGGATCACCAAAGGCTAGAGAAAGAAACCTTGAACAAAAATTACCAGGTCCTCCAAGATCGGGGGGTTGAGGCGTTGGGTCTCAAGCATAAAGTCTCGGAAAGTGACTAAAAAACGACAACTTGGTTTACGACACAGGTATATTTTTTTCGGAACCAGGAATGTACAAGGTATTGTTACAAAGCAGGAGGTTTTCAAAGAAATAGAGCGATTCAATTTAGAGGTAGTGGCCCTATCTGAGACCAAAAAGAAGGGGAAAGGAATAGAAGAGTTTAAAAACTATATCCATATTTATAGTGGAGTAAATAAGGAATGTCGAGCAAAAAAGGGAATATCCATTGCTATTCGGAAAGAATTAAGATGATACATTAAAGAATGGAACTGTGTAAATGAATATTTAATGCAAGTTGATCTGCATATCAAAGGATACAATATATCGCAGCTTATACCACCACGGACAGTTCATCAGGTGATGAAAAAACAGATTTTTACAATAATTTGACAAACTTTCTAAACCAAAGTGGTAATAGGAAGGAACTCTATTTACTAGGAGATTTTAATGGAAGAGTGGGCAGGCAATGTGCAGATAGGATGGTAGGTAAATTTGGCGAGGACATAAAAAATGAAAGTGGGGATCGATTAATAGACGTGTGTGAGCAATATGACCTTAAATATGGAATGACTTCTTCCAACATAAAGATATTCACAAATATACATGGATACAACCAACAAAAAAGTTAAACTCTATCATCGATACTATGTGGCTTGGTCAAAGGACTTTAAGCCATTCTAAAACCTACTTCCTAAAGTACGAAAACTTTTCATATTCTGGTGTATACCCCAGTTGGTCTCTCTATAGCATCAAAACCGCGGAAAAGAGACCATATGGTACGTCTAAAGCAAAAAAACCTGAAGGGAGAAAAACCTGCCATCAGATGGCGAGTACATGCTAATATACCGGAGTCTTTAGACACTATTCATTTATTTTCTGGTATGGACGTCATGCATTCTCCTTCCACATTTTGGTTCCTCAGGATCTGAAATGAAACAGCGCAACGGAAGATCGCCAGCATCCTCGCCTCTGTGCACATTTCTCGGAGGTCACCAGGTGTGTGGAAGCCCATGTGGTTGCCTATTTTTTAAATTTTCATCTTCATTTCTTCCTTCAGATTATTACCGTTATTTCATTTAATGTTTTTTTCCTGGCATAATGCCAGGAAGTTCAATAAGTTTACCCCAATCGATTATCATTTATATACAATTGAATAATTGTGTGCATTAGAATAAAATCAATGAAAATTCTGTTTTTGAAAAAAAGGAAAATATTTTCTAATTTTTAGAGTAAATATTAATATAAATTTACGCTTCAATTACAACACTCCCTCTAAAGCAATTCAAAACTAACATGACAAATTAAATTATAACTTTGTTCTTCCCCATTTTCAAGCCCTCAGACTAAGGAGCGTAACAAGCGTAAATTCACGGTTTTAAGCAGGTCTATGGTCAGAAGAAAAAAAACAATGCAGAACATTCTAAGTCTACTTCCGCGAGGCATGTCTTTTGTTTGAAGAATAATCGCAAAGGTGGTAGTTGGAACACAATACTATAGTGGTCTTTAGTAATGCTTTATGTTGGCTGTTCTTTCTTATGCCAATGGGATGTGCAATGAATAATAACATACATACAATACAATATATAACGTACAATGGAAAACGAGTCTTTAATTTTCCTGTTCTTTGTTAAAAAATACAAAACTAATTTTCTGCTAGGGCATTTTTTTTCCTGGGAACTTCACTCGCTCCTTTGAGATTTGAAATCCCTTTACATTGTGTGCATTGCTAATGTTAAAGCATTCAAATTAATTAAATTAATTGTGACTGTGTAAGGTTTATCCGGAAATCTTTTTACATACGTACGTCTGTACGTCACACGTGCCTTTTTACGTATTTAACTCTCAGGATTTTTAGGCCTATGATATTCAAGACTCTTTGCATACCCTAGAACATATTGGATTTGTGTGTACTTTGTAGAGCCTACGAATGTCAAGACAAATAAAAACTTTCAGCACATAAACATATTGGTCAAATCCGTCAGAGGATAGATGGTAACAAAAAATAAAACAAACAAGAAAAACAAAAACAGATACACCAACATAAAAAAACACTCCTTTCCGATGAGCAAGCTGAAACGAATGTTAGGAGCGCGACTGCCTTCATTGTAAATAGACGGCAGCTTCTCCCCACTACAGTAGCCCTTGAGGTAACGTTGGCGTTTAGACTTCTTACCTTCCTCCGCTGGCATCTTGATTCAAGCCCGGACGATCCAGGTGAAATTTGTGATCAACACATCATTTTCTTGGTGGGTTTTCTCCGGTTCTCCAATTTACCCTGCATTTCATTCTACCGTTGCTTTGTCATCATTGATATCGTCATTATCTTCATATTCACCAACCAATCAGAATTATTAATCCATTCTAAATATGACTATAACACTTAGGCACTGGCACCATTAACTAGAATGTATCTCCTCCCTAATCAAGCACTGAACTCTCATGCTCAGTAGAAACACGTCTTTAGAAGAAAATTAGACCTTCTTCTTCTTGCATGCAACCTTACAATCCGTTCTCATTCCCCATTTCTATCTTCTATTAATGGATTTCGAATAGCGAATGAACATGTCATCTTCGTACTCGCAATACAGGCGGAATTTTTAGAGACCATGGGGAGCAATCGTCTCCTGTATTATTTCAGTAGTATACCTTTGGGTTCCGGCTCTCACACGCTACCAATTTTTATAAATGAGGGTTCTAAAGAAAGAGAATTTCACGGAGACTTGACGAATTCCACTTTGACATTAAAAATATGGATGATTTCTTTTAAAAAAACGCATCAAAATATTCATGTAAAATGCAACCTGCGTCACATGTCAATCTATATCGGCAAATAACTCATAAACAAAGCGTTTTAGAGCCTTAAAAAGTAAAAGTTTGAGGCCAAAGGCCTCAAAGAAGCGTTTCTAAGACCATAATCTACAAGATGAGACATTCCACAATCCATTCAATTAACTTTTCGGTTCGACGCTTCAATACTATCAAGGCCACCTCAATTTCAGCCCTTCCTGCTGGTAGCAATTTTTGTGGCGACGCGCTTAGAAGGCTTAGATTCGACAATATTTACGCTTTCTGTTAACACGGTAGTTCGTGCAGTCAGACGAGATTTATTTGCATAATCATTAATTCAAGATTTACTCTCCAGCAACAACTAGAAGTACTATTATAGTTGCTTGATACCTATACCAATGAAGATTGTTTCTTATGCGTGTAGTGAAACTATTCAATTAACGTTTTTTCATGGCCTATAAGTGCTGCGTACTTAATTGTGGAGGAATGTGGGTGTTCAGTGAATAGTGAAGGCTGTGTTTGTGTTTTACCTGTACCAATATTTTCGTTATCATTCGATGAAATTTTCAAGTCAACAGGTTCAGACACGTAGATTTCTCAAAAGTAAAAAGCTAATATTTTTGTGACTATTACGAAAAACTAAAACCTAACTGACAAAGAATATTGAATAATTATTCAAATGTCTTTAAGTAAGTGTTGGGAATTGTTCCAAGCAAATTCTCCATGATATTGTATAAATATTTATTGAAAATTTCTTTTACACATTAATTGCATTGTTTTTTTATTTTTATTTGTAATTGTGTTAGTACATTACAAGTTACCTTTATATATTTTAAACAAATAAACACGTTTCGTTAACTACTTTCCCTCTTAGAATGAAAATAGAAGGATAGGGATGAGTGTGGGGTCTAACATGCGAGAGTTCTCGCATGGGTACGCAGAGGTAGTGGGGGAAAACTTGTGCTATGGCACAACACAAAGAACAAACTTTTTAAAGTAGATAAAGTAAAATAGCTTGAAATAAATGGAAAACAAGAATCAAAACGTGCTAGCCTACAATACTACGTGAATCAATTAAAAAACAACTAAATTTAAAATTCTAGAAAGAATAGTGCAAGTCACCCGACAACTGCCAACGATCGCAGTCCAAACGCCCGATTTAAATGTTGGCGGTATCTGGAAGTATATACACAAAGGCCCAACTGCAAACTCGAATTGTAAATAAAACACCGTTTGATATTAAACTCAAGGTATCGGTTCGTTAAGGTATTAAAAATGCAAACATAGTTTGAGCAACATTCCCATGTACCGAAGTGGGCTTACTAATGGCTACTAAATTGTTTCGAATGCTAACAAATGGTATTAAGTACTCAAAGGTGAAAACATTAGTTTGATTATTTTTTGGCTCGGAATTGCTCTTCTTGAGGTACGTAAGGACGCAGAAAATAATTCAATACTTTTTAGTATACAAATAATTTTCAATTTTCTCACCCCAGCAAGCTGGCACCCTGACTCTCCAAAACCCACTCGGTTCTTCATAACAAATCAAGGAAAGTTAAATAATATTGCAATGAGTAGGTCTGTTCTTGCCAGATCCGGTATTTTCGCACTACTTTACTTGGCTTTCTCAAGAGTAAAAACCTTTTCTATTATTTGACTATCAAGGAAAGCGAAAAGCTAACTCTCAAGGAAGATTGAAAAATTTCTTCAAATGTTGTTTTTAAAGAAGTATGAATTGTTCCAAGAACATCTTTCTATAATGTTGAATACACTTTAATTGAAAATTTGTTTCAAACATTAATTGCATTGTTATTTTGTTTGATATTCTGTAAGTACATTAGTAGTTGCTCTCCTTTATGGAACGGGTAGACAAATGGATAGAGAAAGGGTGGGATTTAACATGCGAGAGTTCTCGCACGGGTACGCTAGTTACGTTTTATTTTGTCGTTATACGAGTATAAGAAGTAAACTAAGATACTAACAAACTCTCAACAAGTAAACCCCCGAAGTTCGAGTTTTAGGGAGTTTCAAGTTCTACCAAAACATAGTGTCTTCGTTTGCCTCAGAAAAGGGCCATTTCTTTACAACATTTCAGAATTATGCTCAAGAATTCCGCCACAAACTCAACAAATGCAGCACATTGGTGGTGTCCGGTTCAAATTAATAAATAAAATATTTATCTAAAAAGATAGGAAAGCTATTTCAAAATCAAAAGCTAAACCTAAACGGAAATTTTCTGATATAGAAAACACATCTAAATATTTTGTTAACAGAACGAAACCGTTGAAACCGTTTGATGGCTTGCTAAAAACGAACACAGGGGCGTCTCGGATCTAGAGCCGCACCACTCCCGGTATTTTCCATTCTCATTCCGTCAAACCTCCATTCCGAAGCTTCGACGGGGAAGCAACGATAGCATCATCCAAACACCCACCACCGACTGAGAGCGAGTGGCCATCCGAGGCGAGCTCAGGGGCGTGCATTCATCCACGACGATCGCGTAACCCACACCCATTCAGCGAATTAAACCCATTGAGTGCGATGGGTATCGGGTGGGCGGGCAGGAGTGCAGCCGTCATCGGCGGGGAAGGCCCACTTACTGGAGGTCCCGGGGGGCTGGGCGTGGGTGGGCCTCGGGCCGAGGGGCTCCTCGGATCCTGCCCCACCCCTCCACTACCAGGGCCGATGCCTGCCACGCCGTGCGGCATCCCGCTCGGTTGGTTGCTTGGTTGATTAGTGATTCCGGGCACGTCAACGGCTACGTCATTAATACCGAAAGCGTAGTGCATGTTTTAGTTCGGCCGGTGACAGTGATCATCCCTCGCTGGATGGTGAGATCCGGTGCCGTCCACCGTCTGCTAAGGGGTTTTCTCCCTGACCAGGCACCGCTCCGCCCGTGACAAGCTCTAAGCTTCCGACCGGTCTCCTGGCATGTGTGGTAGTGTAGTGCATGTAAGTGTAAGTGTGTGCAAGTAATGGGTAGGATAGGACAAGGAATAGGAAGGAAAGATTGCGTGTGGTCCATGGTCCGTTTGTTAGGGTACTGCTTCGGCTTTCGCCAGGTATTGGTCGGAGAAAGCAAGGAAAATTACCGATCAGAGCGGCCGGCCGCTGGAATTCTCCTCCAGACAGAGACAGAACTCGACTTAGCTATCTAGCTAGTCTCGAGAATCCTGCCGCCGTCGGGACTCCAACCTAGGACCTACCGATCAGAGGCACTGCATCAGTTGATGCACGACATCAGTTGATGCCCTGAATCTCCTCTCCCTGCCTGCATCCCGCCAAGGGTACCATACATGTTCGGGATTCGTGACAGCTTCGAGATGCCACCGGTTGAGATAGCTCAGGGCAAAAGCTGTTCCTCTGACCAAGAGGTCCTAGGGTTAGAGTCCAGAAGTGGAGAATTTTCGACATTAGCTATATAGCTTGGTCGAATTCAGGCACTGTCTGGAGGAGAATTTTATTTGCCAGCGGCTCTTTTCCATGGTTTCTCCGATCAATGCCAGGCGAATGCTGGAGCAGTACCTTAACGAATGGGCCACACGAATCGCGCGCGATCTTTCTTCTCTCCTTATACCCTCCCCTCCCTTTAAGTGCATACTTACAGATACATGCACTACACTACGCTACATGTCGGGAGACCCATCGGGAGTTTAGAGTTCGCCAAGTGTGAGTGGTGCCTTGCTCTATGAGATACCTCGAGAAGGAAACCTCCTCAAGCCGACAAGTAGGTCGGCGTCGGATCTCATATTCTAGTGGAAGAGAAAAAATATGTAGTGGATAGAGCGTGTGCCTCCTAGAGCCCAGAAGACACACGCTCTATCCACCCACGCAAAGTAATGCCCAATGGCGGCTGCGATGAGGTGGAGCAGCCAAGACAGGTGGTTTTAGATATGGAAATGTGGCAACACTCCCATGTGGCATCAAGTGTGTCATTTGAAAATTTCGACCCATCTTCATAACAATATCTTCATCTCGATTCTTTCTTAAATGGGCCCTTACACGTTCGTAATTATTATCCCGACGGCAATCTTGCCGTTCTTTCCTTGACTTCCCAGCCACACAATGCGCGCTTTTTACTTGGCAAAAGCGCGGTTTAGTTTTAAATAAATGTATTTATCACTGAACTCTAGAAGACGGGCAGTGATATTGAAGTTACATTTATGACTAAAAGCAAAATAAGGAGCCTTCTCAGCATTTGTTCAAGGGATAAGGGAAAATGGAAGAAAAACCTGATCAAGATGAGGGTCATTGACCCAGAAGGTCTGATTAGAATTGTACAGTCCATAATTATACAGTCTAATACAGATGTTTCCTGAATGAGTATTAATATGAAACTGCGTCTCATGCGGCCTACTTATCTTTTCATCCATATCGTCCAACAATAAGAATTCTAAGAATTTCAAACTGGGGAATCGTGGCGTTGGTATTGTTGCAAAAGAAGCACGGAAAATTCGATTTCACAATTTAGAAGATTTACAAAAAATACTCTAAACTTTTTAAATTTTCTAAAAATTGTTCTGACCATATTTAAAGATCTACTTTTGACAGTAAGGTTTCATTAAGTTAAAAATATGTCATTAATATGCGAATTTGCAATGTTAATTTTCCGCAATTTTTGAAGATGCAGAAAGCTCATCAAAATGGACTACCTACCTTATTTATACGTTGGTCTATTCCAAAAAAATCCAAGAACAAATTTGGGGCGGTTTTTGAGAAAATCTTAGTTTTAATATTCCTCATTCTCCATGCAAAATGATCGGAATATTACTTCAATTTTTGAAACATTGTACCCAGCCTTTTTAAAGATCCAGCTTTAAAGAACAAGTCATTAAGAAAAAAATATCTATCATCAATGGAGGGTTACGCCAAAATATCTGTCTTCATTGGAGGGTTACGCCGAATTTTTTTTGAACTTTCGCAATTTTCGAAAATTCAGACAACTCAATCCAAAATTGAGACATGTGCCATTTTGATGAATGCTATTTGTTCTATCCGAGCAAGAAATTAAAGGTAACGTTTGGAGCCATTTTTGGGAAAGTTTTGAAAATGTTGGAACTTTATGTAATCGAAATATCTGTTTAATAATCGTCCAATAATCGAAAGATCCGTTTCCAATTCGAAGAACCGTGACATCAGCCAGATCGATCGGGAAATTATTTTTTGGTAAAAATCCTACCTACAATTTACCCGCTAGCGTAGTTCAAAGAAGGAGAGAGGGACGCACAGTCGGGCGTGCCCGTTTTGCATAAACCAATTTTTTGGTATCAAAGACTCACAAACGTGGATTCTGATTGCAAAACATTTTACGGGAATAAATTTACTACACATTGAAAGAATATGCATCCACTTTTTCAGGGTCCATAATATGGGTTCTTCTGATTCGCCGTTTATTGTCGCAACGATACAATACTTTCTCTCAAGTACGTAAATATTGTGTAAGGAGATGAAACTAGAAGGTCGCAGAATATTATGTAAGAAGCAAGATAAGATGGATATACACAATGCGTAATTCACGTTACGTCTAATGTTACTATATGGTCTAACTCGGAAATCGGACTCTTAAAATCAGGTTTTCCTCTTTGTAAAGGAGAGAGACTATTCTTGTCGGTACAGTAGAATGCAGTCATTGACCCCCAGTGTATTTCCACATGCACTGTGTGTCCAATCTGTAATCTGTTGACGATAATGGTAATAATTATGATATATAAGGATATTGATTATATTATGATATGAGATTAAGAATGATGTATAATGATTCGAAAAAATAAAATATCACAAATTATGCTTCTGGACCTGTAGTTTCATTGTCCTTTTCTTCTAGCTCCTAACACAATTTACAGAGAAAGACCTAGAACAGCTTTTTAATCAGACCGACTCCGTAGTACGTTGCATTCACCTTCCAAACATAAATATGTTCATAGTCTAATATAAAACATTAATTGTTGCAACATAATGGTAGCACTCTAACATAGGGATGTGTCGATCGCGAACGAACTAGTTCAATTGAACTATTCTTGAAAAGGAACGGTACGATACGGAACGACCATTTAGTGAACTATAGTTCATCTCTCATGGGTCATCGTTCGTAGTTCGCCGGTCACTATTCCTAGTTCGTTTAGTTCAGTTAGTTCATTTAATTCAGTAGTTCATTTAGTTCTCTTAGTTCGCCGGTCATCGTTCATTAGTTCAGTAGTTCAATTAGTTCTCTCCTGTAGTTCAGCGGTCACAGTGCGCATGAGCTTACTGCGCAGGTTTCAACATGCGGTGGTCGGAAGTCACATGACTTTGGGGATACTGGCTGCTTGTATTGTGTGTAATGTACCTTTGCGTGCTGTTTGTATTGCTGGAATTGCATTTTGATAACTTGCTGTATATAAATGTCACTAATCTGGATTATCAAGGGCAGAATGCCTAGCATAGAGTAATAACAGCTACTTTGATTAATGATTCCCATGGAGTTATTTCTTTTACAAATAAGAATATTCTTTATTTGTAATCCTTTTTGTAAAACGGGTTAAGTGAAGTGCGCAGTTGAATGTGACTAGATATTCTGTCACATTCAATGTACTGCACATTCTGTCACATTCAATGCACATCTTTCATGTACTGCATGTACTTGCAAGTACATGAAAATGAAAATATGAATTTTCATGCATTGGGAAATAGAGTAGAATTCACTTTTCTGCTGTAAGCAACATTTTTAGGGTTGTTTAATACATGAGAAAATTGAACTAGAATGAACCATGTTAGATACTTATCAAAAGAAATCGTTTAATACGAGACGGGTATTCTTATAGATGACACCTAGCTGTCCCAAAAACACATGACACGGGCACGAGAGAACCTATAAAAAGAAGTTACTTTTGGGGAAAGCAAAGCGTTCTGAGATTTAAATTTTTAGCACTAGCGCTAAAAGTGACATTTCATTACATAGTGACATATTCATTATATTCAGATAAAACTGTGAATATAACAGTGAAAACAAAATACTTTCGTCTGATCGCATGAGCTACTTAATACAATGTAGATTTAATTGATGTTTGAATTAAAATATAATGAAACTCAGAAAGGCTGTCTACAAATAGTGTATGACACACGCAGCAAAAATGATTTTATTTAGTTCGTAGGATTACGTCACTCAGCTTATCGGCCTCATGTTGCAACATTTCACGCAAAATAAAATGAAGCATTTACCACTCGTATCATAAAAATCTAATTCTATATCTCTGTCTACAATAAAGACAGATTCTGCGCAGTGTTAACAGGGTATGACATAGGCTATTTTTTGTATCCATTAAAAAAGACGGTTTCCAAGACAACTGTCTTGTTACCGTGAAAAAAGTACTTCATTCATGGGAATTTAACGAAGTATCCCTTAGTAATGCTCTCTAACCTACTGCTCTTTCCCGAGATATCAAACACTTTATTGCAATATAAAATTACGAAATTTTCCGCATATTTTTATATTATAATTTTTATACAGATGTAGAAAAATGTTCTTATTTCGTGAACTAAGTGTGTTTTTTTCATGGTCTCTGTTGACTTTTTGGCCTCGACCTACTGTGTCGGCAAAAATTTCAACTTCAACGCTGAAAAAACACGTACGTCCAGGGTTGCCAGATCCCTTCTGGGAAAATCCACCAAATAACCCAGTGGGGAAAAAAGGTAACCGGTGAATAAAGCTCGACTCTGACACTGCGGCTGATAATTTCAAAATAGCTGCACGTTCACGTTTCACGTAAGTTTAAAAATAAATACTATTGTGTATAAAGCCTACCTACTAAGCCTAGCCCTATGACTTAAATACTTGTTGAATTGCTAGAAAAAGGGGCAACATGTATGTAAAAAAAATGGGCTCTGACATTTTCATAACAGCTGCATGGTGTTCAAAGCTCAAACATTTGTACATACGTAATTTCTGTCAGAAGCCATAAATACTTGTACAATTTGTGGAAAAATGCAATATTGACGATTTAATAAGCGAAAAAAAGCATACCGCCCACAGCCCTCCCAGGATACAAAGAATTACGCCCAATGGACGGAATCCCCCAAAATGCATTTTCATCCAGTAAGTCGACGCTTGCTTTTCGCCCAATTGGCGGTATTTTGCCCAATATGGCATCCCTGTGTACGTGGCGAAAATAAATGAACTA
Source organism: Acheta domesticus (assembly GCA_031308135.1). Lineage (NCBI taxonomy): Eukaryota > Metazoa > Arthropoda > Insecta > Orthoptera > Gryllidae > Acheta > Acheta domesticus. The sequence goes on from JAHLJT010002406.1 coordinate 38,193,148, forward strand.
TTTCGTTCTTTTGAACTAGTTCAACGAACTAGTTCACTAAAAAGAACTATCTTATAAAGAACTATTCACATAAATGAACGATTTTGCCCATCCCTACTCTAACATCAGTCCCAGCCGTTCATTCTGTCCATCTTAAGGAGTGTGGCAAACTTGTACTTCTTCTCAAAATACTACTACATTATAAGGAATGGATGTTTTGTGGGGATTTAAAGGTTTGGGGCCCGTTGTTAGGACAACTGTATTGTTTCAACATGCGCTCATTACATATTTGTGAATGGGACATCCGAGAAAGAATCATCGTAGTACAGCACGAGAAAGTTCTCAAAGAATGACATTGATCCCAGGCTCCAAGAACACAAGAATCAGCTTACTAGATCCTGACAAACGTTTGTTACCTTTCGACACATTATATTGGGATTAATGAAGCAAATTTGTAAAGAATTGGCCAAAATAAATTTTAAGTTCCTAGTCAATAAATTTCCCTCACTTTGCAGAAGGAAATCTCAAAGAAGGTATCTTTCTGGGAACGCAGATCAGGGAACTAACTACAGATTAACATTCTCCAGAAAGTGAAGACGTGAATTGGCTTTAAACAAGTTGTTGGAAAATTATTAAGATCCAAACCATGAGAATCATGTCTATGAGAGGTAGGGAGTGAGGTGGCCCAGAGAGAGGCGAGGCGGGCAGAGCGAAGCAGGATGGAGCTGGGAGATGGTGGTGTCAAAGAATACAAAAAAAACTTTAACAATTTCACAAAACTCTTGCAATGCTGTGAAAACACAAAATGAAAGACACACACTGACCAAGCGATGCTACCTGACTAACACAGCAAGAAAAACCAAATTAATGTAACATTGCAGAATGTATTGAAAAGTTACGAGGCACACATGGCTGGATTTTCCAAACCAGACCACTCTCACTGCAGACCACTCTATCTGCATCAATGCAGATAGCAAGAAAATGCCTTTCACCGACGTGAATGCTTCACGCCCAAAGTCCACCATAGCCCCTTCCGCTTTGGCCCCAAACTCCACTAGCGTTCTCTCCCACTAACCGCCCGGCTCTGGCCCGCCCCGAGTTTTGACACCGGGCGGGGCGCAGAGGGCGGCCAGCCGGCCTGCCGGCGGAGGGGCGGACGGTGGCGGGGGGAGATACGGGCGGCGACGGCGTGGTGGTGGTGGTGGTGGCAGCGGCGGTGACGGTGGTGATGTGGACGTGACGTCATCGGTGTCGGCGGCGAGGATAGCTGGTTGCAACCTGGCCGGGCGGCGGTAGAACCGCCCCATGCATAGAGGCGCGGAGAAACAATGATCAATTAATGTCTTCATTCATTCATTAATTGATTGATTAATTAATTATTTTTTTTAAGTGGGACGCGCGAACTTTGGAGTTGGCGCCCCCATAACACACTGGTGTAGCATGGAACTCCCATAATTTGGCGGGAGTACCACAAAGAGTGCCCAGGTGGGCGGAAGTCGCAGGAACTTGTCCGCGCCGACCAAAATGTGCTAACAGGTGGAGATGCGCGATGGCGGGAACACAGCAGGACAGGGCAGGCGAGGGTGGAGAGGCGGTGCAGAAGAGGTGGAGCCAGAGAGAGCGGTCCCAGCGGCGGGGCGGAGCGGGGCGAGATTGAGCGAGAAGGCGAATCGCGGAGAGACGGCTGCGCGGCTGGAGCGGGGCGTCCGAAGAGAAAGAGCTATCAGGAGAGTGGAGGCGGAACGGAATGGCATGGCTTTGCATGGAATGATTTTTTGATAGATTGATAAGTGATTTCGAGGGCGTCATCTACCAAGGTCATTAGATATGTAAGTGTAGTGCATGTGTTTTTCTCCAGAGGTGGCAGGAATTTTTCCTCGCAAGAATGTGAGATCCAGCGTCGACCTACTGTGGACTAATGGGTTTATCCCCAACCACGTATCTCGCTCAGACGGGGCACCGCCCCAGCCAGGACATGCTCTAAGCTCTCTCGGCATGTATGGTAATGTAGTGCATGTGAGTGTGTGTGTGTAGTAAGGTAAGGATAAGACAAGGAAGAGGAAGGAAAGATCGCGCGCGGTCCATCGCCCGTTTGTTAGGGTATGTTCCGGCATTCGCCTGGTGTTGATCGGAGAAACCATGGAAAACTGCTGACCAGAGCATCCGGCCGCTGGAATTCTCCTGACAGCGATAGAACTCGACATAGCTATACCAGTGTCGAAAATCGTGCCACCGTCGGGACTCGAAGCTAGGACTTCCCGGTCAGAGGCCCTGCAGTGACATCAGTTGATGCCCGGATCCACCTCCTGGCATCGAATGGAATATTCGTAACGTGGTGGGTGAGGTGGAACGGGACGAGGTGAGACAAAGTAAGGTGGAGCGCGGGTGGACGAGGCGGCACGGAGCCAGGCGGGAACAGAGCAGGACTGGGCAGGTGAGGCGGAGAGTGAGGTATTGGGAGAGTGCGGGCTGGAACGGCTATGCGTGGCAGGGGCGGGGTTCTAAGGCAGGGGTTGAAGGCAGGGGTGGATAGCGGGGTAGGACGATGCCAGTGGCGGGGGCGGGTAGCAGGTGGGGGGGAGGTTGCAGAGGCTGAGGACGGGGTTCGGGGCACGGTGGACGAGATGAGAAGTTGCAGTTGCGGGGGCGGCAAGATGGGAGGCGGAGTTCGGGGCAGAAGAGCGGCGAGGGCGTGCGCGAGGGCGGGGCGGCACCGCGGCTAATGAGGGGCCGGTGAATAGCGTCGTGTCTGGCGACTTAGCGCAGGCGCAGCGTTCGTAATGAGCGAGCGCCGCCCGCCGGGCGTGCCCCTGCGCCGCTTATCCCTCCGCCCACGCCGCGCCCGCGCCCGCGCCCCGACGCTACCGCAACAACACTTCCTTCCTCCTCGTTCCCCGTCGCACGCGCCTCTCTTTCCCACGGTTCCTTCGCGCTTCCCGGCGAGTCGCTAATTTTAATGTGTGTGTATACTCACACACAAATATATATATATATATATATATATATATATATATATTATATACAGCAAACAGAGAGAGAGAGAGAGAGAGAGTACACTTTAACCCTTTCCAGCCCAATGGGGCCATATGCACCCATTACTAATGGTCCTAAAATTTCAACTGTGACAAAAATAACTAAAGAAACCTATTTGTGTGTGTTATTGAGGGTATTTAGAAGCGATAAATGTGGAGATTAATTTTTTTTGTTAATTACCCACAATTTGGGCTGGAAAGGGTTAAGGGCTCATAATTTTAACAAGATATTGGTGAAAAATGTTCGTAGCGGTGATGCGTTCCTGGCCAATACTCTCTCATAAAAGCGAGCTGCGCTGTGAAGTACATAATTATTCAGTCTCTGAATATGTTATCCCCGGCCCTTCATCTCTCAAAATGCACAATAAGACTACTTATATTTATTGTATGATTATATGGTTCAGTACAAGACATTTTCATGAGTTCCATAATTCATGGCGTAGGTAACTCCAACAGCCCCCACGGTTAACAATTACTGAAAATAATGTATAGAAAGTTTTCAAAAGGGAATCTATTTTTAATGTTGGAACGTAACAAGTTATTATTTGGATTGTAACAAGTTTGTAGTGGGTTGCTTGATTTCTTTGATGATGTTTACTGAATTTCGGCTGCAATAAAACGTATTGCAGAGCAATAAATTTTATTGCAAACTTATTGCAATCAAACTTATTGTAGAGGGCGATATGTTTGATGATGAGTGATATGATTAGCTCCTTTTGAAGTTCAATTGTTAAAAGAACAATGGTTTTGTTATGTCCACCAAAACTAACATAGTTCAGGACAAATTATCAAATTGTTTATTTGCAATTCCAATACAGCGTCCATACATTTTCAATTAAACAAAACATGTTGAAATGAAAGCTTTCTCGGCGCGAAGCGCCTATCCGTACGTGCTTCCAACGCACGGTACCCCAGTGCATAGACTCCGCGCTCACCATGCGCGACCCGTAGACCTCACGGTGCTGGTGGAGCGGGGCTGGCTGGCCTCCCGACTGTGGAATCTGGGCTATGACGGCACTGCTGCCTGGGTGCCGTTTCGCTCCCTTCAAAGGGCCGATGGTGGGCAGTAAGACTCGCACTCAAGCTCGAGCCTGCTAGGCCGTGTCCACGGCTTGTCCGCTGCCGTCGCCGATCCCCGACAGAGCGCGCTCGTCATTGCCGCTCGCGCGCCAAATATAACCGTCATGCGCGACCTGACAAGCGCGACATGACAGGTTCGTGTGTCGGAGCTTCTATACTATTCGGAGTTTGATGATACTGGTAACTGAGGCGATGTCGTACGAGAGTTGTCCAACTGGCGGCCGCAGGTGCCATTTTCTGTGACCCACGAAAGGTTTTTAGTAAAAGTTACATGACCGTTATCGAGCGAGAACAGCGCGCCTAGCGCAAACGCCCTGTCGGAGTCAAGATCCCCTTAAGGGAAAAATAGGTTCAAGTTTAGATTTGAGCTTTTCTTTCCAGTAAATTCAGAAATTCAAAATCATCCCAATGTGTTTCACTGCGTTACGCATGCTACGGACTAACATCACGCCTAGTTCCATTCCCCCTCCCCCTTTCCAGAGCAGCGGGGCAAAGTGCCGAAATCGACAATACGGGAAAGTCGTACACCTTCTCTGCAGGCCTCTTAATTTATGAACATACAGATAACGTATGAGGCAAAACGATATGAGCTGTCCCTACCTTTTCCATTGGCTGTCTCCTTTCAATTCAAAACAACCAATCATCGTCCTTTGAGCTGCTTGGAGCCCTGTGGCTTCGTTTTTTCTCATGGAGAAGGTGCAGGCTTTTTTATGCCGTCGTTTATTTTTCTAATTTTGATACATAAAAATGATAGAATAACATATATTGATTCACGATCACAAATAACATCTGTAGTTTCTTTTTTATTCGTAATAATTGAGAGATTAATGTTTCTATCCCGACTCCGGATGAATATAATTTCCCCCAAAAATCCCCAAACACTCCCCCGTCCATATATTTCCCCCCGTTCTTTCCCCATCAAGAAAAAAATCCCTATTTTGAGGACAAAATTCCCCAATCTAGCAAGCCCTAGCTCCGGAGTGAGGCGCCTTGGCCACGCGCCTGTCGCGTCGCGCGCCGTGACGGGGGGGGGGTAAGAGGAAGGGGAGGGGGTTGGCGGGCGGGCGGTGGGAACGCACGCGATAGCATCGGCGTCTGCCTTATCTGCCATCCGCCCCAGCGCTCGCAGGTCTTCGCCTCCCGCACCCTCGGCGCCGCCTGCGCTATCTCGCCCCTCGAGGCCGCGTGAGAGCCCGCGCCACCCCCGGCCGACTTCAACCCCCCGGTTGCGGTTGCTTCTGTTGGTATCACCCGGGGAAAAACTAACGGTATCCTTCATTTATAAAATTTTAGGTCCTGGAACGCGCCCCAAAATAATTTTCAATGGAACTAGTTATATATTAAAGTATAAATTCTGTGGTGGCAGCAGAGATTTTGTGGTAATCCGGGATAAAGTTCCAAGGATAATGAGATAACCACAATAAAGGATAAAATTTTTTAATATTTAGAAAATTTCGTCATACATATGTTTCGGGAGTGTTTTCCCCATCATCAGACGTTACAACTGAGGATAACTCGAAAACGTTACGCCCTTAAAACGCGGATTGCGGACCGTGTGAACTCGAGTTATGATTCTTAGAGTGAAATTCACAACAAGACCTTTGTAGACATTCTTTTACGTTTCGGGGGCTTTAGGTCCTCTGAGTATCCCCCCCCCGCACTACTCCATAGGTAATCAATGAAGAACAACACTCGAAATCTAAAGAAAATTAAATTTACTACTTGATTTTCTAGATCAGCGGTTCCAAACCTTTTTCCTCTGCTGTACCTCTGGAATAGGCTTTTCATTGACTTCGAGATAATAATCGCACGTTTCTATCTTAGGTTTTGTGTAAATAAACGCTTAGGAATTTTAGAATATTTTCTCAAGTCCAGTACCAGGCCTATGTTGTAAGCTCGGGGTCTGGTCTTTCGAAGTTAAGTATGATTTTGCTCTACCAAAAGAATGAATTGCAATTTGCGCAATGTTCATACGGGTCCAATAATTGACAACAGCAACAAATATAACTTTTGTTAAAAACTATTTAATGAATGCTTTCTTTCAATTTGTATATTATAATTTACAAACAATTTGAAAATAAAACATTTTTAAATGATACTTTTATAAATATTTCTACTAAACAGTGCAGCTTAATAATACGTTCTTGTTAATATGTTACGAAATGGCAGTGATTTTAACCAATTGCGCTGGATATGTGGTTTAAAAATGGAGAACTATTTTATACCTGGAAAATTTGAAGAACGCAATAACATAACAAGAACTATTCATTAAACAAGAACAAGAACTATTCATTAAATTCAATTCAACAATTCAAGTAAATGTGAGCATTCATCTTGAGACAAGGAACATTGGAAATATTGTATTCCTGTAAATAATTCTCTTGTGTTTACTGTGCCCATGGGAGTTCTGCGATAACAGACTGCTGTGACAAATTGAACATTATTGAGCCGATTGTAGCAGTGGTTGAATAGATGTTTGTAAACAGCAATTCTTAAAGTCTTGGGAGTCTGCTGGAAGTGAATTGAAACTCGGAAGCTTTCTTAAAATTTTCTCTAAATCATCATTCAATTCGACAACAAAAATTCTGAAATTAAGGCAGGTTATCTCTTACTATAATAGTGAATTGTGCATAATATTTATTGCATGCTTTCCTTTATGAATTTATATTTTCATGAAAGTGAATTAAAAAAATCATGATTCCAAAATGAATGGTTTAGTTTCTGACAACAATAAATATAATTTATTTTTGTTAAAATATAATTAATGAATACATTTCTTTCAACTTGAAATTTTAATTTACAAACAATTTGGAAATAAAATATTTAAATGATACTTTTAAAAATGTTTCTAAAAACAGCGCAAAGTACTTTCACCGTGATAAGACGCTCATGTTAGCAACTCGCCAGATGGTAATTGTTTTGACCAATTGCTTGGAATTAACCAAAGTATTCAACTGCACTGCACTTAATACAAAACATCAAAATATGTTAGAGATTCCATGGTTTGAATTTCAGACATGGGCTCTGCATTTTACAACAGTTGATCTATGTTAGTGTTTGCTACGAAATTATGTGCTTATAGGTTTCCGAAACGATAGGGAACGGTAATTTTTGTTTAGAATGGTCAATTTATACAACAATATTCTGATAGGTATCCTTTGTCTACTTTAATATGAACGGAATATTCGATGTTTGATTTGTAGATTTTTGCCTTGAAAATGTTATAAAGTAATTAAAGACACTTACTATTAAGTACCTATTAGCTGAGTAATATTTTAAAATATTCTACTCACAATTTATTCCTTTTCGATTTGAGTACATCGATCATTCCAGAATGCTTTTTTCTTCTCTTCAAACAGATATTTCATTCATAATACTCACTATTTTATTTATGCTTTTGTTGCTATCACTGTTAAATGCTAAATGCTCTGAAATCTGTTACACATCTGTTATTTCTTTCTGCAGGTAGGTCTGCAACAACACTGTTGACAAATCCCTCTTTTCAACGTGATCTTCTAATCCACCTACCGCACCCTTTCTGTCCTGTTTTCTACAAAAGTCCGTCTTTCGAGGTCTGCACGCAGGTGTTTACAAGCGTTTCGATTGTCCAGGACACTCTCTCTCGCCTCCTTCCACCCTCTCCCTTTCGTTTGACCCGGAGGGCCACGCACCACTCTACAGCGCCAAAACTGGGAATCCCTAGGCCTCTAATACACAGGTCCACGCTCCCTACCCCCAGCCCGCCAACACCCGCCTCACCACCTTGCACTGTCCCAGTCTGACTCCGCCCCGCCCCGCCCCGCCCCGCCCCCGCCCCGCCCCGCCCCGCCCCCGCCCACGTCCTCGCCTTCGCCCTTCCCCCCCGCCTTGTTACATGTCTCACCATCCTGTCCCACTCAGTCGTTCCCCGGCCTGCCTTATTCCGCCACGCCCCGTCTCGCCTCCCCCCTCCTGTCCACCATTCGCTCACGTCTTCGCCCTCTCCTTGTCTTCAACCGCTCCTCCTCTCCACTCTGACCTCACCTGCGCCTTTACCCCGCCCCGACCACTCCACCCCCCTTGTCTCGTCTCTCCCCACCCAATCCCACTTCGCCTCGTCCCACCTCGCTTCTGTTCTTCTCGTCCTCTCCCTCGCTCCCACCTTCACCTCGTCTCCAACCGTTCCGCCTCTATCCCACTCTGCCCTCACCCGCGCCGTTACCCCGCCCCGCTCCTCTCCTCCACCCTCGGCCTGGTTCCCGCCTTCGCCTCGTCTCCAAACACTCCGCCTACATTCCCCTCTATCTTCACCCCCGCCATCGCCCCGCCCAGCCCCGCCAGAGGCATCATCACCGTCCCCGCCCCTGGTGACGTTTCGACACCCCCTACCACTCGTCAACGCCCCTCCCCCAACGGCTCATCTGCATCTCCTTGAATACGGTTGACGCACCCGCCAGAGGGTGTTGCCGATAGCATCGAGAGGAAATATCTCCTCCGAACAATGCTTCCATCGTGAGAAAAATATTTGCTGTGAGCTGGGTATACTATACGGTGAAAAGCTGCCGTATGAATACTCACGTTCCTTCAACATTTTCGTGCAGTTAAGGATCAATGTTACCTCAAGTAGGGTGACCCTTTCTCGTGCGTGAAGGTCTTCGAGACCTCTTTTGCGAAAAATACAATATTCGTTCCGAAATGTGGATAACTCGAATCCGTCGAAGAGTTTTGGAAGAAAGGTTTTGATGATTATCATTTTCTTGCTGTTGTGGGCAAAGATAAGAAACTTGTCAAGAACTAGTGAGAGAAATGAAAATGGATGACAAGTAAATATTTATTGACGTTTGAAAATTGCCAGAATGTATTTCTTCTTGAAGAGAACTGGTGACATTTCTAAAGCTCTCCAATGTCACTCAGAAGCGTTACCTGAAACTATCATTCTTGCGCTTTAATGCTTTTTAAAATGTGCCAAATTAGAGAAGTGTGGACACCTTTCATATCTTAAAACAGTGACTTCGACGCAAAAAATTAAGATAAGAATATTTGTAAAATATTTTTTTTTAATGAAACACTAAATATAAATTGTAAATGACAGGCCAATATAAAAGTTTATTTTCTTTACGAATTTTCATGTAAATACCTATTATTTACTGGTAGAAGAAGTTACCTGCACTCAGTATTTTTACTTTCCCGTATACGTACGTATACACGTAGTGATATACGTAGTATAGGGAAAGTTATGTAATGCTGCGCGTAAAAATGGCCAATTTTCGGCGGAAAAAAATTAATTGCCAGGCCGTGAAAACGAATAAGTGGATAAAACCAGTTGCTAAATTAAGAAAAAAAATCCTCTATCTCGTGGTGTGGTCAAAATCCATGATTTGTTGCTTCTTTATACTTAAAAATCGATTGACGGCATTCCGTCCGTCTGTCCGTCTGTGGTCAACGCTAGCGCCTAAACCGTTCGGTCGATTTTCTTCAAAATTGATATTCCCCAGTCGATCTGATTCTAGTCGAAGCTTTGTGATTTTGGAAAAGATTCTTTAAAATTTGGGGGTACTTTATACGAAGCCCCCCGGGGATTTTCAACATTTTCTCAAAAACGGCTCCAAATTTTTTCTTTAAATTTCTTGTATGAATAGATGAAAATACACTTATTTAACATGGCATAGGTCCGATTTTCACGTACAGCTCTGAATTTTCGAAAATTGTGAAAGTTTGAATTTTTTTCGGCGTCTTTCTCCAACTACAAAATTGAAGATAGAGATTTTTTCTTCAAATAAAATTTGTTCTGCATATTGAGTTCTTTAATAAAGGTCATGTAAATATTTTTCACAATTTTGGTAGTTTTCGTGCAATATTGCGTGCAATATGTGCAATTTTAAAAAATTACAAAAACAAAATTTTCTCAAATACGGCTCCAAATTTTTTCTTTAAACTTTTGGTAGGGATAGTGGTAAATGTACTCTATCAATGACATAAAAGCCATTTTGGTCTATCGGTTGGTTTTTTCAAAAATTACCAAAATGTAAATGTTTTTACTTGTCTCTCACGTCGTTAATATTTACATTATCGGCGATTTTTTCACATTATTAAATTTACGAGTATATATGCTTTAAATAATGTCAAGTAAATTTTCTCGAAAACACTACCGTTTTCTGTGAAAAGTAGCTCAATTTCGGCATTTTCAGAAATGCTCAAACGTCATTTTCTCGTATATGGCTGCAATTTTTTTCTTGAAACTTTTGTAACGGATAGTGCTAATTACACTCATTAGTATAGCGTGAAGTTTATTTTGAGTTTTTTTTGTTTTTTTTCAAAAATTATATAAATGTAAATTTTTTGAAAGATCTCTCACATCTTTAATATGCACATTATCCGCAATTTGTAAAGATGATTATATTTGTGAGTGTAAGTGCTTCAAATAATTTCAAATAAAGTATTTTGAAAACTCAAAAATTTTCTGTGAAAATGAGCTTCAAATTTCGCATTTTTAGTAGTGCTAAAACGCCATTTTCTCTTGAACGGCACATAATTTTTAAAAGAAAATTGCCATTTACGGCTAGGTTTTTTTGTTCTTTAATATTCTAAAATTAATGTTTCTGTTCTACCAATAGGAAACCGAAAAATTAAGAAAATGACAAAAAATGTACTTTTGGCGATGATAGATGGTTCCGAATAGCTAGCGAAGACCCAGGAAAATAGAAAACTAATACGGGAAAGTCTGTGCCATTCTGTAGCACCACTAGTTTTAGTTTGCATCACATTCTGAATACATTAAAATAATTTTTATATTACATATTTTGGCATAACTATATATTTTTCATAATTATTTTTTAATATATATTTCGTTCCATTTTAATATATTTACACATCGAAACGAAATATTTCAAATATGAGTTTGCAAATATGTTCCTTAAATCTTGTTTTTTTGTTGCTTTTTTTGCGAAAAGAAATCAAAGTAATACTTCGCTTCTATGACCTTTGCCGTGAATTGTCAAACTCCCTCCTTCTCTGGAATAGCATACTCAGAATCAAGGAGGAACAAATATTTGGTAAGCATAAGTAATTGCAACTCCATGCTTGCCTTTATTTCACAGAGCCCGAGCGTAACTCGATTGAAGCCTGACAAACATTTCTAATAGACCATTGTCTTATCACGCCTCTCGCACTTCACCCAGAAATAAACGAAATATGTTCGTTCATCCCTGTTTCAGGGACTCTGACTGAGAAGAAAGGTTCGCGCGCGGTCAAGGCCCGTTGTAAGGACTGCGCTACTCCGGCATTGGCCTGTCAGTAACCGCGAAGGTGGCGCAGGGCATCCACTGATGTCACTGCAGTGCCTCTGACCGGGAAGACCTAGGTTCGATTGCCGGCGGTGGCAGGATTTTCGACACTAGCAAGACAGCTAGGTTGAGGACTGTCGCTGTCCTGAAGGAAACTTTTAGCAGCCGGCTGCTCAGATCGGCAATTTTGCGTAGTTTCTCAACACCTCGCTAATGCCGACGCAGTTCCCTATCAAACGGGCCACAGACCGCGCGCGATCTTTCTTCCTCTTCTTTGTCCTATCCTATCCATTACTTACTCATACTTACACTTACATGCACTACACTACCACACATGCCAGGAGACCGATCGGGAGCCTACAATGTATCCCGGCTGGGGCGGTGCCCTCCTGGTGGGAAATACCCGATTGGGGAAAAACTCCGCTGGCCGACGGTAGGTCGGCGTCGCATCTCACCATCAAGCGGGGAGCATCACCGCCACCTCTCGAGTAAAAACATGCACCATACTCACCGGGCTAATGACGTCAGCAATTGACGCGCCCGGAATCACTAACAATCAATCAAACTACAGACCTTTCACAAGACGTATACACACTTGTTTAAATAATCATACATACATTGTTTCACCAATTTGTAGAAAAGGAAAGAAAATGTTTATTGATGTATATTATAAATAACATAAGCAAATAAAATATAAAAGATCATAACTGTAAATTATGATAACTTAATACGTTCGTTATCTTCTTACAAGAAGCTTTAATAGAACACTGTCGCCGTCACTTTGTGCGTCTCATGTCAGAGGCAAAATTGATTGTAATCGAGAATATAGTAAAGATAATGTCTCATTTATTATGCATACTAAACTCCTATAGCAGTATTGTAGCTTTATGAAAGTGTACAATAACGATTTTCACGCAATGTTGAACCTTACCTTTACCGTTACACATGTAAAGGTTTTATTTTACTTTGCTGTTAGTGATGTAGGTAAGTGTCTTTATTATGAAGTTACTTTATTCACTGATCCGAAAGCGACTTCAATTCAATTCCATTTCGTGGAAATATCGTTCTCGTTCGTTTAAGTGCAACTGAAAGACGATCACTTACCAGACGTTGTCGACAGACGGCAGGTTTAGAAAGGCAGAAGAGTCATTATCTCTCTCATCCGGGGATGCTTCGTGGAACTGGTAGCTCAGCCCCCGCCCTATGGTCTCCCTCAGAGTAAAAGCTTCAATTTGGGACGCAATTTATTATATTTTGATATAGTCCTCCACTGTGCCGCTTTAGCGTTCGTGATGGGATCACGCTCTGGACGTATACTGTAATGGAACTTAATGAATCATAATGAAGACGATAATTAGATACATGAGCGCTGCAGGAACGCGAGATAACATCAATAATGAAATGCTGTCGTAACAAAATTATTGTCAGTGAGGAACGTGTCACATCCGAACGAGAGATGCAGACAAAATGAAGCCAATTAAGGAATATAATGCTTCGTTGCTGGTTCCAATTTATAAAATCCCAGGTGGCACGGACACAAAATGGCATATTTAGATGACGCAGCGGGTAAAAAGATTTCTTAACGCCGACCAAACTGCATTATATGCGTTTATATGCCACTTCACAAGCCAGTTCTGAATACTCTATCTGCCGGTAGTTGATTTAATACTGTTGATCTATATATTGATCTATGTATTGCAAAGGGAAAAAAAACTGCAAACACAAATAAATGGAAGTAGCGTCAAAATTTGTACTTTGTAATGCAACAGCGAAATATCAGAATAAACAAACACTTAATAAATCGTGCTTTTATGAAAAAAAGAATGCATATCGGGTGTTGTCGTGATGTAAGTTTCTCTTTGAATAGTGAGTGCAAAGCGATTTTTTTAAGTTGCTGAACTGATTGATTGATTGATGATTGCTTCGTGTTTCTGGGCGCTTTAATTGGTATTGTCACGACTCACTTAAGTGAAATGCATGTTTTATCATGAGAAGTGGTGGAGTTCTTCTGCCGCTGAATGGTTAGACCCGGAGCTGACCAGGTCGACAACTTGCGAGTTTACCCCTTCCAGGTATCTCCAACCAGCGGAGCATCTCCAGACGAGATAAATTCCAAATTCCCCAATTACCTAGTAGTTTAGCGTATGTAAATGTATCTATCAGTGTGTTACCCCTTAAGGGGTGAGGATAGAACAAGGGAGAGGAAGTAAAGATCGCGCGCGTTCCGTGGTCCATTTGTAAAGATATTCTCCGGCATTCACCTAGTATTGATCGGAGAAACTACAGAAAACTATCCATCACAGCAGTCGGCTACTTCAAGCTTCGTAGCTAGTGACGAAAAGCCTGCCAACTTCGGGACTCGAATTTTAGGATCACCCGGACAGAGGCACTGCAGACACATCAGTTGACACCCTGAGCAATTTCCGTCGCAGCAACTACGTGAAGTTTAGTATATTTTTTTGTTTGAATTCAACTCTTTTGTTTATTTAGAATTTTTGGGGGGGGACAAAATGTGTTCGTATCCTATGAGTTTCTCGCACTACCTCACCTAAGTGTATAAGTGTATATTTTGAATCAATTGTATAAGATTACATTACGATCAAGTAAACTTATATTGAAAAATAACAAACGTGTCTATGTTTACCTTACTCGTAAAGAAACAGTGTCTATGAACAGAGTAAGTTTGAAAATCACTTAATACACGTGCCGGAATTATTAATTCGCAAAACAACTTCAAATAAAAAAGTGTCAATGATAAAACCGGCTGTGATACGTTAGCAGCAACATCGTCGTCTCTGCGACATAGTTGACAGCGATATCCTAGGATTGGAGCAGGTACTGATGGATTTGGCGGATTTTTGACACTATCTACATAGCTAGGTCGAAGTAAACCACAGTCTGGAGAAGAATTTTAGTGGTCTTTTGATATGATTCGTAGATTTTCGTGTTTTTTTATCAGTAGGAGGCAAATGCCGGAACTGTAACACTACGGCCGCGGACCGCGTTCAATTTTTCCTTCCTCACCCCTGTTCCCTCCTCTCCCACATCTCTCCTTTTACGCATAGAATACTACCCATATGTATGGAAATCAATCAAAAGATTATCTACACCCAGAGCTGAGCTGATGGCCTTCTAGGTGTGATACCTGGAAGCGAGGAGAACCCCCACCCCCCACAAGCACACTGGTAGATCGGCCCATAATCTCTCACTTTTCAGGGAGTAGATCTCCGTCACCTTCCGGAACATTGATTGATAGATTAGTGTTTCTGCGCGTGTCAATTGCTAAGGTGATTTGTCGTGTAAGAGTAACGCATACTCTTATCGTGGGAGGTGGCAGTGATATTCCCCCGCTGGATGGCGAGGCGCGGCGCCAACCTGCACTACACTACCTAAACCATGGAAAACTGCCGATCAGTGCAGCCGGTCGCTATAATTCATCTCTAGACACGGATGAATTCGACTATCAAACTAGTATCGAACATCTTGCCACCGTCGTCGAGACTGAAATCCTAGGACCTCCCGGTCTGCAGTGATGTTAGGTGATGCTCTGAGGCACCTTAGCTGGTTCCTGAGACCTAAGATGGATTACACAAAAGAGACTAGTGATGTAAGCAGTTGACGCGCCAAGAACCAATACTCACCCACAAACGATAAATAACTCTAAAAGTATGATAGAACGAAAAAAAAAGCTAAAAAGTAAAAACCAAAAGTTAATGTTTGTTGAAACGTGTACACTTTTAAACCATCACCTTAAAAATGTGAAACGAAATAATACTTTGGATAAAATATTTTCAGTATTGTTGTTGTTGTTGTTGTTGTTGTTGTTATTATTATTATTATTATTATTATTTCAGTACACAGTACCAATGAATATATCTACTGGCACGCAATATTATCCCACATTATTTAACTGTGCGGTGACTGAAGATGAACACTGTCACCGCTCACACGCCCTCTTCCAGAGTCGTCTGTAAAATCCAATCACTGCTGTCAAATTCCAAAACATGCATGCAGACGCACGGCCCGAAATTAATTGGAGCCTGGCGTTATTGCAGGCGGCTGAAAGCGGTCGGGCGCAGCGTCCGCGCGTCGCCTCGCGGCGGCCGCCCTCGGCCGCGCCACCGGGAGCAATTACAGTGGAGCACATGCGCCTAGCAAGGGCGATCTGATACAGAAGCGGCTTCAAGAGGGGGGGGCACCCGCTTGAAAATACAGGGCGTCTCAGAATTAATGTTACAAACTTACAGGGCGTGTAAGGAAATAGAAGATAATCACAATTTGCCAATTTCTTGTTTGTTATTTTAAGGTCGCATCAACTACTAGGTCGTTAGCAACCACTATAGGATGTAACGTTATGGTATGAGGATAAAACGATGTGGTGATGATAGGGGGCTGAAACGACGAACACACACAACCATACCCGAGGCGGGATTCGAACTCCGCTATCCCACGGTCCAAGATCACTACGGCACTACTGTCTTAGCGATACTGCCTTAGCCACGGGGCCGACAATTTGCCAATTTGCATGCACTCCATATACCCCTTCTACGTGAAAAAACAGGCGCCTCAGAATAAATGATAGTATCTTCTAGGACGCTTAGGGAAAGCGAAGATGATCAGAATATTCATGATCTGGTGTTTGACAGGTAGACGAAATATCTTTTACTGTAGCAGAACGTGTACCTGACAAAGTCTATGCAGGACGAATTGAAAACGAAGGACGTGGAGGCATGAGAACATGAGGACCTACCAGGACATGATATTCAAACTTGCATATTTGTGACTTAGTTATATATGAGATTTTATACCACATGTTCATTGTCAAAACGTTGTCATCTTCGACCCCCTACCTGCCCTATAAGTTTGAAATACTTGTTCTGAGTCATGAAGTACGTACAGATGAGTCTTTTTGGGTAACAAATAGTTATTTATGAACCAAGGGCGTTATATTTTTAATAAACATTTCACTGCAGGGACAGTCAATCCTTTGAATAGTCATACATGAACTGTAATATGTATTGATTATTCTACACGTATTATTATATGTTGTAATTACGTCTTTTATTAATAAGGACAGTGTAGTCACACTTTGATTGGTATCTCTGTGATTTCAGTATAAACAGAAAGCTGTCAATGGAGAAAAAAGTAATTTGGAATTCGATCTCGGTATTCGGTGAAATCATTACAATACGTTACAGATGTTCGAGAAACTCCAATCCGGGAGGATGATTTCGTGTCCTTATGGGGATGAAGAAGTAACTGAAATACGGCAATTGCGTTCTCCTCTCCTACGAAGTTGGCAGCACTATCCCACTGGCTGATGAGGAAATGATCTTGCCGAGAATATCTAAGTGAGACTCGAGCATTCTTTAACGTGCCGCAATTGCGATCCGATATGATGTGTGCCTATATGATATATGCCCATGGTGCATTTTTCCGCCACAATAAATCACCGATCTCAACCGAGATTAACGCAATACGCCAGAGCTAATTAAGCCGCCACGCTGACAACAGGATATTGAGGCTGGTACGGAGAACGTTATGGAGATGTTCTACAGTCGCGTACCAGAGTCGGGGGCGAAGGGTCACTAATGCACTTCAGGGTGATTTTTATTTTCTCGTCCTTACGAAGGTACTTCGTAAGAAGAGAAATTTATGTAATCGTGCGCCTGAAAACGGTGAATTTTCGTGCGTGGGTCTGATTTCGTTGGAATCTCTGAATTTTCGAAAATTGCAAATTTAGAAATAATGCGAGAAAGTACGTGCTGTTGGAGCACCACTAGTTCCTTTATGTTTGATTACGTAAAGAGTTACTTTTTTTAAGATGTATTGTTGTTCAGGGCCCTAGTCGTTATGTGATGATTTCAGAAAACAACAGAATACATATAACTTGTGGTACACTATTTACATTAAATGTATATAGTACCATCTTATACCCCCATGATATCAAGAAAGAATAATTTCCTTACCCTGTAGTCCAGTCCACTGTCTCCAATCAAAAAAAGGCATACAATTAACAGATGCAAAAGTCCAATTGGGTTAACCTCAAAATTTGAGATTAACCCAATTGGACTTTTTGTTTCTTAGTAATTTCTTAGTGATTTCTTAGTAATTGTTCTACCCTTTTCAAAATAAGAAATTATTGATTATTTTGATTAAATACAAGTTTTAAAAAAACTCCACCACTTGATAACGTGTCTTTCTACGTCTTTTCCTAAACTGTGGAAATTTTGACGAAAGTTCAAAGAAATGTGATTCCGTTTGGAATGTTCTTACTTGTATATTTAACCTTCAGGGATGGCTGTTCAAATCATCTCGCGTCGCAGCAGTCAGTTCTGCGGTGCGCCTCGTGGCCTTGGTTGACCACTCGCGTCCGTTACAAAATTGTAGTCGTGCAGCCTCGCGTTCATTTGCGTAGGGATTTTATATCTTATTATTTTAAGAATTTGAACCAGTTTGAGTAAAATCCCAAGCCAAGAAACAAAGTCAAAGAACAACCACAAAGAAAAATCTGGAAACGAAGGAGACATCCAAGTATGAGCTTATCATTCTCTACTACTCGTACGAACTCCCCACTTCCCACTGCTCTTTATAATTTATGCAAATAATTTTTCTTAAATATGTACACAGTTATTTGCATTTCATATAAAATAAAAACAATTACCCTCTGCGAACAGTTTTCGTCGCTTTTGGAATCGATAGCTCAGTGAGCACCATTCTCGTAGTCTAGCAGCACCATCTCGTAGTGGTCCGTCCTCGTCTCGCGACTTGACCGGTCAGCGTCTCGCTTCCAAAAGAGCTGATATGCGTCATGTAATAATTCGGTTTTTCATGCTACATCCGCGAACTCTATAGTTACATTTCTGCACTTCTTTTGTCTTCTGGCGCGCGTTTTAACTTGTTTAAGGTCCCCTCTACGCAGGCGAGGGATGTGACACGTTTTGCCTTGAGAGATCCTGGCCAAACGATTTGGAAGACACTCTAGGGTCATAAATTTCCAGGAACGCCCATGGTGCAAAAGAGCGTGGTTTTCTAGTTAGTTGCTAAATCAAACAAGAACCCAAATCGTCTTTTAATTTAGCCTAAAAATCTTGCAATCTGAAAAGAAAAATAACACATTGCTTCGCCATACCGGCTGAGGTGATTCAGAGCTTCAGTTGATGTCACTGCAGTGCTTCTGAACAGGAAATTCTAAGGTTCGTGATCCGACGGTGTCAGGGATTACGACACTACCTGGATAGCTACGACGAGTTCAACCGCTGTCTGGAGGAGAATTTCGAGCCTCCCGAGCAAGAACTTCGCAGCCTCCCGTGATAAAATTAGCATTACACTTATGGCATTACTGGCCGATGCCGTTGACGCGCCCGGAAACACGACAAAATCAATTTTCAATCGTTTCATTACTTTTCAATATATCAGATAAACAAAGCGGAGTGAGCAACTAATTAACATTGCTCTAGCTTAGCATGATGTCTGAAATCTATTTTTATGTTTAACATTGTTGTTTGTGCTACATAAGTTAATGATAACAAGCTTGTATTTTAAACATAATATATTCGTAGCTATTTGATTCGTGAATCTTCGGACAGGAAAAGTTGCCTAAAAAAGTATCTTTAAATCTATTTTTAATTATTTTCTTTGCAAAATTAGGTTTAATTATCGGCATTCTGATCAATCAAGTCGTAAACTGTTAACGTTGTGCCGGAAAAACAATTCACAGTGTACGCAATTCACAGTGTTTCATCATTGAAAATGTTTAAACAGCGAAAATACGTTGACTCGTGAATGTTTTGAAATGATTCCGGAAAACGTCCGGTTTCCCTCCATAAAACAGAGACGCGTTGAAATACATCTCATTTGGGCCGAATGGTTAACTGGAAAGGGCGAAATCGTATTACTTAGGTTAACGAGGTTAACCTAAGTATACGATTAGGGTAACCTTTCACGTGGTCACACAGATGTACGCAAGTTATCATATTACTGCGGTGTGTTTGAGAGTTTCCATAAAAAATCCCTCAGATTCTAAATTGAATTTCATTAGAAATAGCAAATTTAGTTTTACGCAAAAACCGTCTTCCAGAAAATTGGGAGTAAATGCCACTTCTCGCACGCAATTCAAACCGGCTGCCTCGTCACCACTGACTGCTGCGGCGGCGACTGGAACCATGGGGAGCGTGGAGGATCTCGTTTATCTGTGTTGTCGTTGAAACTGTCAAGTAATTGTATCGAAAACATTACTTGTCATACTTGATTCTTCAATACTATCAAGTGTTCAATCTATTAAACATCTCGAAACATAGTTTTGTTTACTATGATAATCATTACATAAGGCACACATTGAATGTTAAAACCAGAAACTGAATCCAGTATTTATGGAAATTAAAAAACTTTTGGAATGATCGAATTAATTTTTTTAGAATATCTTCAGTGTGTATCATCTTTTACTTTAGATTGCTTATGTAAAAGGGAGAGCCCTGCAGACTTTTCTGAATATCAAAGCACATACTAAAAATGTTTTGTAGCTACAATGTTCGTTTATGAAAATATTGAGTTTGAAAATTGAGCATGAACTCGCTATTAAAAATTTGCCCAAATACAAGTTTGAGCTTAACTTTATTTTTACGTATCAGACGGGATACTTTACCTATCCTTCTGTAGAAAGGCACATGAATCAGGTTTTTTTCTGCTATATTGAATGATAAATGATTTTAAATTTTGTAAATAGTATTTGACAATTCACAAAAATCTTGATTTAGCTAAATTATTCCAATGAGTTAGTATTAAATTTTTTAAAATAAGAAATTACCGTAACCAGTAGATGCACTTACTTTAAATACAGAACAATATTAACATTTTAGTTCCTGTATATGAATGTTAATATTGTAGTAAAATAGTATTGACAATATTTGTGAGATGCTTAATATTCAAATCGTTTAAATATTGATATATGATAAATCACAGTAATATACTAAAACGATGTGTCTGCCATGAATAAAATAAATTATTCACATCTTTAAAATAACTCGTTTACTCTAGTTTTGTAAAAAGGCCTCTCCTGAATATTTTTTTAAGCTTTAACTCCAATAACCAGGCGATGGTGACACCATTAGCTGGCCAGCAAAATCGGACAGTCGACCTAAAAATGCTAAATACCGTTATACCCAATAATGAAATCAATAAAGAACTTCAAAGCCTACAATATCATTTCAGAAAAATTATAGTAAACGTTTCTGCGCATTTCTTTCAGTTTCGGAAATGAACAGTTGCACATTCCATCATACTTCTCCGAAAACAAATTCAAACCTCCACAAAATAATACAAATTATTTTATGACATCCTGTACTTCACAAATTACACCTGTACCTTAATGAAAAATTATTTAACTGTAAAAGCTACTGACTAAGCGATAAAAGACCAGTACAAAATACTCCATTCCCACGTCTTATTTCACACTGCTGTGCATTACTATTTTGTGTTATGTTTCACTGTTTCAACCTCTGAAAAGCACGTAAAGCGTAAGCAGGAAGCAAAAAAGTAAAAACACAATATCAGTGTGATGTATTGCATAAGTGACTTTCTCATGTGAACATAAATTATCTTTTGCAATTTTACTAATCTATATTCTCTAAACGTTATTCATTCTGACAAATTAAATCTTATAAATGTCTGATAGTTATATCAACTGCTGGACTGTCACATTAAATGCGATCATGCCCTGGGATTTAAAACACTGTGCTGAAAGTGTTAAAGCAGAGTTCGGAGAGAATTTTCGAGCCACATCGATTTCAATCTGCCGTCGGGAATAGTTAACCCGACGCAGCAGCTACGAGGCAGCGCGGCAGAGCCCGTCGCGCGACGTACGGCAAATGAAATTTACTCCACCCCAACCCCTTTCTCTTTCTTCCTCTCTCTTTCTCTCTCTGTCTCTCTCGTGGTCGTTCCAGCAGTCCCCACCCCCGCTCCCGCCTCCGCCCATGCCACCCCCCACGCCCCCACCCTCGCCTCTGTCCCCCTCCTCGTCACCCCCTGCATCCAACTCCGTGGCAGCCCCAGTCGCCACCCCGTACGCGCTTCCACCGCTGTTAGGGAAATATATAAATATAATACAGTGAAAATCCTGGTTTATGGATTTTGCAATTATGTTTGATGTAATGATCGGTCTCTCAATTTGACCAATGGCCTTAAGCTAGGTCAAATTCTGTCTAGAGAAGAATTCGACTGGCCGACTGCCCTTATAAAACAATAAAGTAATACGATCAACTCCTTCATTATTCAATTCTGATTCTCGTTTGCGTAGAATAAAAAATCTAAATTTTATTCCTATTTAGAAAGCGATGCTAAACGATATTTGTTAATAATTATTTTTACATTCCCGTATACGTACGTATACACGGAGTGATATACGTAGTATAGGGAAAGTTATGTAATGCTGCGCGAAAAAATGGCCAATTTTCGGCGGTAAAACATTAATTGCCGGGCCGTGAAAACGAAAAAGTGGATAAAACCAGTTGCTAAATTAAGAAAAAAAATCCCCTAACACGTGGTGTAGCCAGAAACCCTGTTTTCTAGGTCCTTGATACCAAAAACCGAATTGAAAAGAAAACGTCCGTCTGTCCGTCCGTCCGTCTGTCTGTGAACACTGCTAGCGCCTAAACCATTAATCCGATTTCTACCAAAATGGATATTCCCGGGTCGACCTGATTCTAGTCGAAGCTTTGAGATTTTGAAAAAGATTATTCAAAATTTGGGGGTACTTTATTTGAAGCCCCCCGGGAATTTTCAAAAGTTTCTCAAAAACGGCTCCAAATTTTTTCTTTGCATTTCTTGTATGAATAGATGAAAATACACTTTTTAACATGGCATAGGTCCGATTTTCACGTACAGCTCTGAATTTTCGAACATTGTGAAAGTTTAAATTTTTTTCGGCGTCTTTCTCCAACTACAAAATTGAAGATAGAGATTTTTTCTTCAAATAAAATTTGTTCTGCATATTGAGTTCTTTAATAAAGGTCATGTAAATGTTTTTCACAATTTTGGTAGTTTTCGTGCAATATTGCGTGCAATATGTGCAATTTTATAAAATTACAAAAACAAGATTTTCTCAAAAACGGCTCCAAATTTTTTCTTTAAACTTTTGGTAGGGATAGTGGTAAATGTACTCTATCAATGACATAAAAGCCATTTTGGTCTATGGGTTGGTTTTTTCAAAAATTACCAAAATGTAAATTTTTTTACTTGTCTCTCACGTCGTTAATATTTACATTATCGGCGATTTTTTTACATTATTATATTAACGAGTATATATGCTTTAAATAATGTCAAGTAAAGTTTCTCGAAAACACTACCGTTTTCTGTGAAAAGTAGCTCAAATTTCGGCATTTTCAGAAACGCTCAAACGTCATTTTCTCGTATATGGCTGCAATTTTTTTCTTGAAACTTTTGTAACGGATAGTGCTAATTACACTCATTAGTATAGCGTGAAGTTTATTTTGAGTTTTTTTTGTTTTTTTCAAAAATTATATAAATGTAAATTTTTTGAAAGATCTCTCACATCTTTAATATGCACATTATCCGCAATTTGTAAAGATGATTATACTTGTGAGTGTAAGTGCTTCAAATAACTTTCAAATAAAGTATTTTGAAAACTCAAAAATTTTCTGTGAAAATGAGCTTCAAATTTCGCATTTTTAGTAGTGCTAAAACGCCATTTTCTCTGAAACGGCACATAATTTTTAAAAGAAAATTGCCATTTACGGCTAGGGTTTTTGTGTTCTTTAATATTCTAAAATTAATGTTTCTGTTCTACCAATAGGAAACCGAAAAATTAAGAAAATGACAAAAAAAAATGTACTTTTGGCGATGATAGATGGTAGCTGGCAAGAAAGAGTATGTGGCAATTCCGAATAGCTAGCGAAGACCCAGGAAAATAGAAAACTAGTACGGGAAAGTCTGTGCCATTCTGTAGCACCACTAGTTTTGATATGTTGAAGTTTCTCACAAAATTTTGACGGTTCATCATTGGGGGGGGGGTCATGACTCCTGTGACCCCCCCCCTTGGATCCGCGCCTGCTTCTACGGCTACATTGCAACTCACTCCACCAATTCTAGTGCTGCAATCAAGGTTGAGTAAGTTGGGGGCTGAGAGAGGAGGGAGTGATACAAGCGAATTTCTCAGAAATTAATCATCAAGCAATCATGTCAGCGTACAGTTAATCTCAAACTCACCGGTGACAATGAGTCAATCTCGCTGATCCAGGAAGGGCAAGGGGATGTGGAGGGCAAGGCTGCCAATACAACGTTGAATACGACGATAGCATTCTTTCTCGTAAACAGACAAGGAAATGTAATAAAGACAAAAACTGTTCCGAAATATTTGATGAATTTGAAACTCATTATTCCCTGACACCAAGTTTCGCTCTCGGGACGTAAGGCCAAAGTGAGACCCGTCGATGAATTCGTCTGTGATTTTTGGTAGCTCTTTTTTATAGGCCATAACGTCACCAACCTAGAAATTGTACCACGATTCGACACAAACTGGCTTATGTGGCTCAGGGCATCAGTTGATGTCACTGCAGTGTCTCTGGCAGGGAGTCCTAGGGTTCGAATCCCGACGGTGGAAGGACATTGCCTAGATAGCTAGGTCGAGTTCAGTCGCTGTCTGGAGGAGAATTCTAGCACCAGGCTGCTCTGATCGTTAGTTTTCAGATATTTCTCCTATCAACACCAGGCGAACGCCGGAGCAGTACTCTAACAAATTACAAAATAACCACGGACCACGCGCGATATTTCCTTTCTCTTTGTTCTCACATCTGACTGAAACACGCACATACATGCAGTACACAACTACACACGTTGGGAGAACAGCGGGAACTTATAGCTTGTCTCGGCTGGAACGGTACCTCGCTGGTGGGAGATACCTGGATGGGGGAAAACCCTGCAAGCTGATTTGTAATTGGCCGCCAGTCGCCATTCATCGGGTGAAGATCACCGCCATATCCAGTGAGAAAAAAACATACACTTCACTTACGGGTATAATGACCTTGGCAGTTCACGAGCCCGGATACGCTAATCAATCAACTGAAAACTTTACATCTCATTGCTTTCGCAGGAAGAACATCCAGATCTATTTCAATTACCACAATTGTATTCTGCAAGAAAAAAAGACTAGTTTTTGAACTTCATGCAGAGACAAT
This sequence comes from Acheta domesticus, assembly GCA_031308135.1. Lineage (NCBI taxonomy): Eukaryota > Metazoa > Arthropoda > Insecta > Orthoptera > Gryllidae > Acheta > Acheta domesticus. The sequence goes on from JAHLJT010002406.1 coordinate 38,217,694, forward strand.
GAGGCAATCACCCGAAAACAGTTTTGTAGCTTTGATAAGTAAAATATGACATTTATAACTGTAAACGTAAGATCAGTTCATGATCATGCACTTTGTATTCAGTACATTTCCGTTCTTGGCTTTTTTATGAACAAAAAATTAGTAACCCCTATAAAGATATATTTTAATTGATATGAATGTAAAAATTATAATTAATGGAGAAAACTGGACCACCAACGTCTACTTTCAACGAAATGAGTTAAAAGTAGATACAATATTCTACTTTTACCAGAAATTCATGATGCAAACCAATTAACACATTTTATGTATTAATAAACTTTTCCGGTTGTGACGAACACAATGGAAAAAGTTTAAAATCAAGAAAAAACATTTCTTCCAAAACGTGAATGTTACAATCTCAGGGAATCAAAGCCTCCTGCAATAATTTCTGTATTATTAATATCTTCTTTAGATACCAGGATACTGATTGCTTACGTTTTTATGCATCGATTGTAATCACGTGTTATGCTGAACTTCGGAAGGTTGCGGTATTGTGAATAATACCCCAGTTTGGGACTAGGTGCAGAAGAGATGTGAATGGCAAGGACAGATCGATAGCAATGGCCGACAACCTACCATATAAAGTAGCTGATATTCGCCTGGCAGAATGGGGTCGAAAGGAGATAACTTTGGCCGAAAACGAAATGCCTGGTTTAAGTTATATTCGTGAAAAATATGGACCTCATCAACCTTTGAAGAACGCGCGTATTGCCGCGTGCTTTCAGGTGACTGTGCAATCAGCAGTACTGATAGAAACACTCTTAACATTAGGAGCATCTGTGCAATGGTCCAGCAGTAGTCTATTCAGTACTCAGAATCACGCTGCAGCTGCAATGGCGAAACGTGGTGTTGCTGTGTTTGCTTGGAAAGGAGAGACCGACGAAGAGTACGTGTGGTGTATTGAACAAACACTTATATTCCCTAATGATAAACCTTTTAACTTAATTTTGGATGATGGCGGTGATTTAACCAACTTGGTTCATACGAAGTATCCCCAATATCTAAGCAGCCTCATGGGAGTGACTGAGGGAAAAAGTATAGGTGTTCACAGATTAAACAACTTGTTGAACGAACATAAATTGAAAGTTCCAGCAATTAACTTAGCTGATTCAATAGCAAATGCAAAATTTTGTCTCTTTTATGGAGTGTCAGAAATACTATATCAAGGTATTAAATCTGCAGCCGGTGTTATTATGTTGGCTGGGAAAGTATGCGTCTTAGCGGGTTATGGTAATATTGGTAAAGGTTGTGCAAAACTACTACGTTCATTCGGCGTTCGGGTAATCATAACGGAAATAGATCCCATTAATGCATTGCAAGCATCTATGGAAGGCTACCAGGTAACCACGATGGAGGAAGCTTCCAAAATAGGAAATATTTTTGTTACAGCGACCGGATGTCCTGATGTTATTCTGGGAAAGCACTTCTTGAATATGCACAATGACGCCATCGTATGCAATATGGGTCTATTAGACCGTGAAATAGATTTTAAATGGTTGAAGAGAAACGCCGTGGAAACCGTGAGAGTAAACCCTCGTGTTGAGAAGTTCAAGTTGTCGAATGGACGACATATCCTGCTTCTCGCTGAAGGGCGAATTGCGAACGAGTCTTGGGCAATGAGTTATCCTGCCTTCGTGATGAGTTACTTACACAGCCTTCAAGTATTAGCTCATTTAGAACTTTGGACCAGCCCGGATAAGTACAAAGTGGGTGTTAATGTTTTGAGAAAAAAGTTCGATGAAGAGGTTGCTGCCTTTCACCTGTGTTACATGGGTTCCAAATTGATGAAGTTAACACCAGAACAAGCGAAATATTTAGCACTTCCTATTGACGGGCCATATAAACCAGATCATTATCGCTATTAATTTGTCTCTTTTTATCGTAATTGAGTTTGTAGCATTTTTGTTAAATGCTTTACATTTCATTAATATTAACGCATACCGAGTTCTATTGTTTTAATATTTATTTGTATAAAAAATGTGTATTAGTCATACAATAACTAATCTCCGTTGTTGACAACGATGCAGAATTATAAGGTTGTATTTAAATCTCGCAATGTATTTATATTGAATAAACAGTCATAAAGGAATTACTTAAACCTTTGTTTATGAGCCTCACATTTCCTCGTCATTCTGAGTCTAGCTTTGTGTACCAGATCTTCCCTCCAATCTTCCCTATATTAATCCTCTTGGGCCGTTGCAGATATTGAGATGCGGTTTTCATTAAAGCGAATGAGCATGAAGAGTCTATAAGAAGCTACGCAATGTTGCCTTTCAGCCTTTTTTTATTGCACAGATATCAAAACAATGTAGATTGTTAAATGGAACCCGGGTTTGAACCAGGGTTTATCCCACAATGACCCAATATGAAGTGGTCAGTAAAACAGTGATAAACCACATTTCACTCATCCAAATACAAATTCCCTCAAAGCAAACATTGTGAAACAAACGCTGTATAAATGGGTTCATAGAATGCAAATGATTGTAGAAAGTAGCAAGAAGTGTACACACAAATGGATCAATGTCTGGTTTAACACAAATTTTGTTTTTTCATTGATATTTCAAAAATTTATCAAACTGAAAGTGATCGCTTTAACGTCCTCAATGTCCTTTCCTAACTGTTAATGGATTATTAATTCCATTAAATGAATCAAATACCAAATAAACTATTGCAATAAAATTGCTTAAGTAAGAATAAATCTTTTTGACAAAGTGGGCGGAAAAACCTTCGAAAATGAATTTTCTTTTCCTTTCTTTACGCTTAAAAGAATGAATTATTTTGCCATGTGTATTTACCAAATTTGTTCAAAATACCACCTTGCTCGGCCCACAGCACATGCCGGGCGGGCGGCACTCGTAAACATGAATATTACGATATGCGCACGCGCAAAGCCTTAGTTAATACGAATAGTTATTTAACGAAGGCTTTCGCACGTGACATGGGAGAGTTATCAGTATATACAGTTTTTTTACTGTTTTTGACAAAATAAATAAAATCACTAGACCCCGTAACTTCACGCTCTACAAAAGTTAACTAGTGGTGCTACAACACCTTATTGGAAACAGCTAAGTAATATTAAAATATTGCATTTTCTGCGCTACTAACATCTAAGCTATTATTTGAAAACGTCCAATACAACCAAGAAGCAAGCAACTCACTGTTTCCATTGCAGTGTTGTCAAAACTATATGAATTCGCTTGGCTAATAATATGAATACAGTAATTAGAATATATGCAATTGACATCAAAATAATTACAAAAATTCTAGCTCCACACTCGTGAGTTGCCTTGTGTCTTAAGATAACAGTTTCGACACAGTTTTATCGTTTTTCTCTTATTCAACACGCAGTAAATTTCTATATAGGGATCAGATGATTTTAATGGTATATAAATATACCACGGAACTTCATGTACAAAAAAATTAGAAATATGCACGCAACCATGCACATAAAATTGGCAATATATGGTCATTAAATAGCCGATATATGAGCTTAAAACTAAGAATACGCATTAAACAAAAAGAGTTAACAACCGTTAACATTTTTTTACAGGTAATAATTTTAGCCTGATACCCCAGAAAATATAAAGTGCATTTCAAAGAACCATGTTTAAAGAAGAGTATTCAAAAACCATTCAAAAATACTCTTCTCATTACAAATGGTAAAGCATTTCGTGCGAAAAATACATATTTTCATGCAAATATCAACATAAATTAGACAATTATTACTCCTTTGCTTACAGCTATATCAAGACACAACAATGGCACTTAATTAACAGAAATTCGCGAGCGCGAAGCCGAATTCCATTGTTGCATTCCCTGCATTGTTGATATTCCCAGAAAGCTAGCAATTTTACTTTCCCGTATATGTACGTACGTATATATGGAGTAATATACGTAGAATAGGGAAAGTTATGCTGCGCGAAAAATGGCATATTTTCGACAGAAAAAAATTCGTTGCCGGGCCGTGACAACGAAAAAGTGGATAAATTCAGGTTTCCAAATTAAGAAAAAAACCCTAACGCGTGGTGTAGCCAGAATCCCAGATTTTTTAATCTTTGATACCGAAAAACCAATTGAAAGCGAAACGCCAGTCCATCTGTCCGTCCGGTGTATGTGAACAACGCTAGCTCCTAAACTAAGCGTACGACTTTTTTCCAAATTGAAATCCCTGTCTATCTGGCCTGAGTCAAAGCTCTGAGATTTTTAAAAACATTCATTAATTTTTTTACGTGAAGGCCTCAGGGCATTTTCAAAATTTTCTCAAAAATAGCTCGAAATTTTTCTTTAAATTTCATGTAGAAATGGAGTAAAATATACTTATTAAGGAGGCATAGGTGCGATTTTCACGGTTAACTCTGAATTTTCGAAAATTCAACTCTGAATTTTCGAAAATTGCAAAAGTTTGAATTTTATTCGGCGTCTACCTACAAGTACAAAATTGAAAACAGAGATCTTTCCTTCAAAGAAAATTTGTTTTCATAGTGAGTTCATTTATTAAAGTCGTGTACATTTTTCTGTAAATATTAGTCGTGCAATATGTGCAATTTTAAAAAAATACAGTAGCAAGACTTTTTCAAAAACGGCTCCAAAAGTTTTCTTTAACGTTTGGTGGGGACTAGAGCCTAATGTACTCTCTGAGATGACATAAACGCCATATTGCCCTATTCTTTGTTCTTTTCACAAATTACAAATAATGTATTTTTTTTGACTTGTCTCTCACGTTGTTAATATTTACATAAGCTGCAAATTTTTCACATTATTGTATTTATGAGTACATATGTTTTAAATAATGCCAAGTGAAATTTTTCGAAAACTCAACCGTTTTCTGTGAAGACAAGCTCAAAATTTTACATTTTCAGAAACGCTCAAACGCCATTTTCTCAAAAATGGCTCTAAAGTTTTTGAACGGATAGTGCTAGTTGCACTTTTTAATGACGTAAATTTCAATTCGAGGTATTTTTTCGTTTGTTCAAAAATTACCTAAATGTAATTTTTTTGAAAGATCTCTCACACCGTTAATATGCAGTAAACACTTCAGTATTTGTAAGTGTAAGTGCTTTAATTGACTTCGAATGAAATTTTACAGTAGTTCTTAAACGCGATTTTCTTAAATGCGGCTGCAAATTTTTCAAAGAAAAATGCCATTTAAAACGAGGTTTTACTGTTCTTTCATATTCTTAAAATAATATTTCCGTTCAACTATTAAGAAACCGAAAAATTAATAAAATGTCAAAAAGTTGTAGTTTAGGCGACAGATAGCAGCTGGCAAGAGTATGTGGCAAATCCGAAAAGCTAGCTGAGACCAAAGGAAATAGAAAACTAATACGGGAAAGTCTGCCATTATGTAGCACCACTAGTTATTTCATATACTTGAAATAAGTATTAAATAAATTATAAAATATTAATTTGTAAACAAGTAACAGAAGCTCCAATGTCTGAATCGCAGTAAATTTTCAGCGGTCTATTATGTTTGTCACGAAATTGCTACAAAAAAACTACTCGTATTTTCAAAAAATTAAGCATTATCTCATTTGATGATGTATTTTTGATAAATACATTTCACTGAGAAAAAAATGTATTTACACAATTGTAGTTGAAAGACGACGCCGAAACCTAAGCGCAGGCAATTTCGAGCGAGCTATTATGTTTGTCACGAAATTATAGAAAAGTTACTCATATTTTCAAAACTTCAATATGACGTTATTTGAAGATGTTTTTGGTGATCATATTTCATTGAGAAAAACAATTGTGTCTTCAGAATTGTAGTTGTAAGAAGAGGCCGAAAATTTTTTAATTTTTGCAAAATCCGGCATTTCAACGAACATGAAACATACATCATTCTCTTCAGCTTCTTTTATGATATCTCAGATCCTAATTTAATAAAAAAATGTTGGGTGGCTTTTAAGACAAAATGGTTTAAAGAAAATAAAATAGCCTATGTTTGACAAGAAAATGAAGATTACTTATTTCGAGATCTGTTTTTTATGAACACATTTCATTAAGAAAAAATTGTATCTCCATAATTGTAGTTGTAGGAAGTCGCCGAAACAATTTTGAATTTTTTTCAATTTTCGAAAAATAAGTGTTTTTAACCAACATGAGACCTGCGCCATTCTCTTAAATGACCTTCAGACTATTTACAAACAAATTTTAGTGAAAATCATTTGTGCCATTTTTTTAAATTTTGAAAAGTGCAGGTACTCCCAAAATGAAACTATCTGTTTCAAATTTAAGGGACCATAAGATCAGTCAGATCGATCGGGGAATATCAATTTTGGAAAAAATCGGCTTAACGGTTTAGTCGCTATACTTCGGTTTTTCTTTCTTGGCGCGTGGGGTTGTGTCAACAAAATGAAATATCTCACGGTGTTTCGCGTCGTTCTCGGTTGTGCCGCTAGGAGTCGCATGATCGCGAATCGCGACTCTTTCGAGCAGTGCTGGCGATCATGCGACTCCTCGCGGCACAACCGAGAAAAGCGCGAAATACCATGAGATATTCCTTGTTAATGACACCCCCCCCATGCGCCAAGAAAGAAAAACCGAAGGAGAGCGTTGTTCAGAGACGGACGGACGTATTGCCAAGACCATCTTCAATTCTCAGACCTTCATGTAGGTATCGATACCAGGCAAAATGGCGCGGGTACCGGTTGGGTGATAGTGACTGGGTTTCACGTGCGTTCCATGTGGTTAGGTGCAGAGAGTATATGATTACGTGTGTTATAAGTAGATTGTGTGCTTATTTATGAAAGTGAAGGTTGTGTCATAATTGTGAGTAGTTGTTTAGTATATTTTCTGCGATCTTCAGAAAAGTGACCTTCACAAAACTGAAATATGGGTCGCTCGTGTTGTGTGCCGGGATGTAGATCGAACTACTAGGATTCAGACACTTCTACTTTTCAGTTTCCCAAAGATTCTTGTCTGTATTGCCAGCTATACAAGTACGAAAATTCTTTTAGTGTTAGATAAACAAAGAATCTGTGATGAATGTCACCACATGCTGCAATCGCATGAGGAAATGCTTTTGGATTGTGAAAAAAAATGTATGAGTCTTTTAATGAACTGAATGGAGGTGGGTTGAAATGTCCTTCATCTTTCATGATTACATTAGCTGCAACAATTTATGCTTTATTCCAGACCTTAATAAGCCACACTTTTGAAAAAGAATTTTTAAAATTAAAAACCCAGCAAAATGCAGTAATAACATTAGGTATTCAAATATATGAGAGTAGTGTCAATGATATTGATAAAGAGTGCACATGTGGTGTTACTCTGATGAAAATAGTAAAGAAATCTGTAGAAGTATTGAGTAATATTTTTATTAATAATTATCATAAAGTTTTAAATGAAAGGTATACTTCAAAGGAATTAGCTAAAAAGCTTGGAGCAAAAAGAAAAAAATCTTACAATTCTAATCTAGGCGATAAAGGAGACAAACTGAAGCTACAGAAATTCACCAGTTAAACTGTCCCTTGCTCTTGAGTGAGGAAAAATACAATACAATTTAGACCTCTTTTCAGTATCTTTCCACCGCTCCTGTGTGTTTCCACATCCCTTCACCTTGGAGTGTAAGACGTAGCCTTTGGATATCGGATATCATTCATTTTATCAACATTTTCTTGGTAGTATGTTCTATACTGTTCATTATTGCAATGAGAAAATGTTAAATTCTTTCCTGATATGCATGTATTCTTTTTTTATCTTTCACTTACATTTCTTCACTCTTGTTAGAATCTGCATTTCAGCAGCCTAAAACTGACTCCAATCCTTTTTCTTAAGGGTTTGTAACTCACTTCCATATTTAGAGGTGGGACATACTTTTGTAATTTTTAGGTACATGTTCTTCCTTGTTTTATAACTAACGTAGAACACTAACCTCTTGTATATTTTTATGTAAAGGTAATTATACTGGTATTGCTCCATGTATCAAATTGTAATGGTGAATTTCTATTTATGAAACTGGTTAGACAATATTTTGAACATTTTTTTACAAGTATATGTATATGCACTTGCTACTCCATATAAATCTCAGCTCTGATAATAAAAGAAAGTGAATTTATAAGGATTTCTGTTGCTATTTAACACAAATGAAATTTTATTTTGGATGATACCATTTATTATTTTTATTGCTGTAAAGAAATGTATTTTGTATACTCTGATCTATATTATTACCTCTGATTATTTCTAAATGAATATTGAGGTTAAATATGTACAGTATAACTGATGTGGAAGTCAGGTGTTTGCATATCCTTTGATTGTTCTTATAAACCACAGAAAAAATGTTGCGTAATGTTGCATTATGTTTTATTCTGACTCAATACTTTTTCAAGTGCTTCTGATTCATTTTGTGCAATTGAAGGCAAGTCATTGACGATTTCTTAGGCTGTGTACTCCTAAAGCAAATGTAATGTGTTATGGGAATAAAATGAATTCCTAAAATGTTGTTGTAAATGTAGTGATCTTCAATAAAAATGCTGAAGAAAAATTAGTTTTCTGTTAGCCAAATTATTGCTATGTGCTGTCCTAAATAATAAAGGCCAATCATTTTCTGTGTATAAAAGTATGATTGAACTTGCACTAAATTTCTACAGTACAAATGTATTATTATTATTATTATTATTATTATTATTATTATTATTATTATTACCACGAATTTCTATTATGAGCTCATACAAAGTGTAAATTGCTTCATCTAAAGATTTTTGAAAATACATAGGAACGCTTCAGATATATCCACTTGTTTTATTTCGGAATGCCCATCCTTATTCAATAGATATTGAGGAAAAAATATCATCCACAGGTGCGCCTAAATTATGTATATTTTTTTGCTTTGCTCACAAGCTTATTTCCTTTAAAATGCAGTGTCCAGTCTGCAATGTATTTCTTCTTAAATTCAACCTATCTTGATATTTCCAGGCTACAATGTAAACCGCACTGTTTCTGTAAGTATAATAGCTTCATAAGTAACTTAGTAATTAAATCCAGTTAATGTAAACATTGAATGAAATTATCACGAGTAAATTTTAACTTTTGAGTGCTGTACACATTCAAATTTCCCGCGTGTGCTTGCTTGGTGAGCGAAGTACGCCCAACCTATACGGCGGCCATGTTTTTTCTACATGAAGGTCTGAGAATTGAAGATGGTCTTGGTATTGCTTTTAATTGGTTTTTCAGTATCAAGGGCCCACAAAACAGGAATTCTGGCTGCGCCACGTGTTAGGGGATTTTTTCTTAATTTTGCAACTAGATTTATCCACTTTTTCGTTATCAGGGCCCGGCAATGAATTTTTTTCTGCCGAAAATCCAGTTATTTCGCACAGCTTTACATAACTTTCCCTATACTACGTGTATACTTACGTACATGGGAAAGTAAAAATTTGCTCTTAAAATGGTCAATATACAAACTCTTGAAACTAAGAATATTCATTTTACAAAAATATACTTAGTCACAGGTAACATTTATTAACATTAATCATCATTTTACAGTGCATCTACATTTTTCGCAGTCGTATAATAAAAATATTTTAAAGCATTACCATAAACAGAAAAACGAGTTATAGAACCAAGAGTTTTGTTTGTTTTAAGATGCCGTAATATTCAGCCGAGTTGCTAAGTTCATGCCCAAGAATGGTTTCAGGTAGTAAATCGATTCAAACGAAAACAATCTTATCAGAGGACTATCGGAAATCTTCTATGTTAATATTATAGCATAGGCATGTCTTAATTAACTTTTCTTTTGAAAGAGCAATACCCGAAAATTATCTGACTTCAACCCCCTTCTGCACAGAAATCTGGAATGTATGCACTTAAATAAAAATATGCAGTAAAAGAAAAAACTCAGAAACATACGTTTATGCAATATAAATGGGCTACTTTTGTTTTATTTTTGGTAATAGGTAAAGTTATATGCATTTCCTTTCGATTACCCAATCAGTGATAATATGTAGTTGCACGACGTTCCGCGTCGATGATCGCCAGCACTGCTCGATACTAGTCGCGATCATGCGTCTCCTAGCGGCACGACCGAGAAAGACGCGAAATACTGTGAAATATTCCATCGTGAATACAAGCCCTTACGCACCAAGAAATAAAAAAACAAGTATAGTCACGTTAAAGACGCAAACTGGCGCTGCGCAGAACGAACAAAAATCGGTGCACGGGAGTGCGCTGCCATTGTTGCCAGATGTACCAGGATCCTAGTATTTTTCACTAGAATTTTAATGAAGATACCATATGCCAAAATAAAGACATCCTGGTACGTTTAAATATCAGGATTTGAAGTCTACGGGAAATGATGGTGCACGATTTAAGACTGTATAATATTATTAAATTCAATTATATAAAAGTAACACCAATATTACAAATAACTATGATGCTGGTGAAAATACTGCCGTAAATATATTAAGGGTGACAAAGGAAGGTCTTTTCCCTGCACGTAATATAGTAGAAAAGGATAGAACGTCTTCTATGTAGTTTATCGATACCAGATTAATCGAAATCGAGTTAAGTTTAACGAACGTCTGGGTGCGTTAAAAATAGAAGTTAAAATATGAACAATTTCAGAATTTAAATCAATTGTCATGTCTGCCAATTGTACCAGGAACTTTAGTGCAAGTACTAGGATTTTTGAAAGCAGATAATGGGATATACATTTAATCACGCAACGCTGCCATTTCTTTCCACCACAGAGTTGCCAAATTGGGGAATTTTGTTTCCAAAATGGGGATTTTTTTGGGGTTGTGGGGAAAGAATGGGGAACGTGAATGAACAGGAAAAGTTTGGGGATTTTTTGGGGCAATTATTTGCATCCGAATTCGAGATAGAAATATTTTCTCTCAATTAATATGAATAAAAAAGAAACACGCTATTTTCTCTCGTTTTTATGTGTCAATAAAGAAGAAATAAGCGACTGGCGTAGAGAAAGAAAAATATCAGAAAAACGAAGATAGTGTACGGTTTCGAGCAGCTCAGATGACGATGATTGGTTGAATTGAATTATTTGAATTTAAGGTGGCAGCCAATGGAATCGTCAGGGCCACTCATTTTGATCCGTAATTTTGAGAATATTTTGTTTTATTTTGGAAGTTATTTGGTGAAATTCCGTAGCAGTGATGGGGAAGAAGCTCACAACACATCTGGCAACCAGCGTTACCGAATGTGCATCCCAGCACCAACCTTCAAAAATCCTGGTACTTCCACTAAAATTCTTGGTACCAATGACAATTGATTCTGAAATTGTTTATATAATAACTCTATTATGTTTTTAACACACAGGAAAATTCGTTATATTTAACTCGAAAACGTGTCATTTTATATCAATAAATTAAATGGAAGAAACGTGGAAAGAAAAATTCTTTCTGCCATAAATGGCAGACTAAGAAGTTGTATCTTTTTCTTCTATAGCTTATGCTAGAAAAATACCATCCTATGTCACTCTTAATGCTTTTACGGCAATGTTTTCACAAATAGTGGTTATTTTTAATATTGGTTTTTGTTTTAAATTATTGAATAAAAAATATTATACGAATCTTAAATCGTACGTCATCAATTTCCGTAGATTTAAAATCCTGGTATTTAAGCGTACCATGATGTCTTCACCGTGGTGCTTGGTATCTTCATTAAAATCCTGGTAAAAGAATACCAGGATCTTGGTACGTCTGGCAACACTGTTCCACCATGAGACAAGCGACGGAAGCGCTGTGACAACTCCCTCGCTAGACAACTGACCTTTTGTTATTGTTGCAGTTTCTTGAAATTATTTTCCCGATTTCAATTATAGCAATTCTAAGCAATAACCTTAATTAAATATTCTGCTGACGAGTAATTTGTTACTGTTTTTTTACTACGAGTTACCTTCAAAATACCGTCGAAAAGGAACCACACCTTCATTGGGGGTTTGTGGATAACCTTTTTCTGGGTCTCTGACTTGGGGTCCCCAGGGATTTGTACAGGTTGCACAAACGAAGCTACGCCCCTGTTATTCGTCCCATTCTACGATAATTGACTTTTTTCAACTGATACAATTATGGGTTTTCTTTTAAAATTTGATAGAAATTAAAAACATTACGGTTATAATCGTGGTAACGAATCGAAATAGCATTATTTGGATACCCGTCATCGGATTTCACATGGTTGTAATTGTTACATATTCCAAAAAAGTTAGTTTATTGTAGATTGCTTTCCAGTAGTTGCTAGGAGTCCGTTGTTTCATTATAAGAATTTTTCTTTTATTGTAACAGAAGAAAGTCTTTAGATACATGAACAACATCAAATTAATGAGGTACTTAAGATGAAAATTTCAAGACATTTCTTTAGTACAGGTATTATATATAATTAGAGTATTTATATTTTCTTATTTGTTACATCCCATTTGGATTAAAATGTTCTCGCACTCTTATCTATTCAAAAATCCTTTAGAAGCTGTTAACTGAAGATTTTATTAATTTATTTTCAAACCTCTGTTTGAATAATTGTCCGTCGAGTTTTCGTCTCTCTTTCGTCACTGTCTCAATCTTGAATCCAGCAATAAGTTTCAGTGGATTAATTTTTAATTACGCAACAATTACATATTCCACAGCATTATGAAAAAGTTCCATCAAAAACAAAATTATATGCTTCACAACACTTATGTGATAACCAGGAATATTGTACTTCTGTAGCAATATTTGGCAACATCGAGATACTTCTGTCCCAGGCACAGACACTGATAGCCTGATACGGCGACGCGGTGGTGAAACTGACTCTCTACGTTCGTTTCGGGTGCTTGGTGTTGGAGGTTGAGAAGTTAAAAAAGAAATGGCATTCGTGGAAGGCAGTTTTAGGTGTTTGCTGAGAAATTTTGGGCGTGCAAAACAGGTATTTCAACAATCAATAGGTAAGTATTAAAATCTCCAGCAATATTATTACCGAGAAGCACGGATTGTTTTCATGTGCAAATAATGTATTGTGTTCGTTGCACTTACAATAGCTATAGTAACTTTAGATGTTTTGAATAATTGAAATCTGAAGTTGGAAGATTATTTGTTATTCACAATGTTTTTGTGATCACTAAACTTTTTGACGGCGTTTAATTACTTAATTATTCGTACGGAAAAGGTGGGCATCGTACGGGGTTTGACGCCATTTTCAAGAATCGTTCCAATCAACATGTCAGGCATTCGATTTTATATTGGTGTATGCATTTTGGGCGAAATCGAGATTATTGGTTTCTAAGAAAGACAAAATTGATCTCTAATTCAAGTCAACACTAATGACTGATACTACGTTGCGGCATGTTCATGTAAATACTGAATCACTGGTATCCGCGCAAGTTTTTTTGAGCTTTCATTTTGCTAGAAGCGAGTGGATTGGGGTTTAGTTATTTTGAAGACAGGCTTTTTATGACGTAGGAGTGACATTGGTTATCAGATGTCTACCACATTCGTTGCCATCTTTTATTCATAATTCAACTTATTGCAAGAAGAGTTGGAGAAAGTTCCAAAGCTTGAGAAACAATATTGTTCATCGTCTGCTGTCAAGGGCCTAAGTGAAGAAAGGCAATGATGATAATAATGTAATTGATTTTATTTTGATCATATAGGTATTTTTCAATTGACAAAAAATAAAAGGAATTTCACTGTTTGAAACATACACATAGTATATTGTGGAAATTCTGATGCGGTATTGTTGACGTAATTACATGAATTAATGGAAGTCATTTCCGTCAACTTATTATAATATTTTATATATATATATATATATATATATATATATATATATATATATATATATTACGTAGACGGAGATGACTTCCATTATTTCTTCACATGCACGTATTGAAAAATGAAATATTATGATTTAGGTTAAAATAGTTACCTTTCGTCAACGATGAAATGCAATCATTTTGTTACTTACCTTATTTTCAGCATCGGTGATGTTTTTCGAGCATTTTTATCTGTATAGACACAAATGATGTCATGTTCATCAATTCTTTCTGTTTTGGGTCAGTGGAAACTATGGAAAGGGATTTCATATGAATAAATTAAACAGTCTTGACAACAAATAAGTTCTTCCTATATTTCCACAAAAATGGTGTCACAAAATTAAACAAATACCTCGGTACTGAAAAAAACAAGAATCACTGCGCCGAAATGGGACGCAAAAAGTCTTTGGATACTTATAGTTCTAATGAACAAATTTGCAAAAAAAATCATGTTAATATTTCGTGGAATTTCCCTTGGCACGAATCACAGTCCTAAGTCTCTGTGGCATGGAATTCACAAGATTTTGCTCAATTCCAGGAGAAATATTACTCCATTCTTCTCGTAACGCTGTCTTCAGTTCTGTTTTGTTTGAAATTTTTCTATTTCTAATTTTTTTTTCTCCAGGAAACTCCATAAATGCTCTATAGGATTTAAGTCTGGCGACTGAGGAGGGGAGTGCAGTTGTTTTGGTGTATTATGCAATAACCAAAACTTCGTATTTAAAGCAGTATGCTTAGGATCATTGCCCTGTTGAAAAATGTAGTCTTGTTCTAAATTCATTGCAGCAGCATTGGCTCTTAAATTATTTCTTAAAATATCAATGTAGACATACTGGTTCATTATACCATCTATAAAATGCAAATTCCCGACTCCACTAGCACTCATGCATCCCCATACTAAGACCGAGCCACCTCCGTGTTTTACGGTTGGAATTACATTTTGCGGCTCGAACTCTTGTGTTCTTTTTCTTCCACACTAGACGCCGACCGTTCGTTCCAAAAACGGAAAACTGGCTCTCATCTGAAAAGATGACCGTCCGCCAAAATTCAGAACCAAAATTAACATGTTTCTTGGCAAATTCCTGACCCTTCTTCCTGTTGGCTGAACTTACCCCAAATTTCTTCCGCCCTGCTCGCCAAGCATTTCGTCGCATCACCTTCCGTACAGTGCTTGGAGAAATGCGCTTCCCGATCTCCAGGAGACCCGCGACCAAGGGCGGGGCACTTACCCTTGGGTTTCTCTTAACTGCCCGCAGCATACACCGTTCGTGTTGAACTGTTAACACTCTAGGGCGACCTTTGCGCGTTTTATTTTCCAAGGTCTTTCTCTCTCCAAAACGGTCTATGATGGCGTGAACTGTGGATTTCGGAACCCCGGTCAGTGTAGAAATGTCCCGTATGCATTTGCATTCATTATGCAGCAGGATTATTCGCTGTCGTTCACAGACAGTGAATTCCCTCCTTTTGAGTCCCATCTTCACAATCGATGTTGTCGCTACAAATTTCTAATTGAAACTGGGCTCAGGAGAAAGGTGGAGTGACGATTTGAAAGGTACAAAGAACGTTGACAGCTGCGCAGAAACACATTTTCGAAAACGCGATGTAGTTTTACTTACATATTCTTTCAGTGTCCAAAGACTTTTGGCGCCTGTTACCAATGTCATTCTTATTAACACTTGCTTTTACACACGTCCCTATTTCGAAATTTTAAAAAAAATGTTTTTGAGAAATGAAGAGAGCATCCTAGTTAAAATAAATTTATTTTTTCCTCTTATTTTTATGACGCCTAAAAGTCAAATCAGAGTTATTATTGAGTGAAAAGAAAGGGTGTCCATTTTTTACAATAACTGTACTTCGTTCTCAATAGTCATTAAAGCCAATGCATTTAATCAGTATTCACTCATTGTGGATATTAAGTTTTATCAACTTTAATTTAGAGAAACTTCTTTTCCCAGAAGCCACAGTAACCGGCAATGTTAAAAAATCCTTAATGCTAACACCAAATTGAGAGTCCTTTTTGAATATAAAATTTAAAAACTTTAGCTGTATAATTTTTTTCCTCATTGGCAGATGCAAAAGCCGTTTAATTGTTTGTAATTCCCCAGCTAATTCTGTACTATCTGTGTCACTTGTTTCCTGTCCTTCCTCAAATATATCAGCATCCATTGAAATTGATAAAAGCTTTTCAAGAGTTTTTGATAATTTTAAAATATCCAAGTCATTAAAAATGTTTTAAAAATCCCATAACAATGCAAATTATTCACATATATTTTTCACCAGTTCAAAACTTTTTTGATACAATATGTCCCTGACCAATTTCCAAAGACAATTAAATCATTCACTTGTATGAATTTAATATGAAAGAAAGCCTATCCATAAGCTTTCTTTTATATTAATTTCACATTACATTACATTTTTATTACAAAGAATGCTTCTTTTAATAGTTTTCACTACGGTCTAGATGAAATGTCTTCCTATTATCAGGTTTTAGATTTGTTAACATAAAATTATCAAAACCAATTTACATCTACAATAAATTATTCACTAAAAATTCTACAAATTTTAAAATTGCAAATAAATTTGTGCACATTATAAAATTTAAGTCAACAAAATAGTTTTTAAGAAATAGAATAAATGTATAGTAAATTTTTTCTGTGGCCTTTTTTCTAGCAGTGATATTCAATAAAAACAAATCTTTGGAAAACAAAGATGGCCATGAGAGTAGAGAGCTATGAAAAAACAAGAAAAGTAAGGATGTACTGAATCAACTCTTATATTAGAACAAAAGTATATAACATACTATCGTATAATTGTGTAAATTTATTTGATTCTATCTTAGTTTTCACATATTTCAGTACTTTCATTGATTTCATTACAAAGATCGTTGGCATTTTCTTCAATGAATTTTGATCGACGAAGGTCTGCCCAGGCTCGTCAGTTTCAGGAGAATAGTCCAAAAGCATATGTTCTCGGTCATATTTGAATGATTTTATTGGGACCTGTCTTCTGGAAATGTCTTGACAAGCTAGTTCTTTTAGGAGGATCAGTTCATCCACAACTTTATGTGTCCTGGTAACAGACTATCAGACTTTGTAGCAGTATATTAAGGTATTAGAGAAAGGAAAATTACTATTTTCAGTCAGTGATGGCCTGAGACACATGCTGCTCTGCACATGTCTCTACTCTGACGTTTTCAAATATTAATTTTGACTTGTGGCAGAGCATTGTAAACAGAGCCTTGTGGCACGCCTTTTCGACTACACCTGAATTACTGTAGCAGTTACCTATTTTGACTACTTGTTCCCTTTCCGAGAGGAACTGTTTAAACCATTCTAATGCTATACCTCTTATTCCAATATTGTCTATTTTCGAGATAAAATTTTGTGATCCACTACGTCAAAAGCTTTCCTAAAATTTCTAATCTTGTAAAATTAAAAATTTTATTTTCCGCGGATGACCTGTGTAATTGTTTCTAATTATTTTGAAAATAATATTAATTCAAAAAAATACAGGAAATGTGTTGTGATTTGTTCACAGTTCAGTAATTACAATTCAGTGTTTTTTCTTTCCCGTATACGTACGTATACACGGAGTGATATACGTAGTATAGGGAAAGTTATGTAATGCTGCGCGAAAAAATGGCCAATTTTCGGCGGAAAAAAATTAATTGCCGGGCCGTGAAAACGAATAAGTGGATAAAACCAGTTGCTAAATTAAGAAACAAAAATCCCCTAACACGTGGTGTGGTCAAAATCCATGATTTGTTGCTTCTTTATACTTAAAAATCGATTGATGGCATTCCGTCCGTCTGTCCGTCTGTCCGTCCGTCCGTCTGTCCGTCTGTCCGTCTGTGGTCAACGCTAGCGCCTAAACCGTTCGGTCGATTTTCTTCAAAATTGATATTCCCCAGTCGATCTGATTCTAGTCGAAGCTTTGTGATTTTGAAAAAGATTCTTTACAATTTGGGGATACTTTATATGAAGCCCCCCGGGGATTTTCAACATTTTCTCAAAAACGGCTCCAATTTTTTTCTTTAAATTTCTTGTATGAATAGATGAAAATACACTTTTTAACATGGCATAGGTCCGATTTTCACGTACAGCTCTGAATTTTCGAAAATTGTGAAAGTTTGAATTTTTTTCGGCGTCTTTCTCCAACTACAAAATTGAAGATAGAGATTTTTTCTTCAAATAAAATTTGTTCTGCATATTGAGTTCTTTAATAAAGGTCATGTAAATGTTTTTCACAATTTTGGTAGTTTTCGTGCAATATTGCGTGCAATATGTGCAATTTTAAAAAATTACAAAAACAAAATTTTCTCAAAAACGGCTCCAAATTTTTTCTTTAAACTTTTGGTAGGGATAGTGGTAAATGTACTCTATCAATGACATAAAAGCCACTTTGGTCTATCGGTTGGTTTTTTCAAAAATTACCAAAATGTAAATTTTTTTACTTGTCTCTCACGTCGTTAATATTTACATTATCGGCGATTTTTTCACATTATTATATTTACGAGTATATATGCTTTAAATAATGTCAAGTAAAGTTTCTCGAAAACACTACCGTTTTCTGTGAAAAGTAGCTCAAATTTCGGCATTTTCAGAAATGCTCAAACGTCATTTTCTCGTATATGGCTGCAATTTTTTTCTTGAAACTTTTGTAACGGATAGTGCTAATTACACTCATTAGTATAGCGTGAAGTTTTATTTTGAGTTTTTTTTGTTTTTTTCAAAAATTATATAAATGTAAATTTTTTGAAAGATTTCTCACATCTTTAATATGCACATTATCCGTAATTTGTAAAGATGATTATATTTGTGAGTGTAAGTGCTTCAAATAACTTCAAATAAAGTATTTTGAAAACTCAAAAATGTTCTGTGAAAATGAGCTTCAAATTTCGCATTTTTAGTAGCGCTAAAACGCCATTTTCTCTTAAACGGTACATAATTTTTAAAAGAAAATTGCCATTTACAGCTAGGTTTTTGTGTTCTTTAATATTCTAAAATTAATGTTTCTGTTCTACCAATAAGAAACCGAAAAATTAAGAAAATGACCAAAAAAATGTATTTTTGGCGATGATAGATGGTAGCTGGCAAGAAAGAGTATGAGGCAATTCCGAATATTGACAAATAAATAAATAAAAGAAATACGGTCATGCTTAATTTTTTCAAAATACGAGTAGTTTTTCTTTAATTTTGTGAGAAACGTAATAGGCAGCTGTAAATTTACTGCGCTTCGGACAGCTGGATGCGTCGTAAATTAGAATGTGCAATTTTGTATATTATTTCTTTCTTCGTTTCTTACATTCGAACTTTGTTATAGACTTACACATTAATATTTTAGAAATTGTTTATTTTGAAATATTTGAAATAAGTAAAAAGAATTAATAGCTCTCAGAATAGCGACAATGCAGGGTCTGCAACAATGGAATTCACTTTGCGCTCGCGAATATCTGTGAATTAGTGTCATTGTTGTGACCTAATGGAGCTGTATGAAAAGGAGTTATAATTGTCTAATTTATGTTGATATTTGCAGGCAAATATTTAGTTTTGCACCAAATGCTGTACCATTTGTAGTGAGTAGAGAATTTGTTGCATGGTTTTAAAATACTCTTCCCTAATCATGGCCCAATGGAAGGCATTTCTATATTTCCAGGGTATCAGGCTTCTTTTTCCAATACAGGGTTACAAAACTTTTGCATTCTATTTTTGTGAAGTTGTAGAATCCACATAGTTCTGACAACACTGCAATGGAAATAGTAAGTTCCAAGCGAAGATGTTAGTAGCGCATAAAGTGCAATATTACAGTACTACTTAGCTGTTTCCTCTAATACGGGAAAAGTAAGTGCTGTTGTAGCACCACTAGTTTAATACGTAATTTCTCTGTCCCTTACGATTTATCATCACGTCAAAACTATTATATATCATCCCAAGGTCGCCATTTCATTGCGTAGAATGATGCCCTAACACTAAAACGGGAAAGTTATTCTTACCAGCTATTCCAAAATCTACATGAGCTATTAAAAAATAAATATCGTAATAGTTTTTCTTAATCTCTTTTAAAGTCGACATTATTCCATACAGTTTAAAGAGACATCTGTGATAGTGTTTCTAATTATTTCTAAAATGATTTTAATGAAGAGAACACCAGAAAAATATGTAAATATTTGTTCAATGTTAAGTAATATGTATTCCCCTTTTTTAGCTTGTACATTTCCCAAACGGCGAATCTACTTGTGTAATGCATATATCACTTCCAATGCTTGCAATTTGATGAGAAGAATGATGTTCTAAACACAGAAGCGATAAAGCATTATTTCCTCAATAATCGTCAAAAGGATTAAAAAATATATATCGTAATACAGTTTTTAATATCTCTTCAAAAGTATAATTTATTCCGTAGAGTTTCGCGGGTGACCTATGTAATTGTTTCTAATTATTTCGTAATTAATATTAAATTAGAAAACGACAGGAAATGTGTGTTGTGATTTGTTCACAGTTAAGTAATATGTAATTCAATATTTTGACTTTCTCATATACGTATACGGAGAAATATACGTAGCATAGAGAAAGTTATGTAAAGCTGCGTACAATCGATTTCGAGATTTCAACGGAAATACACGTTTTGGGGTTCCCCGATACCGAAAAATGCTTTTTTTTAACGTCCGACCGTCCGTCCGTCTGTCCAGTGCTTGTAACAACACTAGCGCCTAAATCATGCGTAGGATGTTTTCCAAATTGAACTAGTGGTATTACAACAACATAATTTCTCACAATATTACAATATTAGGTTCATCAGTTATGAACCAGACGGTAATATAAACCATACACATCGAAGGCATTGAAGTAATTCACGTAAAAATAAGAAATTTGCACGTGGGGAAAACCTGAATATGTAATTAATAAAATACGCAACTACAGAGTTTAAAATAACATTAAATTTTACGAACACATAATACTCTTAACATGAAGGATATGTATTCGGTGAATGGAATGCAGCATACATCTTCCCAATATACAAAGAAGAAGCTAGAGCGTTGTGTAGTGTCTAGAGAGGAATAAGTTTCCTGAACTCCCATTACACAATTTTTTAAAGATCATAGGTAGAAAGCTCAGGCCAATAATGGAAAACAAAATTTCAAAAACATAACGTGGATTTAGGGAAAAGAAAATCACGTAGGGGTATATTCACAATTGCCAAATTAACAGAGAAGCGCAGAGAACAAAATCTACCGACGTATTATTTGTTTGTTGACCTAATGCTTGCAGATGATGATGAATATGAAATTTGAAGAATTCTGACATTGTAGTAATCTGTCTTCAAAAATATTCCAATATTGCTCCATGGGAATCGATTCTGGGAATCGATTTGGGAATCGATTCTGAAGAGTCAATGATCTCAATCGAATCGCACTCATCGTACGTCTGCTCATTTTATTGCATTTTTTTATTTTTATACAAAAAAATGCATCATGAAAATAAACTTTGCTGTACGTGTACTTTATAGGCTACACTACCCCAAAAACCAATAGCCAAAATTATTTGATACGAAACACACGGGGTTCCATAAGAGATACTTGGTACAAAATAGCATTGGAAGTTAAATATAATAGAGTGCGCACAAAACATAAGACTCTTGATATTACCGTAGTGTACGTAATTTATGACAAGTATTTGTGAATAATGGACAAAATACTTTAAAGAAAAATGGTTTGTTGTCTACATCACATGTTAGAGAATTTTTTTTCTAAATGTAGCAACCGGATTTATCCGGTTTTTCGTTACCAGGGCCTGTAATAAAGAGTTTTTCTGCCTTTTCTTTCGGTTGGTTGGGCGCGGATCTCATAACCTAACACATAAAATCCCATTTACTTTAGTACGCACCTTTCGTATCTTTGCATTCATAAATTTCGAAGCGCACTGCCGCGCTCGAATATATTTTTCGTGGCTGTTGCAAACTACTGAAAAATATTCAGCAATTGGAGTGTTCTAAAAGGTGAAATAAATGGTTAAGTATAATGTAAACCTGCTAATTCCGTACGTAAAATCCTAATTGAATTCATACGTACCTACTTTCAATTTACGAACTTTCGAAGCATGCTGCCACGCTGCAATACGTTTTCCCTGCGGTATGTAACGTCATATCTGCTTCACGCCGCATATTACTTTCTGGGCGGCCATGCTTTTCATGTCGCTATTCCCGGCGATTTGGGAATCGATTCTGAAGAGTCAATGATCTCAATCGAATCGCACTCATCGTACGTCTGCTCATTTTATTGCATTTTTTTATTTTTATACAAAAAAATGAAAAGTTTACCCCAGGGCCGAGGCAATAAAAAAAGAGCTTTCAGAAAAATGCTTCCCGAGCGAAATCGGTCGCGTATTTTATTCGTAATAGCACTAAATCGAAACTGCCTTACCCTATATACCCATCGTGTATACGATGTTATTAGTGACCATGAGTCGAATCGACTCATTCAACGCAAAACAAGTCTAATTAATAATTTTTGCTTTGGTTTTCCTTGATTTTCAAAGAATTTCACATAATGAAGTGTATGAACCAATAATTGGTGTTGTAATAAAATTGCAATCTATTTTTTGGCCAAAAGTGCCATAAAAATATAATAATCACAAAATAAACCAGTAACTTTATTTTTCATAAAAATATATTTAATGTTCTGTCTAATCGAAAGCTTCCAAACTAATCAGGTTTTATTTACAATATTTCTTTCCAATTATAATTTTGGTCAACCATCAGACTGATTGTTGCACCATTGTAATCAGATACACATTACATGAATGAGATTTTTCTGTCATATGCTCCCCACAAATGTATATCCTGCATTTGTTACACAGTTTTGTTGTATAATAATGAAACATGAATAATATTTTGCCTCAATGGCCTGGTTTCTACTAATACCAATGTGAATGTTTTCCATTCAAAACCATTTCTGCCTCACAGTACTCCCTGAGAAAAGTTATGATGTTCGAAGGTGAATCAGACGAAGCGATAGGATCAGCTGAATTTTCAGATGTTATTACACTGAAAGCTGATGCATGTGCTTTGCCAAGATTATTGCTGCACCGTCTTCTTTTTCTCCTAGGTTCTCTAACCTGTGCCTCTGCACTTCGGATATCTTTTCAATATCTTCATAAACCTCTTCTAATGAATGTTGTTTACAATAAGGGTTCGCATCACTGCCATGAGTCAAAATCTTCGTCCTCCAAATTATTCTCTCGCGTGTTTCTAAACTTTGATCAAGAAGCAGCAATCCAACATCCGTCTGTCTTCTGGCCTTTTTACTAAAAACAACAACAAAATAAACTAAAAAAACTATACTCAATTCGTAATTGTTAGTGCACTATTTCAATGAGTAGATCTTACTTAGGAAAATACCTTCTTTTACTAATGATGAACAAGATCGACTTACAATAAAGTAGTCTCTAACAGCTAATCATGGGTAAGTTGGACTCACTGACTTTTGAAGATGACGCCGCACGAACCAGGCACAAGGCAGAGACACAACCTAGGCAGGATCTGAAGAGGCACTAATCAGTGGAACCTAAGGTGACAGGTCAGAGCGCTAGTACATCATGCGGGCTGCGCATGCACACTTGTGTACCATATGAGTCGATTCGGCTCATGCTTACTGTTGTAGGATTAAGTCGCATAAATAACGAAGGTCATGATCTACTGAAACAATGATTAAATACAATCACAAATCTTTGACAATATCAATACTTTTACAAAATTTTATCACTTTGTCTTGAGAACTCTGATGATACAATTGCATTGAAGTTTTCTTCTGCCAAGTACTCGTGTCTATCTTGATTGTAAATGGGGCATTCCAGAAGGATGTGATTTATCAGCAAAACGTACTGCAGATGGTACAGACGAGTTGTGGAAATTTCTTCCCCAGAATGTATGAGAAAGAGTTGCGAATTATATTATACACGAGGAGTGTTTTCAAAGGAAGTATCATTTTGAAAAAAATGTTTTTCAACATAAAATTTATTTTTACATGTAATAACATTTCCTTTTAAAAGAATGTTAAGTTAGTTGAAATTCACCTAAAATGAGATTTATGATGAAGATGTAATGATTGATACAATGGTGAGACAGTGGGTTAGACAATTCATTGATAGATTAATCAATTTTCATGACAAAGCACGGAGTCTTTGTTGTCAATGGTAGATTGGTTGAAAAAGTGAATGAAAAATTCTTAAAATTTTAATTAATTTTTCTGTCTTTTAAATGACGGGCCAACATATTGATGTACAATTCTTAAAAACATGGTTAAGGAGAAGAATGATTTGTGATGAGTTTTTCGCAAATTGCTGCACCGTTTCTCCTATTGTATTTTTGAGTTTAACTGCTTCAAAAGACTTTAAAGGAAGTTTTCGAGAACACAAAACTTTTCTGTGAAAAAGAGCTTCAAATTTCGAATTCACAGTAGCGCTTAAGCTACATTTTTTTAAGAAAGGCTCTAAATTTTTGAATGAAAATTGCCATTTAGGACGAGGTTTTATTGTTCTTTAATATTCTTAAAATAATATTTCCGTAACACTATTAGGAAACCGAAAAATTAATAAAATGTCAAAAAAGTATTTTTGAGCGGCGATAAATGGCAGCTTGCAAGAGCACGTGGCAAGTCCGAATAGCCAACGGAAACACTTGATTTTATCGAGTAGCAAAATCACTGTAGGACAGTGTTATTTATAAGCATTATGCATGTTTTTACATGCACACCTTGTCATAAGACAGCGACAAGTCTCGTGCAAATTGTTCAAGTGTATAATTGTGTTGTGAATTCTGTATTACATTTTCACCAACGCTTTGAGCGACAATGCAGGGTCTGCAGCAATCAAATTCATTTTGCACTCGCGAATATCTGTGAATTACGTGTCATTGTTGTGACCTGATGGAGCTATATGAAAAGGAGTTATAATTGTCTAATTTATGTTGATATTTGCATGAAAATTTTTAGTTTTCGCACCAAATTCTGTACCATTTGTAATGAGAAGAGTATTTTTTTAATGGTTTTAGAATACTCTTCCCTAATCATGGCCCTATGGAATGCATTTCTATATTGTCCAGGGTATCAGGCTTCTTTTTCCAATACAGGGTTACAAAACTTTTGTATTCTATTTTTTTTGCAGTTGTAGAATTCACATAGTTCTGACAAAACTGCGATGGAAACAGTGAGTTGTAAGCTAAGATGTTAGTAGCACATAAAGTGCAATATTTCAGTACTACGAAGCTGTTTCCTCTAATACGGGAAAGTAAGTGCTGTTGTAGCACCACTAGTTTATTTTCGAAACTGGAAACTGGAGTTGTGGGTACATGTAATTGGTTTCCTAATTTGATAATTTGTACGGATTCGTGAATGTGTTGGTAGGGGGTAATTCTGGTTAATCGTCGGGTTTCTTCGCTATTATCCAGGAAGTTGCTGACTAGTGTATTTGGTTTGTTTTCCTGTCCCAGTGTGTTCTAGTCCAGTCCCAACTTATATAAATTCTTTCCAAAACTGTCAGCATTTTTGTAGGTCTCTTGGAGAGGAATGTTTGAGATAAACCACGGCGCTGCTGCTATCTGTCCATAGCGTTTTGTTTGGGTTTTTGTTTAAATTCAGAGATTTTATCTCGCCTCGTGCTGTCCGCCACATTTGGATGCCGTAAGCCCACATTGAGAATATTTTTGTTTTGTAAATCAATATTTTCTTTTCTATCGAGAGATTTTATTAATATTCTAGTAGCCAGTAGCCAACCAGTACACTTCCAGTAGAAGATACTTCTTCTTGGCGCCAAAAATGACGGGACAAGATGATAGGACTTCTCTTGGGTTAATAATGAATAAAAAACAATATTTATATTTCTTAAAAACAAAATGCACCAGAGCGCTTTTTTTCATTCTAATATGTCCCTTGTTATAAATTTTCCCCATCAAATTGCTCTGAGAAAAACTATAATTGAAAATAATTTGTATTCCGAAGCAAGCTACGTGAAGTTCAAAATGAACAATGAAGGATCCTGAAAACACACACTTATCGGACGATTGGCCTTCTGACGTACTGATTGTGAGAAAGAAGGCATATATTGCATCTTCGAATGACCTATTTTCCCCTTGTAATAACAGTTATGAAACGTTTCGTCGGGACTTTCTTCCTTGGCGAAATTCAAAGATTTTCATTGCAAATACCCCTCACTCCAACTACCCCAAACTCATTCCCAACTACTGAATTGCGCGCCGCGAAAACTATCAAATTTAGCGCCCGATAACAGCAATAGCTCCAAATAACTGAGATTTCATAGTGATCTAGAGGTTTTTAATTGCTTACGGGACATCCTTTTTCAATTTATTTCAGCCTTTTAGACAAGAATGTCTTTCAGATATTTGAACATTACAAAGATTACCGCCACCTCCCGAAGGAAAACAAGCACAACACTTACAGGAGTAATAACCTTAGCATTTGAAGTGTCCGGAATCACTAATCAATAAAAAAAATCTAACCAGTGCAACAAATTTGTGCCAGAGTAGCCTCCTGGCAGTCAACGAACAGGAGTTAGCTACGGCAAGGTCGCTTCAAATAAAAACTTTTTTAAGTGCATCCAAGTGTTAAAAATCATGGCAAAGAATTCACTTGTAGAACTTAATACAGACCTGAACATAATCATTGACGATACCATTTGGTATTTCAAAGTTTAGTTTGTTACTCAAATTTGTTGTTAAAGGAAAATCAGTTCTCATTTATACGCTCACTTCCGAGTACACATCTTCGGCGCGCTTAAGTGAAGGTACGCCGTGTGTTTCAAATTGCTTGATTAGTGATTCCGGGCGCGTTAACGATTAGTCCCGTAAGTGTAATGCATGTTTTATCACGGGAGGTGACTGTGATCTTTCCTCCTGTCTGGTGATATCGGCATCGGCCTACGTCACCTTATGGGGACTTCCTCAACCAGGTATCTCCCACCAGCGTGGCACCGCTCCAGCCACGACAAGGTCTAAGCTCTAAGCTACCAGACAAGTGCAATAGTGTAGTGCATGTATGTGTAAGACGTGAGAATAAGGCAAGGAAAAGGAAGGAAAGATCGCGCGCGGTCCGTGGCCTGTTTGTCAGTGTACTGTTCCGGCTTTTACCTGGTTGATCGGATAAGGCACGGAAAACTACCTATCAGAGAAGCCGGCCACTAGGATTTTCATCCAGGCAGCGGCTGAACTCTGTCTAGCTATCTAGCTAGTTTCACAAATTCGCGTTTCACACTCCCGTGCGCTTGTAATATCGTGGCTGTTGAATCCTGAACTACCTAAGCCGCCCCAAAATGTGAGCTTACTACTTTATTAGTTGAAAGAAGATTTTACGAGTATAAGATGCACTCATGTGAAATGGTTTTAGCAGCAATGCGGAAGCCACGAACCCCGATAAAGAAAATTTTTTTCCTGATGAAAAATACTTATGAAAACTGTAATTCATTTAAATTTTATTACTTGTGAAATGTATTAATGTAGTTCGTACAACCACCAAAAATGTAATATAATGGTCAAGAAGATCTCACCCCGTACATTACAATGTGGGGAACGTTTCTTTGAGGCTATTGGCCTCGCAATTTTAGTTTTTAAGTATCTAGAACGCATCGTTAAGGAGTTATTTAACGACATAGATTCAAAATTCCTTACGTACGTTGCGGGTTGCATTTTACATGAATATTTAGATGCGTTTTTTTAAACAATTCCTTCATAATTTTAAAGTCAAATCGCAATTCGTCACGTCTCCGTGAAATTGTTGAAAATATTTCTTTAGAGACCTCACTTATAAATATTGATTGCGTGTGAGAGCCGCAAAGGAAAGGTATACTACTGAAATAATATTGGAGAAGATGTTACTATTTGTTCGTGAATACACTGCATATCTTATACAATGAATTCAATGCCATAAATTAATTTTTACTTTCTCACGCTTTTTTATTTTAAGTTCTGAATAAACTAGTGATCCTACAACTGCACATACTTCCTCGCGTTGTTGCAAACAGCTACGTAATATTGAAGTATTGCATTTTCTGCGATTCTAACACCTCTGCTATTACTTGAAAACGTACATTTATAACAAAGCGCCTGTGATACATATCTGCATTCATTTCGGTAGTCAGGAGCAGCAATCATTTCTTACTTTGACAAAACGAAACAAACAGGATTCCATTGGACTCATACAGTATTCGCAGTAAATTATGCATAAACGCTGTTGCAAGCGCAGCGTTGTCAAAAGTACGTGCATTCCCTTGGAGAATAATATCAATTCTTTGCAACAACGCGTATTTTCGTCCGTAATCAGATTTCAACTGGTTTATCGGTTAGTCATAGTATTATACGCGCACGTTGCCTTGAACCCCGGAATACCTACCCCCACTCCTTTGCCAACATTAGTGAGAATTAATAATAAATTATAGCAATGAGAGTTATAGACAAAACCTGATAACCAGAAATGCTCGCTTCCTTGTAATAGAAACTATTTTGCATCGAAAAACGAACTACAAATTTGAGACTATTATTTTTGTCAAATAACTAAACTCCCCACTCCTCTCGCAACTAGCGAAACGACAACTCGAGAAAACGTGTACGGATAATACATGATACACAGTTGATAAATAACTCTAATACTATTAATCTAATGAAATGACTAATATTCTATGATTTGGAATATTAAGTTCATTTATTAGTACCGCCTTTTTATATACTATTGACACCGCCTCAAACCGCAGGAAAAAAAATTGGCCTCTACCGCCTAATTTTTACTTTCCCCGCAAACGTACAGTCAGAAATTACATTAAATTTAATGTAGTTTCATGCACCATTTTATATTAAATAAATGTACCGTGTACGTTAAAACTATTAATGTACATGCACATTATATTTAATGTTTAAATTAAGTCACGGAGATTTGATAAATAATTATGGCATGTATGGAACACAGATACTGTTTAAAAACTTAGAAATATTTTCTTTCGCTATTTGAGCTTACGTATAATAAATTTAAAATATATTTTCAACATGTATACAAAAATTTAAATTTTTAAATTCGGATTTACATTCAAATTAGTAACACATAAAATTGTAAAAGTCTAATATACAATTGTAGGGACCTACATAGCACGGTAATTTTTCAATTAACAATTTTTTCAAATTCACCGGAAATATTAATTTTTTTTTCCAAGAATTGTCACTGTAGCAAGGTCAGAATTTATTATTCTTTACGGCTACGAAACATATTTCCGAGCGTATACGCGTCCAAAACAGGTGACGAAGTACTGACAATTACATATAATATCACGCCTAAGAACCTGTTCAAGCAATTGGATGTCGAGGTAGCTCAGTGGTTAGAGCAACTACTTACCAGAGTCCCGGGTTCGAATCCCGGTCGGGGTGACTGTCGGATAAACAAATTTAAATATTAAAATGGATTTGATACTCAGTAACAGGATCAGAACTTAGTATTCTTTACGTCTGCGGGACATATTTCAAAGCGTAAACGCGTTCAAAAAGGTGATAAGTTGGTGACAATTGCATAAATCCCAACGGGCAATAGATTAGGCCAATTAACCTGTTCAAGGAATTCGTTCTCTCGATAGGATAGAGAAACTGGGCGTAAACCAGGAGACCCGGATTCGAATCCCGGTCGGGGTGACAAATCTTTCAACAAATTTTAAATATTGAAGTTAATGCACATGTACAGTAAATTTCATGCACACTTAAAGTAAATTTAATGTAAAGTTCATTACTAGTAATTATCATGTACGTAAATTAAATTTAATGTAAACGCATACATTAAATTTAATTGCAAACGCACATTACATTTAATGCACACGTACTTTAAAGTTACTGCACGTGTATATTAAATTTAATTTACGTACGTGATACTTACTTTAATGTACTTTTACATTAAAAGTAATGTAGAAATTTCTGACAGTGTACGTACATACGGAGTAATATACGTAGTATAGGGAAAGTTATGTAATGCTGCGCGAGAAACGGCGAATTTTCGGCAGAAAACATATTAATTGCCTGGGCCTGATAACGAACACTGGTTAAAACCAGTTGCTAAATTAAGAGGAAAAAATGTCCTACCAAGTGGTATAGCCAGAATCCCTGTTTTGTCGGATACTGCAAAACCAATTGAAAAACGTCCGTCCGTCCGTCCGTCTGTCTTTCTGTGAACAACACTAGCGCCTAAACCATATGTACGATTTCTTCCAAAATGAATATTCCAGCGATTTTAATTTCACTCGAGACGCCCCGATTTTGAAAAACTCTTCAAAATTTGGAGGTTCTTTACATGTAGCCCTCCGGACATTATTAAACTTTTCTCAAAAACCGCCCCAAATTGTTTCTTTAAATTTCTTGTAAGAGTGGAGTAAAATACACTTACAAAAGTGGCATAGATCATAATTTCACGGTTAACTCTGAATTTTCGAAAATTGCGAACGTTGCCAACGACAAAATTGCAGATACAGATTTTTCCTTCAAATACAATTTGTTCTTCATAGTGAGTCTCTTTCTTTAAGAGAGTCATAGTCTTCTTTCTTTAAGATCATGTACATTTTTTTAATATTTTAGTGGTTTTCGCGCAATATGTGCAATTTTAAAAAAAAATCAATAAGAAGATTTTCTCCAGAACGGTTTCAAATTTTTTCTTTAAACTTTTGGTGGGATAGTGACAAATGTACTCTATTAGATGGCATATTGCTCTATTCTTTTATTTTTCGAAAATTACGAAAATGTAATTTTTTTTACTTGTCTATCACGTCGGTAATATTTACATTAGCGGCGATTTGTTGACCTTATTGTACTGATTAGTACATGTGCTTTCAATAATTTCAAATAAAGTTTCTCGAAAAATTCAACCGTTTTCTGTGAAAACTAGTTCAAAATTCCGGATTTTTGGAAACTCTCAAATGCAATTTTCTCATACATGGCTCCAAATTTTTTCTTCTAACTTTTGGAACGGATAATGCTAATTGCACTCTTTAATATGACGTAAAGTTTATTTTGAGATTTTTTTATTTTTTCAAAAATTACATAATTGTTTTTGAAAGATCTCTCAAATCTGTAATATGCACATTACCGAGCAATTTGTAAACATATTTGTGAGTGTAAGTGCTTCAAATTAAGTTTTTTGAGAACTCAAGAATTTTCCGTGAAAAAGCTTCAAATTTTGAATTTTTGGTAACGCTTAAACGCCATTTTCTTAAAAATGGCTACAAATTTTTGAAAGGAAATTGCCATTTAGGATTATGATTTGTGGTTTTTAATATTCGAAAATTAATATTTGCGTTCTATCATTAGGAAACCGAAAAATTGAGAAAATGTCAAAAAATATACTTTGGCCGGCGATAGATGGGAGCTGGTTTTCTCAATAAAATGTATTTATCAAAACTACGTGTTCAAATAAGGTTAATCTTAATTTTTTGAAAATACGAGTAGTTTTTCTATTATTTCGTGACAAACACAATAACCCGCTGCGAATTTACTGCGCTTCAGACACCTAGATACGTCGTAAATTAGAATTTACAATTTTCTATATTATTTCTTTGCAGTGGCCTAGCATGACTCACAAGTTTGGGGTGCTCAACAATAACACACAAAATGTCACTCTCAACTACTTCATCTAACAGGCGAACGCAACACAAGGCAGACACACTGGAACTACTTCCACGATCTCGATTGCTTATGACGGTGTAAGCGCTTCTCACAAAATCGTCACAGCTGTCAGGATTGCCGATGTCTTAAAAGCAAATTATACAGCGGCTTAGCTTTCATTTTTATACGCGAATGGCAATGCGACCATTAGTTAATTTATACATTGCAGACTAAAATAATATGTAATCTATTTATGGAACAATTCAATTTCTTGGATATTAATTAAGAAATAGTAGACAAGCACTATTTCTACAGTTTGTGCCCATGACCAAACGGGGACTCTCGAATCAGAGTGAGGGAGAGAGAATTTACTGACCGCCTGAAGTGTGCTGCGCTCTCGTGCACAAACGAGCAACTTGCTCACTAGACTCTTTCCTCTATACTCTCTGCTTTCCGCAGTGGATGTTAGCGTAAAGCAGTCGGTTTCCTATGGCCAGGGGTTAAGAGGGGAGAGGGGCATCTCGCCATCTGCGCATGCGTCATTGCTCCTCGCAAACTCGCGGCAGACGAAAGAAGCATTTTAGCTTACAAGCAATCACAGGCCAGTTTCAACAACCCACCGAATTCAATGATAGAAAATCAATTTAAAATTAATACAAAACGTGTTTCGCTCAACGGACCACTTGTAAGATTATCAATTCAGTATTTAGGCCTCTTTATTGATATTACATACGAGGATGCCCAGCGTCTCAGCTGACGCTACGCCACTGTTTCTTTGTTCGTTTCTTACATTCGACCTTTTGTTATACATTTACACAAATATTGGAAATAAAAATTGCTAGCTCATTAAGGGAGTATCGACAAATTTAGGGAATGCAACAATGGAATTCCGTTTCGTTGTCGCGAATTTCTGTGAATTACATGTTGTGACTTGATACAGCTGTATTGTATCAGGTTTCTTTTTCCTATACAAGTTTACAAACCTTTTATATTTTATTTTTATGCAGTTGTAGAATCCACATAGTTTTGACAACACTCCGATGGAAACAGTGAGTTGTTCGCTTCTTGGTTGAATCTGACGTTTTCAAATAATCGCAAAGATGTTAATAGTGCAGAAAGTGCAATATTTCAATCCTACGTAGCTGTTTCCAATAACACGGAAAAGTATGTGCTGTTGTAGCACCACTAATTAAACTTCTGAATGAATTGGCAAACTGCCGCCCCGAAAACTTAGCCGCTCTAAGCTGCAGCCTACCCAGGCTATTTAGAAATTCGGCCCTGATTTCCTGTGATGTCAATTTCAATTTTCGGGTTATGTGGTAAGGGTGATTTGGGGGAATGGTAGAGGGTTAGAAATGAATTGTTGTAAATTATGAGAAATGAATGAAGCTATTGAAATTGTTTTATGACTGACCATGTAATGTAATGTTGTGTGGAAAAGATGAGAGATATTTCAAAGAAAAATCGATATATATCTACGCCGAAAATTGTATGCAGTGCACATCATTGGGTTTCTGTTTCTAAATCTGAATCTTTATTGTGAAAGTCTGGTTTCGTATTATGTGCGCCAATTACCATTAGCATTTGGAAAATTTCCCTCTCTAGAAAGTTTTCCTTTTCAGCACCAAAAACATATAAACGGAGTATTGCGGGGATCGTTGGTTCCAAGCCAATTATACTCAGATGCATCCGTGACAATTCATGTATCTTTTTTCAGCACATTTACATTGTAAAAGTTGTACACTAATTTTCGTGTACACGATAAAACTAAACCTTTAAAAGTAATTAATATATTACATTTTTATTGCCGAAATATTTCCAAATTGCAATTATTGTATTTTTTTCTTTATTCTTATATTATATTTTATTATTCCTTCAATCTCTTTCCTTTAAATTTCTTCCTTGTTGTTTATTCCTTGGATCAGACTAAATACTAAGACAGTTTTTAATACAAATTTTCAAACTCTAAGAATATAAAGTATCTGACGTCGCGGCTTGAATAAATGTCATATTCTCTCTTGAGAACTAAAGAACAGACTAGCGTGGAATTGTAATATTAACCATCTCAATTTGGACGGCTCTACGAAATCATCCAGTAAATGCATACTTACTGCAACGACAATAATATATTTGCTCACTTGAATGAGCTTTGTTTTACTTGTATTTTGTTTTATCTTTTGTTCAAATTTGTATATAATGTAAATAATTTAGATTTTACAACATTTTTTAGAAAAGATGTGTAAAGATGGCTATTAAGGTATAGCCGAAACGTTACTATAGTTATAAGAACAATAAAAAATGGAATGTCTGAAATTCAAATGGAACTGTTTATCTCTAAATTTATAAATTAAGACATTCATTAAAAGAAGTGATAATAAAGTAATTATTTACCCATTTCCGTCACTTTTAAAGTATTTTTCGCCGATTTCATCGATTTTAACATTTTAACAGTTCTTGCTTCCAATAATATTTACGGGAAGCTACAAATTCTCCACAGAATTCCTAATTCTATTTTTTGGCTCATATTAGTTTATTCTCAGCTATTGAGAGTATGTAATCGAAGATTCCATTGACCACTTGGCCGATTTTCCGATATCTAAAGTTAGATTTCCTAGCAAAGAACATTCCAAACTAACTGTCTGCAAGCTGAGGTGACTTGAACGATAGGAAGAAGCCTCAATTACATCAGCAACATATCCAACAGCTTGAGTTGTTCAACTGAACTGTTTTTGATCAAATTTGCTACGCCATTTTTACTTTCCCATATACTTACGTATACACGGAGTGATATACGTAGTATAGGGAAAGTTATGTAATGCTGCGCGAAAAAATGGCCAATTTTCGGCGGAAAAAATTTATTGCCGAGACCTGATAACGAAAAAGTGGATAAAACCAGTTGCTAAATTAAGAAAAAAATCCCCTAACACGCGTTGTAGCCAGAAACCCTCTTTTGTGGGTCCTTGATATCGAAAAACCAATTGAAAGGAAAACGCCCGTCTTTCCGCCTGTCCGTCCGTCTGTGAACCCTGCTAACGCCTAAACCATACGTACGATTTCTTCCAAAATGGATATTCCCCGGTCAATCTGGTTTTAGTCAAAGCTTTGAGATTTTGAAAAAGATTCTTTAAAATTTGGGGGTACTTTACATGAAGCCCCCTGGACATTTTCAAAATTTTCTCAAAAACGGCACCAAATTTTTTTTTAAATTTCTTGTATGAATAGAGTAAAATACACTTATTAACGTGGCATAGGTCCAATTTTCACGAATAACTCTGAATTTTCGAAAATTGTGAAAGTTTGAATTTTTGTCGGCGTGTTTCTCCAACTACAAAATTGAAGATAGAGATTTTTCCTTCAAATAAAATGTGTTCTCCAAAGTGAGTCATATACATTGTTTTGAAAATTTTAGTAGTTTTCGCGCAATAATGCGTGCAATATGTGCAATTTTAAACAATTACAAGAACTAGATTTTCTCAAAAATAGCTCCAATTTTCTTCTTTAAACTTTTGGTAGGGATAGTGGTAAATGTACTCTATGATGACATAAAAGTCATATTACTGTATTCTTATGTTTTTTCATAAATTGCGAAATTTTTTTACTCGTGCCTCACGTCCATGATATTTACATTTGCGGTGCTTTGTACACTTTATTATATTTATGAGTAAATGTGCTTTAAATAATGTGAAGTTAATTTTCTCGACAACACAACCTTTTCTGTGAAAACTAGCTCAAAATTTCGCATTTTCAGAAACGCTCAAACCATTTTTTCATAAATTGCTAAAAATCTTCAAACTTTTCGATGGGATATTGCTAAATGCTTTCTTTGATATGACGTTTATTTTGGGTAATTTTTTTGTTTTTTCAAAAATTACACAAATGTAATTTTTTTGAAAGATCTCTCACATCTTTAATATGCACATTACCAGCAATTTGTAAACTTTATTATATTTGTGATTGTATGTGGTTCAAATGACTTTAATTAAAGTATTTTGAAAACACTAAAATTTTCTGTGAAAAAGAACTTCAAATTTCGCATTTTTAGTAGCGCTAAAACGTCATTTTCTTTAAAACGGCACAATATTTTTCAGAGAAAATTGTCATTTACGACTAAGTTTTTGTGTTCTTTAATATTATAAAATGAATATTTCCGTTCTGTCATTAAGAAACCGAAAAATTAAGAAAATGTCAAAAAATGTAGTTTGTGCGGTGATAGATGGCAGCTGGCAAGAGTATGTGGCAATTCCGAATAGCTAGCGCAGACCCAAGGAAATAGAAAACTAATACGGGGAAGTCTGTGCCATTCTGTAGCACCACTAGTTCTTTGCTTTTAGGGCATTTTAAAAACATTTTAAGATCCTTTTTTAAATGGCGAAAAAACACCGTGAAAGTGTAGATTGTAAATT
This sequence comes from Acheta domesticus, assembly GCA_031308135.1. Taxonomy (NCBI): domain Eukaryota; kingdom Metazoa; phylum Arthropoda; class Insecta; order Orthoptera; family Gryllidae; genus Acheta; species Acheta domesticus. The sequence goes on from JAHLJT010002406.1 coordinate 38,253,502, forward strand.
TCACCGCTTTTATTTTCAATTAAAAAACTGGATGGTGGTTCTAGCTTCAGTTTCGGATTCAGCACGTCTTCTTACATCGAAAAACATGTATCAAGTCTTCGCGTCCGACAACAACCCCCGAAAACAAAAATACAATTTCACAGTGGTTTTTCGTGATTTTAAAAAAAATACGAGGGTGGTGGCGAAATTCTAGCTTCAGATTCAGATTTAGCGGGTCGAAATATATAGAAAAAAACATGTGTCACGACTTTGGGTCTGATGACTTCTTTTTTTATGTGCTTAGTTTCTCTAATACTTGCTCTAGTTTGCTTACGCAAGATAGAGAAAGTATTAGAGAATTGGGTAGGGATATTTTGATTTTGGGGTGTACTTTACAAAAATACGAGAAAGTATGTACTGTTTAGCATATCTACTTTTTGCTTAAATCGTGTTATTTTGTTGTTAATCTATTTCATTTAACTAAAAATATAACACATTAGTTTAAATAAAATGTATTTGAAATGATTCATTATTGCCAGTCTGTATTTGGTATTTTAAAGACAGAAAATTGTTTTATAATAACTGTTTGACATCAATACATTATATGTGATGCATCATAGCAATAGGCTATTGGTATTATGTATCACATATAATACATTGATGTAAAACAGTTGTTCTAAAACAATTTTCTGTCTTTAAAATAAAAGACCAAATACAGTCTAAATTGAAAAATCCCTAGACAGAAAAATAAATAATAATTTTAAATGATTCATTATACTTTAAATATAGAAAATAACGTAATTATAAATAATTAACATTCAATATTTGTGCCACGTTTACGTCCGCATACATGTAGATTAAAATATCTTAAGAAATTGTTATAGAACAAATACGTTATTTCTATGAGATATAATAATGAACACTTCCAAAAATGTGTTTATTTTATTATTTATTGAAATTTTAACATTTATGTTAAGTAACTAATTTTCATTGCCAATTCATGTTTCAGTCAGCTGTGCATCACACTGACTTTGTATTAGCTATGCGCCACACTAAGCTAGTGAATAAACATTTCACACGTGATACATTTACTGATTTTATCATTTATTTATTATTAGAGCCCGAAATTTCATGGATTACTTTTGCATAAAATAGGCAAGCAAAAAGGCATTTTTTAAATATAATAGGAAGGGAAAGGGCATTTATTTTAACTAAATTAGGCATTTAAAAATAAATTTATTTCGTCGAAAGCAAGGTTGTAAAAAGACGACGAAAAATCACCATTTAAAAGTAAAATTGTAAAAAAAATAATGATTCAAATGATTCATATTTTTATTTAAACTCTAAAATGTACTTTAGCACGTGCGTGGTAGGAAACGATAATTTCTTTGTAATCTTGATTGCACATGACAACCTGGGGTGATGACTATACATTTGATTTGCTGCAGTCTCTTCGAAATGCTATTGTGAACTCCCGTTTGAATTCTGAAATGACACAAGTGAAAACGGACTTGTGGTTTTCGTTCTTCATACTCCAGCAGCGAGAAAGGTACATCAAAATCAAACACAAAATCAAAAATCCCGATTGGTTTCATCTTCCTTTCTCATTTAGATTTTTAATATTACCTGAACCTGGAGCCTCCGCTTCCACAGATAGACGAAACAAAACCATGTTTCCGTGTTGTCCAGGCATGCAGTTATGTTTCTAGCTCTGTCGAGGTCAGTGTCAGGAGAAAGAAGGAAAATAATGACGAAAAAAGAAGAAAAAGGCAAAATACCGAAAATAGGCATCATAAGCTGAAATAGGCTAAAATGGGCGAAAAGGCAAAATGACAGTGTATTAAAACCACTCCCGAACTACAACTAAGAGATTCCTATTGTCAAAAGTCATAAAATCATGAGAATACAAGAAGGCATTTTGCCAAACATCCGGGGTCTCTTTATCATTTTCAAATGTAGCACCTGATGAAGCAGACAGGAGTCTCTCAAACGTGTTCATCCATTTCTCTGTTATGAATTTAACAAATTTACTACCGTCCTCTGGCGGAATATATAAGGAACCACTCTTCTTTTAGCGAGAGGCGCAAAATAATGGTAGTGGTTCATCTACTAACACATTTAAATGATTCCCCCCTCTTTTATTACATTAATCTTTGCCAAATTTTGCAAGGACATTGCGAGAATTCTGAAGAAGAGCCTGTAAAAATTTCGTATCTATTCACACACATTACTCTTTGTCTGTTACATATCGTTGAATTCACTTTGATTATGGTCCGATTAAAATAAGTTGGTGATTGACAGTTAGGAATGGAAGGGAGCGACGTTCACAGTTCGCGTATACCACTGAGCACGTGTTCCCGAGACACGAAGATAAACACTTGAAATAAATACTTATCAAAGTAACCAAATCACACACTCATATTGTATGCAGCTGCAGTTTCAGAAGTTCAGCTGTCAATCACCCACTTATTTTAAAGGGACCATAGTATAGATTTGTTGCAGCTGTTGCCGTAGTCGCGGCGCGGGCGGTGTGGTGCAGTGCGGCGCGGCGCGGCGCGGCGGCATCCGAGCTCCGGGGCGACGAGGCCGCGTCGCCCGCCACTGCCACATGACCGGCGCCCGCGGGTGGCGAGCGCCTGCGCTCCCACGCAACACCCAACCGCTTTACTTTTTTCCTTCTCGCACTTACGAAGGTGCTGCGTAAGAAGAGAAAGTTTTGTAATCGTGCGCTGGAAAATGACGAATTTTCGCCAGAAAAACTCTTATTGCCGGGCCCTGGTAACGAAAACCGGATAAATAATGTTGCTAAATATAGAAAAAAATCCTCCAATACGGGAAGTAGCCAAAAACCATGTGTTGTGGGTCCGGCATATCGAAAAATTGATTGACGACAAAACGTCTATCCGTTTGTGGTCAATGCTAGCACCTAAACCGTTCAGGCGATTTTCTGCAAAATTGATATTCCTCAACCGATCTTAATTAAATCGAGGCCAGTAGTGGATCCGGGAGGGGGGGGCATGGAGGCCATGGCCCCTCCCCAAAAAAGCCAGGTTTGGTTTGTTATCTATTTTATTTATTTTCACATTTAACACAATTAAAGCATGCAATTTAAAAGGAAATAACAGAAATATAATAATAATGAAATAAATAATAATCAAATTCTAACTTACGTAGCATCCAACTATGTAATTTGGGAGCAGGAGACTAAAAGTTAGCAATCTTTATTTCATATTTATTTCAAATAGGATCTAACTAATTTCTAAAATATTATTTTGTAACCGTCTAACAAAAGCTCCAATGTAAGTAACGAACAAAGAAGTAATGAAATAATAAAACTAATGTACACATTCTAACATACGTAGCATCCATCTTATTCAAAACACTTCTCAATTTACGATCAGGAAGCGATAGATTTTCAGAGTGGGCAACTAATTTTGACGCCCAATTACAAAAACGCATATTTTTGAAAAATTCAACATGACCTTAGTTGAAGATCTGTTTTTAGTGAACACATTTTAATGAGAAAAAAATGTATCTTCGCAATTATAGTTGTACGAAGAGGACGAAATTTTTAAAGTTTTTTATAGTTTCGCAAAATCAGGCATTTCAACGAACATGAGACCTGCAACATTCACTTAATCTTCCTTTATGCTATCTAAGGTCGCAATTTAATAAAATAATGTGCGGATTTTAAGAAAGAATGGCTTAACGAAAATAAAAATTGTCTATTCAAAAAAAATCCATGTTTTTGAAAAATTAAACATGTCTTTATTTAAAGATCTGATTTTGATGAACCCATTTCATTAAGAAAAAAAAACTGTATCTTCCTAATTATAGTTGTAGGAAGACGTGTGAAAAATTTTGAATTTTTTTAGTTTTCGAAAAATCGGAGTTTTCAACCAACATGTTCCATTCCGACCAGTGCCATTCTCTTAAACGTCCTTCAGACTAAATAACAACATTCAATTAAAATTATTGACGCCGTTTTTTGAAAAATTTGAAAATGTTCCGGGGCTTCATGTAAAGTATCCCCCAAAAATTAAAATATCGGTTTCAAATTCAAGGGGCCACGTCATCAGCCCGATCGATCAGGGAATGTCAATTTTCGAGAAAAAGGCGTTTTGCCGTCAATCGATTTTTCAGTATGAATGAGCAACAAAATATGGATTCTGGTTGCGCCACGCGTTAAAGCATTTTTTTCTAAATTAAGCAACTGGATTTATTCACTTTTTCGGTACCAGGGCCCTGTATTAAGAGTTTTTCGGCCAAAAATGTGCTGTTACATAACGTAGCGCAACGTTACATAACTTTCTATTCTTAAGAAGTTTGTTCTTATGTGCGATAAAGTAAAAATTACTGTCTAAAAAATTGTAGACAAAACCTATAGAATTATTATGTTAATTAGACTATATTAACCATTTACTGACTCTACATAAAGTTTTGTTCCCTGTAATAATTGGTCTCTTCAGTCCACGTTAACCTTACGCAACAGAAACAGTGTTGCTCATTGTAATAGTTGGTCTGCTCAGAATACATTAACTTTAATCGTTTTTACTTATCCCGTGAGGATTGTTTCGCTCGCTATAATAATAATAATAATAATTGTTCTGTTCAGTCAACATTAACCGTTCATTTACGCTTAGAAAGTTTTGCTTGCTATAACAGTTGATCGCGCTGACTACGTTAACCGTTTTCTCATTGAGAAAAAAACAGTTTTGCTCGCTATTAAAATTGTTGCGCACATACTGTTTTACTTACGAAATAGTTATTTTCCTTCTCGCTCAATGCAAACTGATCGATTTTACGTATAGAAACATTATACTAGTATAATCATTGCTTTACTCACAAGTAACAGTTTTACTTGCGTTGGAATAGCTATGGTCACAATAATAATTGCTCTGCTCAGACGACATTAACTCACGCTATAGTGGCTTTCGCCAAGAATATTGTCAACTATAATAATTGCACTATTCTGCTACAGTTGCTGATTAATTAACGCTGTAGTGATTTTAAATATACATGCAATCGGGTCAATTACGCGTTATTGCTTAAGGTATAGTAATAGCTTTGCTCACAATACATTAATCGTCTTACTTACGGTATTGAAGCCGCCTTGCTCACTGTCGGAATTGTGAGTTGCAGCAGTATTTATTGCCTTATAGAAACATTTTTGCTCACACCAATAATTTTCCTCACACTTTAATCTGTAAGAAACATTTTAGCATATACTACAATATTTGTCTTGTTTACAATTCGATAAAAGTTTTATTTGCGTTATGGAAAAGCATGCTCACAATACAGTGACCCTTTTATTTTTGTGATGGAAACAGTAAATGTTCACATTGTAACCATTGTTTCACTCACAGAAACAGCTTTATAGTTGAAAGCGTTTTACCAACTGTGCAATAATTGCTTTGCTTTAACCTGCATTAACCATTTTCCCGACGAGAAACTGTATTAACCGAGGTCTCACATTCGAAGGTATCTCATTTGTTTTGTTTTTTTATTTCCCATTCATCCCCGTATTCACATGGTTTTCCGTATCGTATATCTCCAAAAGGCGGAATATTCCGAAATGCTTTCTTTTCTTTCCTTTAGAATCAAGATTCCGGCAGTCGCGTCCACGATTAGAAACCGTTTTCACTTAACCCATCTCGCAATAACGTAACAGCTTTGATTATACTACTAATATGTTTTCAACGTTGTAATACCCGTTTTGCTCCCTGATTCTTACTATTAAGCTGATTCCACTGTTACTGTTTTAGCGGTCACTGAAGAGGAGTACCCCAGCTACGGAATTTTATGTTTTTGGATGCATACAAAACCATGCAGTATTATCAAACAAATCCTGTTTTGAACACAGGTGAACATGGATTTAGAATTCTACTTTGACCAATGATGAATTTGCGCGACAACAGTAAATGCATTTGCGTTACCGTAGACGATTTTGGTCAGATAGATTTGCCGGTCCTAATAAATTGAATACAATTATTAGTGAATAATGTACCAAGCATTGATAGTATGACAAAAATCAGCAAATTTTTAGTCAATTTAAGCCAAAAATAATTCAGCTTGAATACATTCGTGCAAATAGTACAAACTAGGTAAGGCAAAATTTCTTGTTTGAACCTTATTGTTGAATGTTAATATGCGTTGGTGTTGCAACAGAATTCTCATTTTTACAATAAAAATATATCTGCGTTATACTACGACCTTAAGATAATTTTAAATCTTATTACTATAAGATTAAATTATTAAAATATTGATATTTGACGTAACAGTTGTATATTTTGAAGATAAATGCTGCCGGTTCCTTTGGAAAAATAATGAATTATCCTAAAACATTGAAAGTAATTTTAAGAATATGACAGGATAATAATCTTTATAATCAATATAATCTTTTTCTGATCAATATTTGAATAATTGAAACATGAAAGGTACAAAACAAGTGAGATTATATTTTTTTTAAAACTTAAGCCGTAAACAACTACTTTTACATATACAAAGTAAAGTGGAACAAATTACATGGAAATATTTTTTAAAAAGTCTGACAAACAAAATGTTTTATGTTGAAATGACATCTTCTGTGCCAGATGTTTCTTTTAAATATCTCCGCGTCATTTGTACCATGCTTTTGTTCTGAGTAGCTTTTTTCTGAGAGCTTTGAACAAAGAAAATAATCGCGAACAAGACCAATTAACATTGGAATTTTGCTATATTGCGGAATATTGTTTCTTTTTACTTTCTCGTTTAATTCCTTCTTCATGGAATTCTACAAGATACCCACCTAAAACATCGAAATGATATAGATTCAGCGCTTAACATCCGATATAGTCAGTATAGTCAGAGAGTGAATCAGGTGAACTTTTCTTATGAAGTGGGTCTTAGATTTTAGAAATTTCCCCCCACATGTCTTCTACGTAATAAGTTTGGTGAAGGGAGTTTTGCGAGAGATGGCTGAAATCTACATGGTATTTTAATTACAATATAATTATTATAACTTACTTATAACTTCACGTAACGTAGTATGCGACTGTGAGTGTTACAAGTTTTAATTAGTTTACCTACAGTTGATATTAGGTGAAAAATGTTGACTTCTTAAACAATACTACAAGTCATTTTTTTATTAGTAGGTGTAACTTTGTATATTAAGCTCAATTTTCGTATTTCAAAGAAATTGGTGCGCAGTATTCAAGATTACTTTTTTCCATGATTATGGGGGAAATGCCGATATCTCACTAGTAGTATAACAGCATGCTGTTAGCTCAGAAATGCCATTTTGTATTTGTATGCTGAAATTAAATATAACATAAAGGTTAAAAGGAGTAAAACGTGTTTGGCTTGGCAAGAGAGATCCGGTTTGATTAGTATGTTCTGCTATATAAAAGTGAATATTATATAAGCGTGTAATCATACATTGAAACTCAAAAACGTTTCAAATACTGGAAGGTAGCTCCTTTCCATTTTCGTAGAGACCGACAAAAACAAAGTTGTTACCGTTGAAAATGTGTGCTCCAAATGTGCGTTTTTACAAAATTAAGTACGCTACAATCCGCAATGCATCTATAAATATGCATTGTTGCCAGGCGAAGCGACATAGGAGTGGGTGAAATTGGCGGCCTAGGAGGGGAGAGCAGAGCTGTAAATAAATGACTAGGCAATGGCAGGTAACCAGCAGTAGTTCAATAACGGAACACTTTATTTGCTTTTTGAAAGAACAGAATGTCTTTTGAGTTTTATAAGTTGGCTGGTTAAGCATTGTAATGTCGCATTCATCGTGTACATGTGTTTTAGAATGTTTTATGTGGAATGCTGTTGATTCTGACACTTATTAAACAGGGTCTCTGTTGTTAACTGTAGTTGCGAACATAAAATTACTTGTCTTTCATTAAGTAAATAGGTTTTCACAAAAGGCAATTATTCATAAATGAAATGCAAGGTAGCGTAGATGACACAATACAGTATACGATCCTGTCACGAAATCATATACTCCATCACTCAACAGCAAAAGAGTAATCTTTTCGTGTGTTAGTTACAGAAACTAGTTACCGTAAATAAACGGTATATTGAGGCAATTTCGATGACCTCCGGTCCCAAGTTTTACCATTGTAATCTACTGTTTTAAGAGATGTGCTAGACCCCGCTGTCTCAAATGTGCCATTTAAAGTTTAAAAAATTAAATTGTTAATTGAGAATTTCTGTAACAGGGTTGCACGTCTGATCATGTGCTATTGATTCAGCGGTTGAAATCGTCTTATGATTTACCATCAGAGGGGACGCATGATTCATTTGTGATCACGTGTATCAACATTCAGTTTTATAACTTTATATTGATACCAAACAGTGTGAAAGTTGTCGTTCCAAAACTCTAAAAGCAACACGCGCGCGCACACACACACACACACACACACACACACACACACACACACACACACACACACACACACACACACACACTCACACACTATTTAACGAAAACCGTAAGAGATTGTTGTGAGGTTGAGAACCTTCAATAAACATACGAACCCTTACTATATTTCCTTTAAATAGGAATTGTATTGACAAATTAATGGGCTAAACTCTCACATGGAGTATAATCACATTGATAACAGCAATAAATATTACAAAACGCTCATGTTTGAAAATTTGGGAGACTTGTTTAACAACTTTCGCTCATTTCATAAATAACCACATTATGAAAATGTCTTGCAACATCAACGACTTGCTTATTTTGATCTAAATGGACAAAAAAAACGACTTCAACTTCGAACACTGCGCGCGAACGCCACTGGCCGAGTCGTGTTTGAAGTGGTCGGCAAGCGGAGAGCCTCACAGCAACTCAGGTTGAAAACTCCCCACGAGGGTTTCCCGCGGGCGGGAGGGATGGGGGACGGAGCGTTCGTGCGTCGCGGTTGTCATCGCGTCGCAATTAAACAGTTGCGCGGCAGCCCGCCCTTCCCCTCACCCCTCCAGTCGTCCATAGCTTTCCCTGTCTCCGCACAGTGGTCTGAACCGAATACACTCGCGCGCAAAACAATTGAAGGTTAAGAAAAATAAAGGTGATACGTCCACTTTACGCACTATTCCAGGAGAGAATTTTAAAACTGTAGTTTGGTTAGTGATTTCGGGCGCATCGACTGCTATGGTCATTAGTCCCGTAAGTGTAGTGCGTCATTTTCCCTCGGGAGGGGGCGGATCATTCCCCACTGGTTGGTGAGATCCGGCCCCGACCTACCTGTTGACCAACAAGGTTCTTCCCAACCAGGTATCTCCCATCAGCGGAGGACCGCCCTAGCCGGGACAAGTTCTAAGCTCCCGACCGGATAGTGTAATGCATGTAAGTGTGTCGCGAAGGGAGAGGATAGGACAAGGAAGGGGAAGGAAATATCGCGGATCCTTAGCCCGGTACTGCTCCGCCTGGTATTGATCGCAGAAAGCACGGAAAACTACCGATCAGAGTAGCAGGTCGCTAGAAGTCTCCTCTAGACATCGGCTGAATACGATCTAAATGACAACTAGTGTCAAAAATCCTGTCATCGGAACTCGCGCCTAGGATCTCCCGGTCAGAGGCACTGCACTGACATCAGTTGATGCCCTGAGACACCTCTCTCGGTTTAAATCTGTACTGATATCTTTCATTTCAATTTTTAATTTATTTTCATATTATTCAAATTATTTTCATATTTCAAATCACTTTATTTACAGTTTGATGAGTGTGTGGCAACGGTGAAGTTTCAGTTTTTCTTAAGGCCTAAAAAATGTTTTTGAAAATTGATTTAACCCTTTATTTGTCTTGCACTTCAAATGATCATTAAAAATATAAATTCTACAAGTTTAATAAAACTGCAAACTAAACAAATTTTTTTTTTTTGACGTATACATTTAAACGAAGTGAAAGTGAAACATTTCCGGCTAATAAAAGTTATTAGCAATGAAACTACAAGTTTGGTTGCCTATAACGTTTTAGTCCAAAGATTTTTTTCTCTTGAATAATTATTTGTAATTTTGTATAATTTTCAGGAGATTTCAACTTTCAGAGAGGTTTGATATCGCCACCAAGCAAGCCGTGTGAAATCTGCCTACCAAAGCTGTATTTGGTTTTTGCTAATAAACGTTCGCGGTCGATTTAGAAAGCACATTGACAGCAGCTTCCGGAAATTACTATATGATAAAAATGAATAATAATATTTTTTTTCTTTAAAACCAATTGCATCGATCTGCCTCTTTGAAAACGTCAACCGTTAAATTTGTATTTTAATTTTGCGCAATGGATTGTCTTTAATTAGGTTCTTTTTATCATTGAAAGATCCGTATATTTTTTGACATTCACCTGTTCTTTTATTGTGTAAATTTTTCAACTGTATTAAAAATTAAAACAATAAACGAAAAGATCATTGTCGAAAAGAATATATGGATCTCTCAATGATAAAAGGTCAATCGTTTAAGTTTGTATTACAAGAGAAAGGAAAATGGAATGCTGCAAGGTTTGGAACTGGTGTGAGTTAATCATTACTGCAAAAATAAATGCCTTTAAACATTGGTATTATAATTAGAACTAAAAATGTATTGTCATATAAAACATATGAGATATCGTTGGTTTCGTTCGTAGTAAAGGGCGCATCGGGCCTTTCGAGCATCCCGCTGAGTTCGGAAGCTACGCGGTCAGGTTGTTCTACAAAGATTCCCGTACAGTAAAAGTTATTTTTGTGTGTTTTGATTTCGTACATTTTGCCATTAACGTTGTGGGTTTTAATAAAGTAGCGGCGAAAGAGAGTAGTGGCATCAACTGCCATAATAAAAGACCGTAGTGAGATGGAGAGATTTCATTAGAGGACGTATAGTAATGTTAGACGTATGAATGTTCCTCGCTACCTGTGAGGTAATACAGCATGCAGCAGTTATTATGTGTACAGTCCATTGGAAGTTGTAAGGTATGTAAATTTAAATGTAATTTCACTGTATCCGGATAGGGTATATTAACTGATTTGTTTTGGTAGTTTAATGGAATATTGTCTTCTCTCTCGTATTGTATATAGCCCTAATGAAGGAAATATATTTTCCGAAACGTTGGCAAACAACGATATTGTAAACTTAATTCTGCTCCACTGACCAAGCCCTGTTAACCTGACTCCAAACTAATATTACAATTCAACAGCTTCCATTTTTATGACAATAACCGATGCAGGAAGCTAATTGTTTTTAGTTTCTCAATTCGTTCTCCGTACATATTGTGATTTCTTTTTCAAACGATTGGTTTTCGATCAAGAAACACAACTGCGAGGATTCATATTACGAGTAGCCCGCGCCACCCAGCCTTAACCAGCCACCAAACTGAATACTAGAATTCTCTATTTCTCCTGAGGGTGCTGCAAAAAACACAGCTTCAATCTGCTGCAAGATGGTGGCACTTCAGCCACTCCAGTGTATATCCCAACTGTTTGGTGGGTCCACAGCACGCGTTTGGATGCTTTCCAGACCACTGTGCGCCACGTCACCCCCTCCCCCACCGTCGCTCAGGGGTCGTGCTCACTCCGGGATGGGAGGAGGGGAGGCCGTGCAACGAGTAGGGAGACGCAAGTCGACGCCGCCGCTTCCGCTAACGCCAACACCGACGCCGTCGTTAGTTCTGTCCTCCCCTCTCGCATCCCCTCTTCCCCCTCCACCCGCACCGCCCGCTGCGTCGTCCCGCGCCGGCTCGTCTCGGCCGCCATCGCAATTGTTATCGCCACCGTTGCCATTGTTTCGTTACACCGCCGCACCGTGGCGCTGGCCTCGTTTTCGCAAACGCTCTGCCTCGGATCGTCGTCTCTTCCATCTGTTCGTTTCACCGTCCCGCCCCTCCGACGCTCTTGTTCTCTCTGTCTCCACCGTCGCTACCCAACGGATCGCAGTGTACACGTCGCCATCGTCCCCGGTGACTCAGGCTATTTCCACGACCCACGTTTTTCCCTCCACTAACACTCCTCCCGCCCCCGCTCCACTATCGTGATCTGTATCTCCACCACATTTCCTTCTCCCTCACAGTGCTCCCATCGCCTTTTCCACTACAACTGCCGCCACCGCTTCCACCCATCCTCGCAGTCTGGGACACCGCCGCCGTCGCCTGAAAGTTGCTCCTCATTAGGGTTCGCCGCCTAACGAGGTGGCCCCGCTGTAAGCACGTAGAGGGGTCGCGTTGCGCGCCAAACCTTGGCAAGGCCGACTCCCGGCGTCGCTACGAGCTGCAGGCCTTCATTAGTGCTGCACACGCTGGGCCCCCCAGAAAGTTTCCCCGCTGCTTTGGGGCCCCAACCCTGTTCTCCCGGCCCCCTCCCCTGCCGGCCGCATCGCATCGCGTCGCGCGCTTAAAATTGACGTGACGTCAACGGAATCTTATTCACGCTCCGGTGACGTTATTATACAAATTACGCGCCGAGGCCAAATGTGTATATTTCCCCACGAAATGGTATACCTCCCGTTGGAAGCTCTTCAACCAGCGACCCAGAAGGGAGCAAGTCACCTTAACAAATGTCTCCGATGGCATCAAAATAATATTTACCTCTCGGGATGACTAAGCTCCTTGACGATTTTTTGAGAAACTTATTTTTTTTTTGCATCGGACTCGGAAATTAATAATATCACGGTCATTTTTCACTTGTGACACCCGCTCTGATGTGACAGGCTATAAAGGCGTGTGCGTGACTTGTACACTTCTCTTTTATGCTACTTTCGAATCCGACTCCTACAAATCAATTAGAGAGAGGAAATCGTTAGAATTTATGTATACCTAAGTTAAAGCATGTATTTTTTTGTGGAATAAATCACTAAACGGATGTGATTGGTGATTAGTTAGTAATATTCATTTACCATGCAGAATAAAATTATTCCCACTACGGAAGAGAGCTGTAATGCTTTCCCAACAAACATATAGATTTTGATCTTCTCAAAATTGAACATTGTATTAAACATTTGTCAAACAAATTTTTTAATACCCTATCATCCTCTCCAGTAACTAATACTTTCGAGTTAGGAAAACCTAAACATCACAGAAGAATCCAATATATACTTCCCACGATAAATTTTAACCTCCATAAAAAAATCCCATGACTATTATAACATTTCTTAGCCGAAAAAAAATTATTCACCCATTATCAAATCTTGGAAATTTTAGTATTGATTACTTGAGATCTCCAATGGGAATGTACTTGCAATTTTGAAAACGCTAGTGCTAAGCTTGCTAGGTTACAATATACATATCCACTCTTGTAAAGCGTTACCTTGCGGTATAAGAAACTGTCAAATAAAAATATTGAAAAGAAAAATACCGATAATATTGCGTTTGCATGTGAGTCTGCAGATAGTAGACGAGTTCGATTTGGACCCCAGCTGGACTGAGACGCAACGACCAGGAAGTTACATTTTATTATTTTGAATGCTTCACTCACAGTAGATGAATCTTTTCAGTTCCTTAAGCGACACGATTCGACTGATATTGACTACACTATTGAGGTTAAAGGATGTAACGCAAGAATACACGTTGAATATATTGTACTTCAATAAGCCTGATAACTTTAGGAATATCATTGTTTCATGCAAGGACAATCAGCATCGCAGGTCGAAAGCACTCTTGTGTGTGAGTGTGTAGGGTGCCGATAAAGCCAATCTAACTCTGTTGTCTCTGCACCAATTCTATGTTTGACCCGTGGTAAATAGCATAATCAAGTTTTAATCAAATGCTCATTAATATATATGTAGAACCTTGCCTCGTTAGTATTGTTGTTTAGTAAATACAGTTGTTTAGTAAATTAGCATTTTATCTCTGGTCCCTTCATATTCTCTTAGAGTATGTCTTCACAAGCCTTCCCATAACTCATTGACGCTCGAGATATAATTAAGAGCCGCGAGGCATAAGTGTAAATAAATCTGTACGCCTAGCAAATGTTACTTCATACTTTATAGAATAGTAATTAAATATGCCTTCACTATTACCAAATTTTGGGGCGATTTGCGGATACTTTTTAAGACTTTATGGGGGGGGGGTCAAGAGTCATAATTTTAAAGAACTTGTTTTTATCCTCGGTCATTTGTAGAATGTTTTCTTTCCTGGGAACCTGAATTGTCGATCTCTCTCAGCCCTCACAAACAAGGTGCACCATGACACGCTCAAGGTAAAATTGAGGTGTGGTCCTCAGTAAAGTACTCTCGCCCGACCATAATAATGCTTTTAGCGGAGTGGACCCCGTGATTTTCACCCACCTCAGGTTTCTTGCGAGTGCACTGCCTATCACATAGTCGCCCGGGAGGTATAAAAGACGACCTTGAAAAACCTGGAAGCTTCATGAAGCCCGATACCACTAAAAAGCACAGAAAGGAGGTGGTTGGTGAATGATAAAGGATTGTTGTGTACAAATACGCAAGTGTTTCTTTCAACATAAGACAGTGTGAAAATTGATATACTGCATGTAATATTTGTTAAGAGAAATAATTAAATGGGTAAAGGATAGTATGAATTGATGACAGTATTTAGTCTGTGATTGAGGGTCACAAACTCTTAGCCCTCTCGATACGTTTCAGAATTAGTACACGGGATCTTGGGATAAACTCGAAATAATGCCTTTGGTCTGCCGCTCTGGCAAAGACACATTCGTGCAATAGAAGTTCCCACCCTGTTTTAAATATAAAGAAATTATCAGAAAATTGCGCCATCTTAAAAAAATTTCGAAAAAAATTTCCCATTGGGTAATTTTACGACAAATGATCTAGGGCATCCGTGCTACCATCTCCAATTTTGATGAAAATTTAAGTGCCGAGTTCCAAATGAATCAAAGGAACTTTTGTGAAGTGGTAGCTTCGATGATGTAATAGATTTTTTTAATATAGCGGCTTTTTGACCCAATGCAACGACGTTGTTCCGTACAACTAAGAATTTCACAACTTCGTGATACTGTATTTTTGCTAAACAAATGATACTTAGCTTATTAAGTGAGATAATATTTTAACATAACATCTATTTTGATTGCATAATTTCAATTTCCTGTGAATATAGCACTTACCATTACTGAAATACTTAAAGTGTAAATTCGACGATTTTTCACAACGCACCAAAATAGTATATTTCAACTCAGTTTTACAGCAAAGTACATGCAAGAAATTATTTAGAACTTATCTCACTAGAAAGAGCACATTTTGAAGTCCCTATAATCCTTTCAAAATTCTATATTGAACGGCAAGAAGAGATAAAATTTATCTTTATAATTTATCAGAAACCATTGACATGCAACCCTCAAAGTATGCTACTGCAGTAGCATGCCGGATGTGGAATTGCTCCCCAGACCAGCATCAAAAAGATTTTAAGCGAAAAAATTGAAGTTTGCAGATTATGACTTAGGGAACAAATTACTGTAACACAGTACAATCACACATAACTCGGAAACTGCGGGATTTGTGAAGATAGGTGAGTTTTGTAAGAACTCGAGTTTGGGAGTACATCTTGAGGACAGGCTGGTCTGGAGGGACAAGTAAGAATTATTGTAATATGATAGTACTTAAGCCATCGCAATAGTCGTTCGATAATTTGGTGGAAGATCAAATTAAATGGAAAACCTGTGATGTTCACCGGTGTATTCTATACAGCATCCAATGATTCTAGCTCCTGAAAATTGAACAATTAGGCTGTCAACACATTCCGGCGTTAAAATGTTTGCCAACACTTATGTATTTCGAGAACGATATTGCGTATTACCTGTCTTAAGCTTAATTCCTCATTTTCTCCAAATCTCCGCGTGGCTACATCAGCTGTCACTTCCTGTGAGAAGCGCGTGTTAATGGAAGTAGAGTTTTCCCGTCACCGCCAAGGAATATTCGATGGTACACTGAGAATCAACTAACAACCATTAGCTCTGGATTGTGCTAAAAGGTCTTCTGCTCCGTGTGCTACGCGATCGGCAATCAGTGAGGTTCTGCTGGCGATTCAAATAATGCCAGAAAACGCGACTTAATAGTAATTTTATATTTTCGTGAAAATCATTTTTTTGCGTTTGCCGGGATAGTGCTACGCCCCGTTAGCAATGCTGGGAATTAGTTTTACATGATATATTCCTTGGGTTAATTTTTTACTCACTGCAATGGGGTTCGCAGGTTTTTATAGAAAAAATCCACTTGTGCAATACTTACAAATGCACAAGCTTAGCCCGAATTGTGCCAAAGAGAGCTTGTTTATACGTAGTTAGGCGCCAAATTTACATAATATGCGAAGCAATGTGGTAACAATAGTAATTTTGTGGTTCAGAACCGCCCCAACAAATCAAGAGAGCTACCAAATGAATCAATTTAGGGACGCCCACTCCATGTTGGTACATTTTTCAAATTCAATTTCCATGACTCTCTAATCCCAAACTGTCAAACTGTGAAACCGAATTGTGTATCCGTAATATCTTCTAATTATACAACAATATCACCTTACACATTTTAATGATGCTCAGTTGGTCAGTTTCGGTATCAAAGTACTAGCATCACTATTTGTGCTGTAGACAGCCAATTTAGTATATTAACCATCTCAATAGATTTTTTTATATATTAAAATGTCTTAAGATTTCATTCCATGACAAATGTCAAAGTCAAAAACTTAAAGTGCTTTCAAGGAGGGAGAGAGTTAATGCAATTATTTTGGAGGATTAACTTTCTGGCGGGCGCGTGGCAGCACTCTGTGCTTGTGCTTTTATTGTTCCAAAGTGGAGGACGACTATTTGTCATGTCAGAGAACTTCAGTATTCTCACTTCGCAACGTACTAAACGAAACGAAAAAATCTCCACTCTCTTGCCTTCTTCCTATCAGTCGTTAACATGATTTGAAAATTAAAAAAAATGCGCTAGCGCGCCAACTTCTGTAAGTATTTTTAGTATTCCAAACGAACATTTTGCTTATTCAGATTGTTCGTTTATAAGTATTTTGAATCACTGGAAGAAAAATCAAAGATGTAGAAAGCTGTTATTTTTATTTTTTCCTATTACTTATAGTCGAATTTTTGTTTTTCTTTGCTTTAGCTCTTTAGAGCTGAAACAGACGAAGAACTCAGGCATCATCTTAAGTTACTGCAAACGGCTTCATGAAAACCAATTTGCATGATTGATGCTTTTCTTAAATTTAAAGACAGTAACTGTTTTTTTAAATTAATTTGTTTAATAATTATTTATTTATTTATTTTAATTTATTTCAGATCGCTGTAAAACATCTTGGTCATAAGCGATCACTACTTTACAGTTTTACATAATAAAATAATACAGTTTCATAAACAAACATTACAATGAGAAATTTAGTAAACATTATACAACAGATATTTAGCGAACAAAATAAAACTCTGATTTCATTCGATATTACAGATATGTGTTTTTTTGTTGCAATAAAGGAACTATTAAATATATTTATCTAATTTTGATTCGCATAGGAATTTAATAACTTTTTTACACTCTGGAGTGGAATTCAATAGAGAATGGATAACCGGATCAATTTTTAATTTTTTTCTGAGGTTAGTAGTAAAAGGACATTCCACTAATAAGTGGGACGTAGAAATAGCTTGACCACAATTTGGACAGGGAACTGGATTCGTCTTTTGAAATAAATAACCGTGACTCAAATTGAAGTGGCCAATTCGGAGCCTTGATAAAATGACCTGATGTTTTCTTTTAAAGTTCAAAAGAAGAAGAGGAGGATCTAGTACTGAATTTCTAACTTGATGTAATTTTGAATGTGTTGATTTCCATTTCGAATCCCATATTTTTAATGCTGATGATTGAAGAAGTTTTTTAAAGTCTTGAAGAAAACCAGAGATGGAGTTATTGGGTAAAGGGAGTTGAGAAGCATTCTTTGCTGAGGAGTCAGCATCTTCATTTCCCTTTATTCCTCGATGAGAAGGGATCCATGCAAGGGTGATGTTACAATGATTTTGTGCCAAGGATAGAAGACGTTCTTGAATTTCTTGAATGAAAGGGTTTTTTGACAGTTTATTTTGAATAGCGTAAATTACTGAAAGTGAATCTGAGAAAATAATCAAATCTGACGATGTTCTGTTTTGTAAAAAGAGATCTAAATCTTTAATAATTGCCCAGGCTTCGCAGGAAAAAATAGAAAAGAAGTCTGGTAAACGAGTAATATAATTAATTTGAGGGTGATATAAAATTATAGAACCTCCAGCACCACCTTCTTGTTTTGAACCGTCTGTGAAAAAAAATTGGTTATTAATGAATTTGTCTTGAATTGAAGAAAAATACGAAAAAATAGCAGATGAGGGTAAATCTGAATGTGGAATATTTGTAAAATCTAGATTAATTGAAGGAGTGAACGAGGACCAAGGAGGAATGGGATTTAATCTTTTCTGATAAAGTAATGGAGGGTCAATAGAGAATTCAGAAATATATTTGGAAATTCTTATACAAAGTGATTTTGGAAGAGAAGGAAATTTATTGTAACCTTGCTGATTAAAGGGTTCAAAAATATATTTGTTAGTAGGATTAGAAGGAGAAATAAATGTTGAATATGAAAATTTTCAACAATTTAATTTCCTCCTTAACTCTAGAGGAAGTAAACCAGCTTCAGCAAGAAGACTAGTAACTGGACTGGATCTAAATGCTCCTAAACTGAGACGACATGCCGAATTAATGATTGGATCTAATTTCTGTAAAAGAGTAGGTTTTGCTGAACTATAAACTATTGAACCGTAATCAATTTTTGGTTGAATAATTGATTTATAAATGTTGATTAAAATATATGTATCTGCTCCCCATTTTAATGATGATAATGTTTTTAATATATTTAGTCGAGCATAACAGTTAGCTTTCAAAGTATTAATATGATATTTCCATGAATGCTTTTCATCAAAATAAATTCCAAGAATTTTGCAGATATTGGTTCTCTTTAATTGCTGATTATCAATCTTTAGATGGACCGTTGATTGAAGAATTTTCTGATTTCTTGAAAAAATAATAAATTCGGATTTACTTTTTGAGATAATAAATCCTGAATCTTTTGCCCAAGAGGTGAGTTGATTGAGAGCTCGTTGCATTAATTGAATTGTTAATTTTAAATTCTTACCGGTACAAAGAAGGGTAATATCGTCCGCAAATAAAAACAATTTAATTGGTGGTTTTATTACAGTCGATACTTCATTAATTGCTATTAAAAAAAGGATAACACTAATAACCGATCCTTGAGGTAAACCATTTTCTAATTCCAATTTGGAAGAAGTACAATCATTACATCGTACTTTGATATATCTTTTAATTAAAAAGTTGTTTATAAAAGCTAGCATATTTCCAGTAATTTTCATTTTTTGTAAAATAATAAGGAGACGAGACTTTGATATCATTTCGTAGGCTTTTTCTATATCTAATGAAACCAATATCACATGATGATTTTGAGAAAAGGCATTACAAATTTCAGTGTCTATGTTCACCAGATGATCTTGAGTTGAACGAAAGGGACGAAAACCGCTTTGGAGTGGAGAGAGAAGGTTATTTGTTTCTAAATACCATTTAAGTCTGTTACTAACTAATTTTTCCATTAATTTACACATAGTACACGTTAAAGAAATTGGTCTAAAATTTGAAGGATTCGTATGATCTTTATTTTGTTTAGGAATAGGAAGAACAATAGATTCAGTCCATTGATGAGGGAAAGTTTGAGATATCCAAATTGTATTGAAAATATGAAGTAAGTGTTGGATTCCAGTTTCAGGTAAATTTTTCAAAAAGGAATACGGAATATCATCAGGACCAGGAGAAGAGTTGGTAATATTTTGTAAAACTGGAAAGAGTTCTTCTATAAGAAATGGTTTATTAAAATCGTCATCATTATTGAAAAATACTTGGCATAATGAATCTTGAATATCCGAAATATTTTGGTTAGAAAAAGGAAGAGATGTCATAATTTTTGAAGCTAGAATTGTTAGCAAAAGTTCTAGCTAATAAATTACTAATATTTTGAGATCCATGTTGTTTAATTCCTTGGTCATCTGTTAAGAATGGTGGAAGAAGAGAAGATGTGTTACCAGTTAAAGATTTAACTTTTTTCCATATAAGGGATATGGGTGATTGTTTTCTGATGGATGAGGTGAAATCTTGGAATGATTTAATCATAGTAGATTTAAGAACCAATCTAGCTTTTGCTCTTGCCTTTTTATATTCAATTTTAAATTCTAGAGTTTGATGTTTTTTAAACTTCCTGAAAGCTTTTCTTTTATTTTTGATTGCTGAATTGCATTCCTCATTCCACCACGGAACTTGGTGTTTGCGGATGATTCCAGAACTTTTAGGGACTGAGGACTTCGCTGAGGATAATAATAAATTAATAAAATCTTGGACGATGTTATGAATAGTATAAGAAGGAGATAATTCTGGGACAGGAAGATTAGGAATATTTTGTTTTAATTCTTGGGTGAATAAAGGCCAATTTGCTTGATTTATTAGCCATTTAGGGTGAATTCTTTTAACTTCTTTAAATAAATTTGAAGTTAAATTGATAAAAATTGGATAATGGTCACTGTCATATAAATTATCACTAGAGGTCCATGAAATATTAAAAGCAATATTTTTTGAAACTAAACTAAGATCTATGGCACTTTCTGAACCATTATTTACATTGAAATGAGTGAATTTACCAGTATTTAAAAGAATTAATTCATTGTGATTTGTTATTCATTCTTCAATTAATTTTCCACGCACATCTATTTTATGAGAACCCCATAAGAAATTATGGCTGTTGAAATCTCCAACCAATAAGAATGGTTTCGGGAGTTGATTGCAGATATTGTTTAATTCTTCTATTTTAATTTCTTGGCTGTGGGGAAGATAAATATTACAAATGGAAATATTGCAGTTGAGTTTTACTTGAGCCGCCGTAACTTCTAAAGGAGAGTTTATGGGAATTTGATGTAAGAATTTTTCTGATTTAATAAAAATTGCCACTCCTCCGCTTGCTATAAGGGAGTTGTTTCTGTTAGTAAATGTTGATTTGTAACCTTTATGTTGTCCACAGTGGTCATTTTTGAAGTTGGTCTCTTGTAAACATATAACATTAGGATTATATTCATTAATAAGAAGTTTAAGGTAAGTCTTTCTTCTATAAAAACCATTACAATTCCATTGAAGGATATCCATATAATAATAAATTTTAACAAAAGAAATGTGGAGAAAATTGGTAACATTAATTGGGAACTGAAGGATTGTCTTTCAAATTTTCTTCTAATTTTTTAATAATACGATTTTTATATCCTCGATTTGGTAATGTTGAATAAATATCTCTAAGCATATTTGTCATGGCTGGAAAATCTTTGGTAAATTCTTTAGCTATTTGGGCTGTACAATTATTCCCTTTAGTTCTGTCGAAGAAATTTAATAATTGAGAGATAGATAAAGGGTAATTTTTGTCTTGAGCTTTGAGGACTGTTTTTGTAGAAGACCATATCTGTGAATCAATTGTGTCAAAATTCTTTTTTACTTTTTTATGAATCTTGGCAGATTGATTTTTTTAAAACTTTTCTGTGTCCTTAAGTTTTGGATCATAAATATCAGAGGATTCTGAATTATCTGAAAGACCAAAATCGCTCCCAGAAAAGTTATTTGGTGAGTTTATGGTCGACGTAACGGAAGATAATGGGCGTTTTGATCTGGTGGAGGCATTAGGAAGATTTAGTTCCATTCTAAAATCAGTTGAATTAAGTGGAGTTGAAAGTGTTGGTTGAGGAACACATGTAGAAAATGCGGTTAATGTCTGATTAATTAATGGACAGGCATTTACATTCGTATCTTTTTCTGGAGAATTAGAACTTGTATTGAAGTATGCTTCATCAATTACAACTGAAGATTCATTTGTATTCACTTGTGGAGATTGTGGTGGTAATTTTTCTTGAAGGTTAGAATTAAGTATTTGTTTGGTCAGGTCTTGATTCTGTTCAATAGGAGTGGGTGATACTGTATTGCTTTGTATTGAGCAAGAAAGTGGGCGTTTATGTGTAATTTTCTCAAGTGTTTGTGTTTGACTTTCAGGGTTTCTAATATTATCTTTTGGTAGTTTATTTTTTCCCATAATTGTGACTGAAATATTCTCTTGAGTATTCAGAATAGGAAATTCCCTATCTATGTGCCTGATCACTTCTGGTGTGTTTGTTTCATTATGAAGGTTTTGTTCGTATTCTGAATCTTTATCTACTGATTTATTGGGATTTTCATCACAATTCTTTGCAAGATGTCCGTGTTGTTTACATATAAAACAAGAGATTTTTTCTGTTGTTAGGTAAATCCAATAAGTTGTATTATCATAAGTAATGTTGACTGAGGGTGGAATATTATTTATGTCCTCAGGATGTACGTAGATTTGCCTTCTGAAGCTTAATATGTGTGAAAAACTTGGGGCGCTGATTCCGGCACGAAGGAATGACAAGCTTGAACCTAACCTCACATTGAAACTTCTAATCTTTTCTTCTAGTATTTCGTGTGGAATAACAGGACATACATTGGATAAGATTAATCTTTTAAATTTAGTTAGGAGGGGTCTGATTTCCACTGTTTTGTTTCCAATTTTGATGAATTGTTTGTTTTCTATTGTGTTGTCTACTAATTGTTTGGACGCAAGATATATGCATACTCTGTTCATTGAAATTTTTGATGCTAATCTGACATTTGCAGGTTCAACTAGATTACCTATAGCTAAAATATAATCGTTGAGGGAAATACCTTCGATAGCATCCATTATAATAGCTTGATCCTTAGTCGGGAACAATGTTCTTTGGGTTATAGTGGCGTAAGATTTTGTTGGTACGTTTTTGTTGTCCTTCATTCCATCCATGAGCCCACTGCTTGAAGAGAGCATTGCGGACTATGAAGAATGAATTTCTTGGAACTTTGAAATATAATATCCAAAGGATAACTCAGGCCGCTTTCGTGGCTCATGGCGTCGCAAGACGAGCCGGACACTACTCACGATGAACGACCGTAGTCCTTTCTATTTACAGTCTGTAAGTTACACAGGAGTCAGTATTAAAATCACTATACCAATCTACTCACAACTCGCAAAGCTGTCTTGGAAATCTCTATTTTTTCGGGAAATTGACTTTGTCGTGTCGTACTGCAATAAGTCAAGGCCCCCCCTATTTCGTTTAATAATAATGTTCTGGTTTATTATTCTCTTTGTTATATTTTGTTTTATAAGGTTTTCTAAAACAGTGTTTTTTATTATTCTATACCTACAAATAGCCATATTTCTGTGATTTATAAAATGTATTAACATTAAAAATGTAATGAATAATTGTGAGTTTTTATAATTCCTTCTTCAATTAAATAATAGAAGTTTTGAGGGTGCAAAATACTGTTTTCTCGAGGCACCATGCAGTGCTCCTACGCGCCCGCTTATGCGAGTAAAAAAAAAGGCGTGCTCACCGGAAGGTTATGAACGGTGTAGATCTGCAACTTCTTCCATAAAATAGACTGGAAGACGTGCCGGTATCGCTCATTAAATGACTTATGTAGTAGTTAATTTATTTGACAATGGCATTCCAACAGCCGAGACAAACTTTGAATATATTGGCATCTCGGTGAGTTAAATCTAACGTAGAACATTTCTTCATCTAAGCAATTGTTACTTATTTCTTACATTGATCAATTGGTAATTGTCATTTCCATTATCATTCCAATTCAAACCTTCCAACCTAGCAACCCCATCGCCGCAGGGTTACAACCTGTGGTACACCAGTCACTGTGGGTTCATCCACGATGCCAAGTCTGTGCTTTTGGTTTCTTCTTCTGGGTTCATCTAAGTCAAGATTTTGCTCAAGAACCCAACAAACATCTTGCCCGTTTGGCCAAAAAATTAATGAACCGAGTCATGGAGGTGTACGAAATCCGTAAAATTATTTTCTATGGTAACTTCAATGATATTGACGATCCATCACTGATTGTGTTAAATATAAGAAACACAACAAACTTTGAACACATCGGAAAGTTTCAAATGTGGAAAAGTTTTTACTATAAATTATTTTTCTGAAATTTTTGATTTATTTAAAATATTGCGGATTCAATCGAATTTGAGTAAATTAGTCGAAACAAGTGATTTTTTCTAGTACTGATGGCCATTGTGCTGCTTTCTACCCATCGATGTTTCAAAAACTATTGGCGTTCTGCACCGTCCTCTTTTGGAACATGTAAAACTTGGCAAAGGTCATTTTGTCAATAATAGAATATGAGTCAGTTGATGATCTTCAAAGTCTTACGTGGGCGGCCAGTCTTGTAATTGTGTCACCAACTTAATTACATGGTGAATTTCCACGGTTTGTTGCAAAGAAAAGAAAGTCATTTCAGCCTAAATGTTGAACTCCTTTAAGTGGTTTCACACATTGGACAAAGTTCATATTACTTTTGTATAGAAAAGCTGCCTCACCAATAAAAGAAAGAACATTTTCTTTCAATCGTCAAGACAATAATAAAGTTTTGAATGAGCACGAGTATGGATTCCAATACGGGTCGTTTACGATAAGAAAAAAAATACAACGGTTAACAATTTGATGTATATACTTTGATTAAAACGTTAAGTCCGTTGACATTTCGTCAGCTGTGATGGTGTCTTCCAGGCCTGCTTCTTGGACATCATAAACATCTTGCATAAATTAAAAATATGCATTTATCTTCTTTGGAGCACTCCAATCTTCTCAAATATCCAGAGAATAGTCAGAGATATGAAAAATATGTTAATTAAAACGCGTTAAATCTAAACGAGTTACAATATTTCAAAATGTAATTTAATAAGATAGTATGCAATATTAGTTAATTCTGAAATGTTATAGATAACGAGACGATATCCTACATTCACGTTGTAATGAATGATGGATGGGAATATTAAAGAAATTATCTGTTTTTGTTTTAATATGGTTCAACTTTTAAGGATGGTGTCATCGAACTCGACTTTTGTCTGGAATAGTTTAATTTGACGTAATAAACATTGTAGTAGGCAGTGGCGTAGCGTGTCTCGTGTGTCTGGGGATGCTCAACAATAATGCGAACTGCAGACATCATTATTCTTAATGTTCTCTAGAATCTAAGTTATTGAAACAAATGTTACACCACTTCAACAGATTTATGTCAGGAGACGTCTTGAAAGCAAATTATGAAATAGCTCCGCTTTAGTTCTCACTCGCGGTTGACAATGAGATCACTTGTGAATTGATATATTTCGAACCAAAATAAAATTTAATATATTTAAGTCAGAATTCAACTTGTTAGATATTAATTGAAAATTAGTAGGCAAGCACTATATCTACTGTTTGTGCTCATGACCAAGCACGGAATCACGCGTGAGAAAGAAAAATATTTCTCTGACAACCTCAAGTGTGCTGCGCTCTCGTGCACAAAAGAGCAACTTGCTCTCATAAGCCTTTCTCACTCGGTGCTTTCTCACCAGCCGTTGCTGTCCGTATCCGTATGCTAGCTTTTCGGGACTCGAGAATCCTGGGGCAGGGGTGAAGAGGGGAGGGGAGAACCTCGCCGTTTGCGCATGTGTCATTGCTCGTCGCAATCTCGCGGCAGACGCTAGCAGCATTTTAGCGTCCAAGCAGAGGCCAGCTTGTGCGGCCAGCACGTGGAATTCAATCATAGGAAATCACTTCAAAATTAATACAAAACGTGTTTCGCTGAATGTGTTTCACTCACTTAGAAGATTGTCAATACAATATTTAGGCTTCTTTGATTAATATTTCACGTGGGGATGCTCAGCATCTTAGCGTCCCCTGACGCTACGCCACTGGTAGTAGGTAACCTATCGTTTTTGTTTGTAGACGTTTTCGAAAAATTGGGATTACCGTTCTTGAAAGAACGGATTTGAGTCCCATTGTTGTCTAGGTTTTGAAAATTGCAGATTAATTATTTTGCCACCTCTCCCTCAAAACATTTCTAAAGAAGCTTTAAGAAAACTATAATTTGTATACCAAACGAATTACTATCACCTATTATATATACCTACCTAATTATTAATTACGGAGTTATGCTTACTTTTCTGGGTGATAGAGTTTTCTTTCCTTATTTCCGGAATTTCCAGCAATTACTTTTTTTCCACTTTTGAACTCAAAGAATAATCGAAAAAATGGTTATGTAAAGTTCTTTGAACGGGTTTTGGCCGCCACTTGCTTACAAGGAATTCAGGGTATTTTTGAAAACTCTCCTCCCGCAAAAGCTTTTAAAATTCTAGTAATTTGCTGAAAGAGGATGTCCTTTAAAAATGTTTTCTTTCAATTTGCTCACACACTATTTTAATTGTATTTCTAGCTTTTATTTTCAATAATAATTTTGTCAGTTTCTGGCTGTGATGTTTCATCATAGCTCTTCTCATGACCCCATATTGTAATATACATTGTAATTAGTATTTAAGTTAACCAGGAAAGGACCAGACAGTAAAACTTAAAACGAAAAAACCTCAGGGATAAAACAGCGTGTATAACTTATCTCTAGTTGACAGAAAGAACATTTTTAAAACTCTGTTATTATTTCACAAATGCAATAATTTTAAATCCGCCTCAGAAATTATTTTCGCTTCTTTATTTCACGGTTCCACTTACCTTCAAATGTCAAAAGTCATTGAAAATTTATCTCATTAAAACATTCGCGATTTTACGCATCCTTGCAGACACTTATTCTCCCGTCATTAAAGGAATTTCACTTCATGCACATCAATTGTCTTTCGGTAACAAAATAATGCAAAAATAAATTTTGAGTAAGGGAAAATTGGGTACCTGCTCGCATACCCGCTAGCGTTTGTCAAGAAAACACAACTCTGTATCAAATCTAGGCGAACATTTGTTAAAAATTTAGGGAAATTGTAATACATTTGTAATTTCCTTCAAATGTAAATTATTTTTCAAATAAACCAATCAAGGCAAATGGCGAAGCAGTACCTTAAACGGGCCATGGACCGCGTCCCCTCTTCACCCTTATCTTAACATCCACTGCACACATGCCGGAAGATTAGTCTGGAGTTTGTCCCGGCTTGTGTGGTGTGTCGCTGGCGTACATACCTGGAGTAGGATCCCAGGAAGCCTATATGTAATGTAAGTCGGCACCTGTAAGATGTCACCATCCATCGGGAGAGGAACACAGCCAATTCCCGGGATATAAAACGCATTACATTTAGGAGATTAATTACATAAGCAGTTACTGCGCACGGAATCATCAATCAATAAATGGTCCAGTAGCTATTTTTAGTGCTAGGTGGGAGGTGATGTTAAGGCCGTAGAATTGACTCGTCTTTGCGTTCGCAAATTAGTATAAAAGCTATGCAGTTCTAGAGGCCATTCTAGAACTGTCGTTTTGAAATCACTTTGAAACATGGAATAGGTGCTCTTATCTGTACACAGCTTCCAATCTTGAGTACTTTGAGAATGCCCAAAGCAGTGTTTTGCAAGAAGTAATGTAGCATATTTTGTAGACAAAGTTGGCAAATTACACGTCACACCTCAAGCTTTTTCTCATCATCAGTCTGCTTCACATCGGTCCCTCTTGCTGGCAACGGTACTCTTCTGTCCGACACCCATCCCCATTCGAGCAGACACGGCTCTGCGGAGGCGGTCAGCAGCCCACTATCGATTCCCCAGGCGTCCGAGCTTCTCGTTCCCTTCTCGCGCGCTCCAAGAGACCGCAACGGCGAAACCTCGGCGTCCGGCGGGTCGAGGAAGCCTGCCGTCCATTTCCCGGGACGGCACACGGGCACCTCGACGGGAGAGGCGAGGTGAAGCAAACGAGGCGAGGCGAGAGACGCAAGGGAGTAAGAGGCGAGTGGCGCCACCCGAAAGAGCAGGTCAGAAGATCCTGGCCCCGGCGCCGCCTGCCTCTCAGGCTCCGACCCCTGCGCCCCGCCTCGCTGCGCTGCCGGCAATCTCGCCTGGCGCGCCCGTGCAGTGGGCAGGGGTGCGTTTTTGCGAGGTCAAAAGAAGTAATGGCAGCGACGGGCAAGGGAAGGGTTTTGTTTGATGATTCCGGGCGCGTCAACTGCCAAGGTCATTAGTTGAAATCTGCTAAAGACAACCAAACTACGTATTGCGGAAATTTGTTCTACCTAGACTTCGGCCTTATTCCGTTATACTTTCAGTGAATCCTCTGCATTTATTATTATTACTATTAGTCACGAATTGATTATGTGCAAACCCACCGAGGCCCAGTCATTTTTCCTGGGGGTATGCAAGTGACTTTATTTGGGAGGGGGGTCAACATTTCTATGCTGAGTCCAGTTTTACACTCCAAGGTTGTTAGCCCTGGGGGATGAGGTATGGAAATGATAATGGTGATGAAATGGACAATCACAAAGACACACACAAGCACAGCCATTCCCGAGGCAGGACTCGAACCCGTGATCCTTCGGTCCAAGAGCACCACGGTACAACTGCTTTAGCGATTTCGGCTACCCAGATCGGCTATTCCTTCTTCTTCTTCTTCTTCTTCTTCTTCTTATTATTATTATTATTATTATTATTATTATTATTATTCCTCTAAATCACGACTAAAGATGTTATGTGTCGGCTGAATATAAAATCTACTCCATGTTGCAACCAGCTACCTAAGGGGTAGATCTAGGGAATGTCGGTGCCTCTACAATACTTTGCGCAAAATGTGGGCTGTTCCAAATAAAGCGATTTTTTGCACTTCCCAGTCCTTTGAATCACCAGGGAGTTCAGACAAGTTCTTACTCATATTTTGCGGAACAAATCCCAGAGCTCCGATAACTATCGAGACGACCTGTGCTTTTACGCCCCACATTCGGCTGATCTCGATTTCCAAACTCTTGTATTTAAGACGTTTCTCTGCCTCCTTGGGAATGACGTTTTGATCGCAAGGTACAGCAACATCGATAAGTAAACACGATTTTTTCGCCAAATCCCGGATAACAATATCCGGTTTGTGTGCTGCTATCGTGTAATCAGTTTGAATTAGTTGGTCATACAATATCGTACACAATCCAACAGACGTCACCGGTTTTAGTGAGTGTTCGTACCACTTGGGGCATGTGTTCGGAACTTCGAGGGCGGTACAGATCTGCCACAGGAGGTAGCTACACACCCTGTCGTGTCTTTTCAAGTATTCGGTCTTTGCAAGGATTAGACAAGCTGAGACAATATGATCAATGGTTTCTACTTGCTCCAGGCAAATGCGGCATTTATCATCTTGGGAAATTTTGAGAACCGCTTTATCATAATGTCGTGTTCTCAACGCCTGATCTTGGGCAGCTATTACAAGTGCTTCCGATTCTGGCTTCATTCTTCCCCTTTTAAGCCACATAAATGATTGATCTTTATTGATCTCCACCTTGTCCATTCTTTTTAGGTATTGTCCGAGGAGTGGTTTGTCTCTCCACGATTTCTTTAACATTATTTGTGTCTCACACTTCCTGTTTAGCAGCATCAGAAGTTCAGTGTCTGTGTTATTCGACGTGTCTTGCCTAGTTTTCTTTGCAATGCTTCTTGCTACACTAACAATGCCTCTGTTTCCCATTCTTCGGTCAGATTTCATGACCTGCCTCATTAGAGGGTCATCTTGATGGCTGACTACATACTTTCCCAACCCGACTATTGCGTTGTGCCAGGAGCCTCAATTTGTCTGAGGCCTCTTCCTCCTTCCTTACGTGACACAAAAAGTCTATGTATATCAGCTCGAGGGTGGGAAACATGATGCATTGTTAGCAGTTTTCTGGTTTTTCGATCCATGGTGCGAATTTCTTGCTCAGTCCAGTCCACTAGTCCAAAACTGTATTCGGCTACAGGTACCGCCAAACTACCTATTGCAGATATTTTATTCCTGGAATTCAGAGCGGACTGCAGGACCAGTCTCACTCTCCTGTAATACTCCCTACGAATTCTCTCTTTCATTCTGTCGTTCGAGATGTATTATTATTATTATTATTATTATTATTATTATTATTCCTCTAAATCACGACTAAAGATAATATGTGTCGGCTGAATATCAAATCTACTCCAGGTTGCAACCAACTACCTAAGGAGTACTATCAAGGGACTGTCGGTGCCTCTACAATACTTTGCGCAAAATGTGGGCTGTTCCAAATAAAGCGATTTCTTGCACTTCCCAGTCTTTTGAATTACCTGGGAATTTAGACAAGTTCTTACACAAATTTTGTGGAACAAATCCCAGAGCTCCGATAACTATCGGGACGACCTGTGCTTTTACGCCCCACATTCGGCTGATCTCGATTTCCAAACTCTTGTATTTAAGACGTTTCTCTGCCTCCTTGGTAATGACGTTTTGATCGCAAGGTACAGCAACATCGACAAGTAAACACGATTTGTTCTCGAAATCCCGGATGACTATATCCGGTTTGTTTGCCGCTATCGTGCGATCAGTTTGAATATGTTGGTCGTACTATATCGTACACAATCCAACAGACGTCACCGATTTCGGTGAGTGTTCGTACCACTTGGGGCATGTGTCTGGAACTTCGAGGGCGGTACAGATCTGCCAGTGTTGTTGTTGTTGTTGTTGTTGTTGTTATTGTTATTATTATTATTATTATTATTATTATTATTATTATTTTATTATTATCATCGTCGAATGAGCCGCTATGGACTACGTTTATTTCAACGTTTTGCCCCTTTCTTCAATTCTTTACTTCCATATCTCTTTCATTCTGTTTCGATTTCCTCTTTCCAGTCCAAATGGCTTCTGCGTTCTTTTTACTTTCCCGTATACGTACGTATATACGGAGTAATATACGTAGTACAGGGAAAGGTAAGTAATGATGTGTAAATCGATTTCGAGATTTTAACGGAAATACACGTTTTAGGGTCCCCTGATACCGAAAAAGTGTTTTTATCAAAAGATCCGTCCGTCCGTCTGTCCGTTAGTGTGTGAACAACACTAGTACCTAAACCATTCGTGCGATTTCTTCAAAAATGGATATTACCCGGTCGATCTGCGTTCATGCGCCGCGATTTTGAAAAACTTTCTTTAAAGTTTGGGGGTACTTTACAAGAAACACCCCGGACATTTTCAAAATTTTCTCGAAAACGGCTCCAATTTTTTTCTTTTAGTTTCTTGTAAGAATAGAGTAAAATACACTTGTAAAGATGGCATAGGTTTAACTCTTAATTTTCGAAAATTACAAAGGTTTGAATTTTTTTCGGCGTCTTCCTAGAACTTCAAAATTGAAGATACAGATTTTTCTTTCAAATAAAATTTGTTCTCCAAAATAGTTCTTTGTTTAAAGTCATGTACATTGTTTTGAAAATTTCAGTAGTTTTCGCGCAATATTGCGTGCAATATGTGCAATTTTAAAAAATTACAAAAACAAAATTTTCTCAAAAACGGTTCCAACTTTTTTCTTTAAACTTTGGTACAGATAGTGCTAATATACTCTATGAGACGACATGAACTCTATATTGCTGTACTCTTTCGTTTTTTCAAAAATTGCAAAATGTAATTTTTTGGCTTGTCTTCAAAGTCGTTAATATTTACATTATCGGCGATTTGTTTACATTATTATATTAATGAGTACATGTGAATTAAATAAAGTCAAATAAAGTTTCTCGAATATTGAATAGTTTTTCTGTGAAAACTAACTCAAAATAACGCATTTTCAGAAACGCTCAAATGCCATTTTCTCAAAAATGGTTCCAAAATTTTTGTTCAAACTTTTGGAATGGATAGTGCGAATTGCACTCGTTACTATGGCATATATTTCATTTTGGGGTATTTTTGTTTTTTCAAAAATTACACAAAAGTAATTTTTTGAAAGTACGTTCATACTGTTAAAATGCACATTTTCAGCAATTTGTAAACACTATTGAATTTTTGAGTGTGCTTCAGATGACTTCAAATGAAGTTTTCGAAAACTCTAAACTTTTCTGTGAAAAAGAGCTTCAAATTTCGTATTTACAGTAGCGCTTAAATGCCATTTTCTTGAAAACGGCTCAAACTTTCGTTTTCAACGAAAATTGCAGGACAAGGTTTAACTGTTTATTATATATTCGTAAAATAATAGTTTTGTTCTAGTATTAGGAAACCGTCAAATTAATAAAATGTCAAAAAAAAAATGTAGTTTGGGCGGCGATAGATGGCAGCTGTCAAGAGTACTGGCAAATCCGAAAAGCTAGCCGATACCAAAGGAAATAGAAAACTAATACGGGAAAGTCTGTGCCATTCTATAGCATCACCAGTATGTTTTGTCCTCAAATCCTGTGCAATTTTTAAGACTGGTCTTCATTGAAGACCGCTCAGTGACATCTGCTGGTGTAATTGTGAGCCCCCGCCCCCCAAGTCCTTAAACTTCCTTAACCCATGTTAACCACGTATTGATAATTTTTAAGTTTGTGAAATAGTTAAAAAATCTTCCAGTTAATTTTGGTCCAATCTGTAAAGATGCCCACAGAATATAATTCTTTTTCTCAACGTGACCCTAATTTTCTCAGATTTTTGGTGTAGTTTCTTGTTATGACATCGCTGGTATTGATCTCTAATTTTAATAGCGCCCAAGATTTTCCTGAGAATTTTGCGTTCGGTAGTTTCCGACTCCTCTAACAACGTTTTCGTATTTAGACTGAGACATTCAGCTGCATATATTGTCTATTTAAAATAATAGCAGTTTGATCTTTAAAATAATGATAGTTTTGCATTGATGGAAATCGATTTCTTGTTATAAACATCTTTAGTTAAGCTTGCAGCTAATTTCAATTTGTTAATTCTAGGTTTAATTATCCAGGTCATATCGTTCTCGAAGATATTTTCCTCAATAATTTCTCCAAGATATTTGAATGTTTTAGTTCTGGATATTATACCATATTTTGTCTTCATTGTTGAGGGGACGTCTTAATATTTGTCATAACTTTGTTTTGTGAAAAGAAATTTGTAGGCCAACTTTCATGGCATGTTCACTCAAAAATTAAACTTATTGAATAGCTGTTTCTACCGAATTTGATAATACTGCTAAATCATCTGCGAAAGCCAGGCAGTCCATTGTTAGATTGTGTCTTTTATAGCCTTTCATTGACTTGATGTTCTTCCAGTGTCTCCTTCCATTCTCTTATAAATTATTATTATTATTATTATTATTATTATTATTATTATTATTATTATTACAATATTATTATCGTTCTGTGAACCTAAGAGATGATTTCAAAATTAATAGGAAATACTTTCCATCTTATATTCTTATGATGTGAATTCGTACATTATCTTCAGCATCCTTTCATTCCGTTGCGAGCAGTACCCAACAACCAATCGATATTTCCTACGATAATGTTATTAGACGTGGCAAATTTTACATGTCATAAGTGACCATCTATTACCTACCCTGCCGCAGACATATGACGTATTGAATTTATTCTGGTTGTAAAATAACATCCGTGGCAGATGGTAAATACATCAGAAATAATAATTGGAAAACTGCATTTATTAACAATCAAATTTCTGGAATGGATTAACTTTAAGAAAATTGTTTTGTTAATGAAAGAGGTTTCTATAAATCAATTTTATGATTTATAAAATTTTAATTAGTAATTGATTCATTGGCAGTAAATTTGAATTTCAATAAAAAGTTAAAGAATCAAAATTTAACACATACAATCGCTTATATATTTTCTTGTATAATTTTACAAATATACATTTCCTGAAGATAGTATTGACTGCTCGCAGTCACGTCAAGTCTCTTTAAATATCTCCTTCGAAACAGACCTTAAATATTACATTAAACGTTGTATTGGATTTTAGAACATAAAATAATGCACTTGGTTAGATTAGAGTATCACATCATTACATTCAAAGATCAGAAAAACGAAAAATTTTAAAACAGCTGAATTCACTGGAAGGTAAGATGTTGATGCGTTTCTTTTAAAGATGGTATAATTAAACCATGTAAGAAAGAACTGGCAATCACTGAATGTCATTGATAGAAATACAAATTGAAGTTATAATTAATATTACGATGTCATAGATCACGTATAAGAGAGATACGAACCCCCAGAGCGAATTAAAAATAACTGAAATTTGATGAAGTCTAGACTATCTAATGCAGCTCACAATCGTGTATGAAAGAGCTGGCAATCGTTGTATGTCATTCCAAACCAATATAAATTACTATGAGTATTATGTAATAGACCATGTGGAATAAGAGAGATATAAATTCCCAGAGTGAATTTAAATACAATTAAAAAATTGCTGAATTCAAGAATAAAAATACAGCTTGAGCGCTGATTTGAATATTCTATGCATTAAATTAGTAGATGGGCGAGATATAATTGGATCATAGCACAAAACATGAAGTATGGTTTTATATGTAAAGCGCATATTAGAATCAAGTTACACAAAATAAATGATATCAAAATACATCTCATAGCTTAACGAAACAATAAAAAACGACAAACTCAGTAAAACGGTGTGGCGGGGCGTTGTTTGTCGGGAGGGGGCGGAACCGGACAGTCTGGAATGGCGGGGAGGGAGTGCTGGGCAGGATGGACAGGGCGTGCGGAGCAGGCGAGGATCATAATACATTATTGCAGACCTGCACAACGCCTGCTCCCGCGGGCATCCTGCACTTACGAGCCGAACGTCTGCCCGCGACAGCGCCGAAAGTGCAAGTAGTGGGGAGTAGGAAGCTTTGGCGGGGAGGGGAGAAGTCTGACGTAGCACGACGCGGCGCGTAGATTGACTGCCTGGGCGTCTAATTCAATGATCCAGGCTGCAAACTTATGTCCATTTGTTTAAATGGATTATGTCTAGTATTCCAAGTTACCACGGTCATAATTCACTGTTTACGTTCTTTGCCACTGCTGTATATGCACCTTTGTATCCACCACTGTATGTATTTTCATTTTCTATTTTTTTAAGAAAATAACCTACTCATTGTGACTCTTCAGCATTATTTTAAAGCAATAGCTTTAAAATATATGCTTATATATAAGAAAAAATGTTATTTAATTCTATCTAACAAAAAATGCATTTTAATAATTGATTTTTCACCAGGAATATTATAATCTCCAAATCATAGAAAAATGAACAAAATAATGAGAGCAATCTCTCACATCAAGATTGACATCAAAATAGAATATGTGGCAACTCCAAGAAGGGTAATGTTTAATAGCACATTTGTGACCATTTTCCCCATTATGAAACTGAATAAAAGAGATCAATGAGCAAACTTCTGTGACGATATGTTGCGGACAATCATAAGATAATCATGGGTGAATCATTAAATAGAATGTAAAGGGCTTTATATTTTTATACGATGTCGTAAACGACTCTATACTCTTGTCAGAAATTAGAACAGAAAATAATCATAAATTTTTTCAAGAACAATATGTTTTTGCTTTGAGAGAACCATCTTATTCAATTAAACATAGTTAATAAAAGATAGTTTATTGCTATCATCAAACAAAAACAGTTCAGTATCAAAATTTTGTGTTTAGCACAACACTAAATTTGTGATTACATCGTAGCAAAGCGGATTACATTATCAGCCCTACAAGCAATTGTAATACTTGGTGTCGAAATCTAATATGTATAAATCGTTGTAGTTTCACATTTCGCCCTGTCATATACCGAGAACAAACATTTGCCATACAATACAAAAGGCAATATTACTTGAACTGTAAATGACGTCATGTTCTTGCCGATTAGTCTTTAAATTTACGCGCTATCTTTCGAATTGCGCATTCTGATTGGTGGTCCCCACTCCTAGTTTGGGTCTCATCCCCACCCTTCATCGATTTTCTCATTTGCCCCCGAGTTGCCCGTGCTCAGCTCCTGAGGTCAGTGAAAGTGCAAAATGGTCTGCATTATTGCGATCAATACATATCCGGGCCACGTCGGGTAATTACCTAAATATATTGAAATTTTTTGCGCAGGGTGTTCGAGGCCGAACATTATTCTTCCACTAAAGAATTCAGTGAGGAATGAGTGACAGTGAGAATATTGATATTCTGTGCGCCAACTACTATGGTCATCGGTTATACAATTGAAGAGCTTCTCGGGAAAACAGCATTATCCCAAAATTGAGATTGTGGAAAATGAGAAAAAACCATCCACCTTCCTTACTCAGCAAAATACTATTTGGAATTTTATGTTGTACAGGAATACTTTTACACAGTACGAAATATAAAATGCAGTTTTGAGTAAATAAAACAATATATTACACAAGAAAGAAAAACGGACACATATTTTTGCACGAAAATACGATTACACAAATGTAACATTTGCTATTATGCATATATCATCACAACAAGGTACCAGAAACTTGCAAAAATAAAATTAAGTGTATTTTACATATTGCATTGTTATTCGTGCTACAATGACAATCGAACCTCCAACAAACGCTTTACCAAAGCGTTTTAATATATTCTAGATTAACTATCACCTGCAATAAACGCAATTAAAACACTGGAAAGAACTGCTGGAAGCTGATTATTTATCACACCCACTTCATTGGTCCATGACTGATGTCGTTTTTACCGGAAAATCTTTGGACAAATGATGTTCTTTCAGAATCACCAATTTTTCTCTGCTCGTTTTCTTTGGAACCAGTGAACTTTAGGCCGAATCAATGTTATCCTCTGATGCATAGAAGTTCACACTACAGGATGACAGTACTAACTTTTCTCAATTTCGGACTAATACCTGTTTTCTCGAGAAACGGTAGAGTGTAGATAGATCCCAAGACGTAAAGGTGTTTGTTCTCCCCTGGAACATGAGAACCAACCTCCATGTGAGCTCACGGGTGTAACTAGAAGTGAGATGAAAGACGTTGGGACGACGTTGAAGGGAAGATTACGTGCGGTCCTTGCTGCGTTTGATACTTCGATATTCGCCTTGTATTTATCGCAGAAACCACGGAAATCTACCCATAAGAGCAGTCAACTGTTAGAATTTTCTTTGCGCAGGGTAATTTCAAATATTATTTGGAGACTTCCTTTTTTTCAATTGATTTTTAATTTCTTGTAAGGTCCATTAATTTTCCGAGCAGACAGACATTATAACAACATTTATTTAGCAATGTAACATTCTTTGACCAACGTTTCGAGGACATTGGCTTTCATCATCAGGATCTAATGAAAATACACGTATCAATGTTATAATATAACAATAGTACTAACTTATTCGTAAAATCTGTTTAAAATAAGATAATTAATATTATTCTTCGTAGTTATTGAAGAATGAGTTTTGTGACATACCTTTTACAATTTTGTTCTTTATGTTGTTACTAATTATTTTATAATATTTCTTTCATATCAAAATGTTGGAATTAAAAATTTATATGAATATCACTATAAATTTCTTATAAAAAATATTAATTATGACGAGAGATACTGCATCAATTATTTTTTTAAATTAATAATTTAAAATTATTAATTACCTGAAAAAATTAATAATTTACCAAATTAATAATTTACCTGAAAAAAATTCTTGTAATACGTTTTACATTCCCGTATACGCACGTATAAACGGAGTATAGAGAAAGTTATGTAATGCTGCGCGAAAAAACGGCGAATTTTCGGCGGAAAAAAATTCATTGCCGTGTGCTTGGTGAAAAAGTGGATAAAACCAGTTGCTAAAGTAAGAAAAAAATCCCCTAACACGTGGCGTAGCCAGAATCCCTTTTTTGTGAGTCCTTGAACCGAAAAACCAATTGAAAGGAAAATGTCCGTGCTGTCTGTGCTGTCCGTATGAAGCCCCCGTACATTTTCAAAATTTTCTCAAAAATGGCCCCAAATTTTTTCTTAAAACTTTGGTACGGATAGTGCTAAATGTACTCTATGAGGTGACATAAACGCCATATTTCTACGGCTTTTATGTCATTTAATAGAGTACATTTACCACTATTCCTGCCAAAAGTTTAAAGAAAAACTTTGGAGCAGTTTTTGAGAAAATCTTGTTTTTGTAATTTTTTAAAACTGCACATATTGCACGCAATATTGAACGAAAACTACTGAAATTTTCAAAACAGTGTATATGACTTCAAACAAAGAACTCACTTTGAAGAACACATTTTAGTTGAAGGAAAAATCTCTATCTTCAATTTTGTAGTTGGAGAAAGACGCCGAAAAAAATTCAAACTTCCACATTTTTCGAAAGTTCAGAGTTATCCGTGATAATCGGACCTATGCCATCATAATAACTGTATTTTACTCTATTCATATAAGAAATTTAAAGAAAAAATTTGGAGCCGGTTTTGGGAAAATTTTGAAAATGTCCGTGGAGCTTCATGAAAAGTACCCCCAAATTTTATAGAATCTTTTTCAAAATCTCAAAGCTTCGACTTGAATCACATCAAATGGTGAATATTCATTTTGGACGAAATTGTACGTATGGTTTAGGCGCTAGCAGTGTTCACAGACGGACGGTCCGACAGACAGACGGACATTTTCCTTTCAATTGGTTTTTTCGGTATCAAGGACCCACAAAAGAGGGGTTCTGGATTCACCACGTCTTAGGGAAAAGTAAAAATCGTTTGAAATTGAACACTGCTTTATCGCGATCCCGTTCTGAATCGTCGCTTATGGAGGGACATAGTGTAAAAGGGAGAAAGTTTCGGGGGATGATGGATTAAACTATATTTTACTTTCTTTTTGAATTTTATGGATGGTTATTTAATGTACAATACTTAATGAAAATTACCTCTTTTCAAATTAAACATTTGTTAATTTACGCAAAATTGCCCTTTTGCATTGACGATAGCTCTTGCAACTCTTTTGCTGATGACTACAGCCAAAGAGATTTCGTTTTGAATTTTACGGTCTAAGAGTGCACAAACTGCTTTAAAATGATCTGTATTGGAGACAGATTTGTCGAAATGCATTTCGTATTGTATTTGCTGTACAAGTTCGTTTTGCAGCGTATTTTGTTATTGCGGTCGCCATCTTGCGCGCTATTGAAACGGAATCCTTTTCCCTTTTACTTTCCTGTATACGTACGTACATACATAAGGAGTAATATACATAGTATAGGGAAAGTTATGTAATGCTGCGTGAAAAAACGGCGAATTTTGGGCGGAAAAAAATTGCATTACCGGGCCGTGATAACGAAAAAGTGAATTAAGAAAAAAAAATCCTCTAACACGTAGTGTAGCCAGAAAACCCTCATTTGTGGGTCCTTAATATCGAAAAACCAATTGAAAGGAAAACGTCCGTCTGTCTATCCGTCCGTCCGTCCGTCCGTGAACACTGCTAGCGCCAAAACCATACGTACGATTTCTTCCAAAATGGATATTCCACGGTCGATCTGGTTCTAGTCGAAGCTTGGAGATTGTGAAAAAAATACTTCAAAATTAGGGGGTACTTTACATGAAACCTCCAGGACATTTTCAAAATTTTCTCAAAACGGCTCCAAATTTTTTCTTTAAATTTCATGTATAAATAGAGTAAAATACACTTTTTAAGGAAGCTTAGGTCCGATTTTCACGGAATTTTCGAAAATTGTGAAAGTTTGAATTTTTTCGGCGTCTTTCTCCAACTACAAAATTGAAGATAGGGATTTTTCCTTCAAATAAAATGTGCTCTCCAAAGTGAGTTCTTTGTTGAAGATTTTAGTAGTTTTTGCGCAATATTGCGTGCAATATGTGCAATTTTAAAAAGTTACAAAAACTATATTTTCTCAAAAACTGCCTCAATTTTTTCTTTAAAGGTTTGGTAGGGATAGTGCTAAATGTACCCTATGAGGTGACATAAACGCCATATTGCTGTATTCTTTTGTTTTTTGAAAAATTGCAAAAATATGATTGTAGTGACTCTAATTACTAATTACTGTCATATTTTAGATTCCTTATTCCGAAAAAGTGAATATATTTGTTCTTAGTAAAGTATAGAAACTTGCTTCCTCTTATCACGTTCTGTGGTAAGAATTCACGTTTTAACGGGCCCTTGATATCGAAAAATTGGTTTACGGCAAAACGTCTGTCTGATTGTCCAAGCTGTGATCAACTAGCATCCAAACCGTTCAGATTTTCACCGATATTGATGTTCTCCCATCGATATGGAACTCATGACCCTGCTAATTTGAATCGGATATTTTGATTTTTGGGGGTTCTTCACTTGGAGCCTTCGCATTTCAAAATTTTCTCACATATGGCTCTAAAATTTTCGATTACTACAGCAAAGAACACTTAATAATGACATATGTTTCATTTCCTTTGAACTCAATTATCGAAAATTGCAAGTTGAAAATGTTCCAAAGACTATCGTCTCCTGTATTATTTCAGCAGTATACCTTTCCGTTGCGGCTCTCACACGCAACCTATCGTTATGAATGATGTCTCAAAACAAAGAGAATTTCACGGAGACTTGACCAATTGCACTTTTACTTTCAAAATGTGAAGGATTTGTTGAAAAAACGCATCTAAATATTCGTTTTAAATGCAACCCACAGCACATGATGCCATTGTCAAAATGTGTATAGTCACATAACTTCTAAATGATGCATTTTAGGGCTTTAATACTTAAAAAAATTGAGGTCCAAGGGCCTCAAATAATTGTTCCCCGCATTAGAATCTACAAAAAGAGATATTACTAGACATTCTATTACATTTTTCTGGTACGGCACTCCCAGAAATTACCATTACCACCTCTTATCACAAGTCCTTGGCGCAGGAGGCCGTGAACTAAGTCAAACTATAATTGACAGAGAAAGCTTTTACATATTTTGGCGTTCTTCGTCGGAAAAAGAAGAAAGAAACAATAATGGCAAGGAATGGACGATTCTGAATGGTGAAGATTATCTTTTTAGGTGTGGTAATAAAAAACAATTTAATAAAACGATTTCTCTTCGGTGAACACTAACATCCCAGCGCACCAAATAGAAGAGAAATGGATCATGTCAAGGCATGCAGAATCCTGCTCTCGTATACTAGTGAAGAAGTAGACGCACAGTAATCCCAAAATTAACCGGTTTGGTATGTGTTTCTCCTGTGCCAGTATTGTCTTCATCAGCAGTGATTCGGTCAACTTTTCAAGTAAGCGTGTTCAGTCATAATATTGCATTTGCAAGAATATTTACAGAAAACAGGTCGAACCGTTTGCACGAAAACTATGAAGAATTTTCTCTTAGTACATTTAGTGATGCTATTTTAAGCACGTGCGTAAAAGATCTAGATGTTTTGTACAAGCAAGTTAAATTTATTATTAAGTAGATTGATTCATTGAACATTGAAGAACAGTGTTATAGATTGAGTTTTGATTTGTCTTCTTTCTGCAGGATTTTATTTCCTATTTCCCCTCACACACACAATTTTTTAATGAACTCGTGATCTCTCCACAGCTAAGGACAGTTAAAAAATGTACTCGGTGTGTATGATCAGCCCACAGAAAGAATACACAGAGAAGAATATTTTGAAGTGTGCTAAGGAAAAATGCGAAACATTGCAGGAATCCGATTGCATTGGTTCATTAATGTTAGATGGAATTTGAATTAAATATTTCTTGGACAACAAACACGAAATTACAGTTGTTACATCATACGACAGTCCAGATGCTTCTTCATCACCTCATGTTGTTTGTTTATATTATGTAAATCCTCTCTTGTGTTATTTCAGTAGAATAGATGTATTTTGCGGCTCTCGCATGACACGCATGTTTATAAATGAGAAAGTCTATAATGTCTCTAAAAAAAGAGAATTTTACGGAGACTTGGCGAATTGCACTTTCATTTTAAAAATATGAAGGATTTGGTGAAAAAAGGCATCTCAATATTCATAGTCAAATGCAACTTGCAACACTCTGGCAGAATTTTAAACATCTATTTAATTTAATAACTCCTAAACGAAGCGTTCTAAAGACTAAAATTTTATCATTTTGGGGCCAAAGGCCTATAGACACATTCTTCGCACCATAATCTATAGAATGAGAGCTTCTGGGACATTTTATTACATTTTGTTGGTCCGGAGCTTCTCGATACAACCCCACCTATTCGGAGACGTGCAGAATCTGCAACTGTAAGTGAAATTAAACTAATTTCTTGACATTCTAGGCGACTGAATTGCACGGGTGTTCCTCTCAATTCGGTAATTAAGTTAAATAATTTTCTAAAGAGTAGTACTTGCCCGATGCTATATTTTCGCAACTTTACGTAGATTTCTCAACAGTCAAAACTATCAGAAAAAGTCTACGTGGCTGTCAAGGAAGATTGTATAATTATTTTACATGCTGTTTCTAAGGAAGTGTAATGAATTGTTCCAGACCATTTACCTATAATACTGAATTTATTCAAAATTTCTTTTCAGACATC
Source organism: Acheta domesticus (assembly GCA_031308135.1). Lineage (NCBI taxonomy): Eukaryota > Metazoa > Arthropoda > Insecta > Orthoptera > Gryllidae > Acheta > Acheta domesticus. The sequence continues at coordinate 38,295,697 of JAHLJT010002406.1, forward strand.
AATTTCATTGTTTTTCTTTTTATTTCATATGCTATAAATAGATCGGAAGTTATCATTATACATTTTTTAAACAAATTAACAGGTTTTCTTAACAACTTTCCGTCTGAATATGGAAATGGAAATATAGGGAAGGGGTGTGCAATTTAATATGCGAGAGTTCTCGTATGGAAACGCTAGTTAAATATATTTTTTTAAATGAAATATCTTCTTCAAAGAGTGATTTTGAAATAAGGATCATGTAGCATTTTCCAAATATATTTGTAGTTTTTGTGCAATTTTGCATATATTTTAGGCAATTTAAAAAATTCTAAAACTCCAATTTTTTTTTCTTCATGTTTTTCATCTGATAGAGCAAAGGACGCTTAAAACAATGGCGAAACTCTTAATTTTCGTTGATGTCTCTGCTTTTCGAAAATTACAAATACTAATGCGAGAAAGTAATATGTGCTATTTTAGCACCACAAATTTGTTTCTAACAATTAACATCTTACTGTCCTTTTCTCTCAACTGATAGTCTGGATATATGAGTGTTAAACAAACACCCATATCTTAATAACTCACACAGAATTTTCCAATTACTTTCCCATCCATATTTACACTATAGTTTGTTTCAGCATATATTCTTTATATGCATTCTCTTATTTCTTTTCTAACTTTTGCGTAATCCCCTGTCATTTTCTTCTGTTTGTATAACAAATAGCATTAATTTCAGTGAAGAAGCAACCACTTCCCATCTTTACTTTCTCGCTTCTGCTTACGCGGTAGAGAGAAAGTTACGAAATGCTATGCGAAAAAGCGAATTTGAGGCAGAAAAACTCTTTATTACTGGGCCCTGGCAACGAAAAAGTGGATAAATCCAGATGCTAAATTTAGAAAAGAAAAATCCTCTAACAAGTGGTGTAACCAAAATCCATGTTTTGGGGGACCTTGATACCGAAAAATCGATTGACGGAAAAACGTCTTTCTGAACAACGCTAACGGCTACACCGTTTAGCCGATTTTCTCCAGAATTGATATTCCATAATCGATCTAGCTGACTCCGTAGTCCCTTCAATTTGAAACCAATATTTCAAGTTTGGGGAGTGCTTTACACGAAGCCCCAGGGACATGATGAAAATTTTCAAAATAATGGCTTCAACGTTTTTGGTTACATTATTTTATTGGGCGTGAAGTTTTGTGAAGGACGTTTAAGAGAATAGTGTAGCTTTTATGTTCGTTGAAACGCCTGACTTTTCAAAAATTGAAAAAATTCAAAATTGTTTCTTTGACTTCCTACAACTACAATAATTGTTATGAATTCATAATTATTATGAAGATAATTTTTTTTCTTCATGAATGCAGATGGAAACGAAAGTTCGTTCTTCGATCAGTAAAGAAAATTTGGGGAAATTTTCTTACGTGTGAAAACGTTAGAATTATTTTGCATTACATGTTCAGACAAGGAGTATCATGAAATTGGTAAAAAAACCCTCATCGGATATGTTCGTGAATACACTACATACCTAATGCAATGAATTCAATGCCAGAAATATATTTCCATTTAAAGTTTTGAATAAAAATATATTGTTTGAAACTATAAACAACAAATGTTCAACGATTTCAAAAGAGTTTTACAAAAAAGTGATGACTGAGAAGTGTTAATTCGGAGAATGTGGTATAAATATTACATAACCATTACTAAAGGAGAGTGTGTACGTGCTGTTTTAGCACTACTTGGTAGTTATCACTAGGGACGGATTAAGATGACCAAAAACACTGCCTAAAATGATCCATAATATGCTCTTAAAATGTTTTTAAAAGCCCTTAAAAGCAGTAAAAAATATGATCAAATCCACTTCAAATGAACAACTCAAGCTGGATACGTTACTAATGTAATCCAGGGTTCTTGTATTCGTTCAAGTGCACTCAGCTGGTAAACTTTTGGTTTGGACTGGTCTTTACCAATCTCTGTCTCTAGTTATCCCGAAATCGGCCGAACAGTCAATGGAGCTGATAGGCGTCCCAGGAACCTTAGGGTTGCCATTACAAAAAAAAAAGGCAGAAAAAAACAACATAAAAATGGGTCATTTTCTTTAGTAATAACATAAATTGATTTCTATACTAAACGGCATTGTTCTAAAGTGAAAAGAAAAAATGACGTTTCATTACAATCCGCCTAACCCCCATGAATCACTACCACTCAGGAACGGGAGCATAGAGAACGGAGTTTATTAACATTTTTCCGAAATGGTATGGATCACTCTTCACCATCTTTTGCAAATCACTTCCTGCCATCTCTGGAAAGGGTGAAAATACTTGTTACTTTAGGCCTGAAGAGACTGCAAACCATGGTGGAAATCTCTCACATCAACATGAAGGTTATTATTAATTAATTGTGTGTATTCATGGTTGTCATTTACCGTCACTATTGCAACTTTTTTTACTTCCTGGGGAATTTTCCAGCTTCAGAGATAACGATTTAGACTATCCACGCCGGGTATCCTCTTTGCTCCTTTTGGGGACACATATTAAACTTTACATTAGACATACTTACTGGCTCCACGACCTGCGGTCAGCAGACTCTCAAGACCTTCCGCAACAACAACATACATGAAAGACAAGGAACAAACAAACATGCCTACGGCGAGATTCGAACCCGCGACTCTTCAGACCGAGGCACTGAGTTAGCATATGCCCTAGTCACCTCGGGAATTCAAGTTGGCATCACTAATGCAACTAATACAGTCGTATAGCGCGATTTTTTAACTCTGCCTCTCAAGCCCCTATGGCCACGATGGAATATCACACGACATTTCGGGTATTTCTCCCTCGTACCGCTAGAAGTCGCATGATCGTAAGCACTGCTTGGTGCAGTCGCGACTATGCGATACCTGGCGGCACGACTGAGAACATCGCGAAACACCGTAACATATTCCCTAGTGAAGACGGGCCTTGAGGGGCAAAGTTAGAAAAATCGCAGTTTAAAAATAGAATATTAACATTCTTTTGACCGCGCCTCAGAAGAGTAGCGCGCACTGTGCATCGTGGCGGTGGGCGTCGCCGTGACAGACGGACAGACAGGCGATGCGATGCGATACGAGGCGAAGCGAAGAGTTAGAAAAATCGCAGTAAAAATATAGAATATTAACATTCTTTTGACCGCGCATCAGAAAAGTTGCGCCCACTGTGCGTCGTGGCGTGCAGGAGGTCGGCGGGCGTCGCCGTGACAGACGGACAGACAGGCGATGCGAGGCGAAGTGGGGGAGGCAGCGCTGCTCATCCCTCCGCCACTCGAGGCGGCGCCCGCCGCACTCCAGTCACGCGCCGCCTCTCGCCGCCTCCAGGGCCCTCCACGCGCTGATTGATGGGCGCTTCCCCCCCTCCCCGCCTTCCCTCGCCCTCGCCCCCCTTCCCCGCCCCCGCCCCGTGCCTCGCCGGTGCCGTCAGCCCGACGTTTGTCAGGGGTGGCGCCGACTCGACGCTGACGCCCCGCGGCGCCCAGACGTCGACCCCGCCGTCCCCTCCAGCGGCGTCGACAGCCCCGCTCAAGTGGCACGATACGTCTGTTGCGTAGTGCACGCAGTCTACGAACTGGACCGGACACCTTGATTTCATCTCCGCGAGATTCGTTTCCGCTTAAGTGATGGGACATGTTAGTTTCGTTACTCCGTATCTGGTGTGACATTGGTGCTGCTCACTTGTTGACACGTAGTCTTCTACCTACTGAATGGGAGGTTTCAATGTGCAGTTTTCGCAGAAAGCAATCTGTTTCTACAGTCTGCATCTCCTCAATTTGTGATCTCTGCAAATTTCGTTCTATATGGTGAAGACGAATGTGAAAGATTAGACAGCAACGCTGGCGCCCCGCAGAGCCCAGACGTCGATCCCGCCGTCCCCTTGAGCGGCGTCGACAGCCCCACTCAAGTGACAGTCTTTTGCCTAGTGCACGCAGTCTACGAACTGGACCGGAGACCTTGATTCCATCCCCGCGATATTCATTACCGCTTAAGTGATGGGACATGTTAGTTTCGTTACTCCTTAACTGGTGTGACTTTTAACTGATGTTGCTCACTTGCTGGCACGTAGTCGTCTACCAACTGAATGGGAGGCTTCAATGTGCAGTTTTTCGTAGAAAGCAAAGTTTCTACAGTCTGCATCTATTCCATTTCTAATCTCTGCAAATTTCGTTCTGTATGGAGAAGAATGTGAAAGGTTAAGATAGCAACGCTGACGCACCGGGGCGCCCAGACGTCAAACCCGCCGTCCCCTCCATTGGCGTCGACGCCCCGCTAAAATGGCAAGATTTTGTTGTTGCGTAGTACGCGCGGTCTACGAAGTGGACGGGAGACATTGATTCCACCTCCGCGAGATTCGTTACCGCTTAAGTTGTGGGACATGTTAATTTCGATACTCCTTCACTGCTGCGATATTGGTGTTGCTCTCTTGCTGGCACATAGTCATCTACCTACTTAATGGGAGGCTTCAATATACAGATTTCGTTAACAGAAATCTCTCTACAGTCTCAATCTCTTGAATGTGTCATCTCTGGAAATTTCGTAGTGGTTTGGTGATTGAACATTCGACCTAGCCACATAATATTACAATATGTTTTTTCAAATTACTGTTTAAAATAATGTTTGTAAATATTACAATAAACAATTTCACATAATTTAATAAATCGTCTACCACACACACAAAAAAAAAAAATAAAAACCGTTGTCAGCTCTGTTGACGAGATACATATCGTGTAGTTCACGAAGTCTACTAACTGGAAGAGACGGTACTGTCGAATGTGGATCTTAATTCCACATTCGACAATTTCGTTACTGGTTAAGTAACCAGGCACTTGTGTTACTTGCCAGCACATAAAAGGCATCGTACTGGATGAAGTGATCCAAATTCACCTGGGACGTCTCCGCAAGTGTCGTTCTCTTGCTAACTTTTGCCAACGGAAGGGCAATTTTGATGCCACCTTTGCCCTACGTGCCAATTTCATTGCAAGCTCTGTTCGGAATTTGGCGAATTCGGCACGTTACTGATTGTTGTCCTTCCTCTCATTTTATGGTAGACTTTTTCAGCCTGATGTTTCTTTCTTATTTTTTATTTCTTTCTAAAACAGACAAATGTAGGTAGAGAAATAAAACTGGAGGAACTACAACTGCACACACTTTGTCGCATTATTTGTAAGGGCTACGCAATATTATACTACTACATGAATCTACGAAAGACTTTCCAACCAGCAAAAATCCAAATATCCGTTTCATACTCGCAGTCTCCATTTCGTTCAGATCGTTAGGGGAATATCAATTTTGGAGAAAATCGATTGAACGGTTTAGGCACTAGCGTTGACCACACAGGTGGGCAGACAGGAAACACAGGCAAATGTTTTAGCTTCAGTCGACTTTTCGGTTTCGTCCCTCAGAACGTTGATTCTGACTACACAACGTGTTAGGGATAGTAATTTATTACATAAAGGAACAAGGTTCATCCACTTTTTCGTTACCAGGGCCCGACAATAAGTTTTTTTCAGACAAAGTTTTAGAACTATTTCCGCCACACAATTATATTTTCTCTGTACTAATTAATGGGTCGAGAAAGTAAAGGTGAATGGCGAAATAGTGAGGGAGTTAAAAATAGTGATCCGCCAAATCTATTTTTGAACATTTATTAGTAGAACCTTTATTTGTTTATTGACTGATAATTTCATGGAAACGTGTTTATACACAAGTGAGAAATACCAATTCTCGAACAATAATATTTCCTAAAACGCTATTCATAGTTAAATTTTCCTACGTTCCTTCAGCTAATTTTTTATTCAACGTAGTAAAAATGGGGAAAAATTGATTGCGAGACACATTTTAGAGGTTCTGTTTTACACCAATTATAGGTTCTGCTGTACCTCCATTAACAAATCTCAAGGGGAAGTAATTCTGGAAAAATTAGCTCATAATCTCTTTATTTAATCTTCCAGTCCTTTTTGTTGAAAAATTATGTTTTATCATGTCTCCTAATCAGAAATACTGAATATTCGATGAAGGAATACTCTACATTCTAATTAATAAAAGTTGAGGTTATCACATTCACCAAATTTGAGACAAGTTTTCATATAGGCTTTCTAACACTCTCATTTAAATAAACATAGCAATGAAAATTGAATTTATTGTACTCAGGTAACTAGCTTTGTTAGTAAGAAGTTATTTCCGTGTATTTTCATTACGTTTGTTGCTTCCTCAAAGTATAAACATAATGAAGGTTTGTGTTGTGAATCACTTTAAAGAAATATTTCTTTTGTGAAATATATGAACAGATTGATAGCCTCAACTAACATTTTCATTTTTATTGGCATGTCTAGATATCGATTTGATCACACCAAAGGTCTTTTCGACGCCGTAGCAATTTCGGATTGACCAGCAGTCATTAAAAAAAAAACAGAATTATGCAGGATGTGTTGAGTCTGTTCTAAAAGAAAAAAATGTTAATATATTAAAGAATTAATTTAACCAAACCATTTTAGCTCTTTGAAGTGATTCATATACTAAATGTTGCAGTGGCTCGAGTTATTAGTTAGCGCTAATTATTCGGTGACAATGAACTAAATTAGGAGCTAAAATACGAAGAGCTAACAAAGTAACTTAGAGTTATTGTAAAGTCAAGAAAGTAAATTTGTCAGAAATTCAACAAAAAGAGATAGAACAATAAAATATTGAAATAAAATATTCTGTGTAATGAAACTTTTATAAACGAATTCACCCACACTATATCGTCCCTACTTTTATCTTTTTCGTTAATGTCACGTTAGAAAAATAGTGAAAACATCCATACTAGTTACGACTATATTGTGAAAAAGAAAATAATATCAGTTAATCAGATAATTTTGTATTATTTATTTTAACCCAAAGTGAATATTCGAATATTATTTTCGACACGTAAAAAATCTTAACTAATTTCTTTGCAAATAAATGATATGACTCTATATTTCTTATATAGAGTAATATCGCTTCGTATCTTCTTTTTCGACTACATTTAAAAAGGTGGAACTTTTATGGCATTGACTGTGACCATTTTATTCAAAATGTAATTTTGGAAAAGGGGCACAATTTCATCTTTTCAATATTTTAATTATTCTTTGCAACCAGTTGAATTTTGGAACTGCAAAACTCTTGGATTTTTAATTCACTCGTGTGGAAGATTTTTCGTCAATTCACGCGGAAATTAGCTCTTAACATTTGTCAAGGAATCAGCTTGTCTGCTCCAGCGCAGAACGCAGTACGTGGAGTGTAAAGGTGAGACCAAGTCGAAAATTATTTGTTACAGGAGTTGTGAGTGAAGGTGTGGGACACTTTGTAAATTCTTGGAGAATCTAACATTCCGTTTCTAAACTCAGTGGTTATGCCAAATTCCACTGACTCGCGGTCTCCATCTCTCAATCTCTCTCGCTCTCTCTCTCTCTCTCTCTCTCAACACACGATCACCTAGCTTCTTTCCTTGGCAGAAAACGACATTTTTTTCGTCCTTCCCTTCATAGCACATTTATTTCCAACTAGCCTGGTGATAATTAGTGCGTTTTGAGAACTGAACGATGAATTGGAAACAGCCCAGTTTACAGCGATACAGCGCGATTTGGCAGTGTTCAATTCGTCTACAAGCCGCCGCGCGCCAACCAGGCATTTCTTCATCAAATAGTTCTCCAAAAATGTATCATATTGCTTTTGAGATGCAAACGCAAGTAAAATACTTCACATGTGTAAACAGCGGTGGATCCAGGAGGCAGCATGCCCCCCCCCCCCAAGAGGTGTAGTTTTTGTTCGCCGTTTACCTTCCTTTATTTGGCAGAATTGATTTAAATATTAATGATAGAATTATGTAATTATTTAAAAAATAATATTGTATTGTGTCACATATACACAACAAAAATAATTTACAACAATAAATATGTTTATTATTTATCAAAAATCTATTATTCCCTCCCCCCGGCCTCAATGAACGGCTGGATCCGGCCTTATGTCTTAATCTAGTTGGCGCAACTTGTATTGTTGGTGCATTACAGTGTTCTACAACTACAATCACAGCGTGTATTTTCAATACCTTGTGCCTAATGTTTACATGCTTGAAAATCTTCAATAATGTGCCACAAAGTTTCACGCTTCCTGGTTATATTTGCTCTTCTACAGTCCATGCTATTTCCAAATGTGAAGCAACTCTGTGTTCCCATCTACATTGGCCAACCCTGCGATTATAATGAAGGCTTCTCTCCATGTAACCAAGCCGATTGTTTTCCAGGCGACTGTCACTTCAAATTCTCAATGATTGTTCCAAATCCTTGAAACGAACGTTAAGAGTCTATCATTTCTTTCTGGCCTCTTTGTGAGATGCGCTAACGAAATCATTAGTTTGTGTTTAAAATTTAAAATAAAGTGCTACGGTTCTCTTCCGCCAGTTTTTTTTCTGAAGGGCAATTTAAATATAGGCGAAATTGGTTTTCAAGGGGATCACTTGCCAGTTACAATAATCCCATCGTTCAATAACGCGTTTATGCTTGATTTTATTCTTCAGAAAGGAGACAAAAGGATTCCAGTTCAAAATTTCATTATCAGTTCGATTCACGACTTACATTCACAACAATTATTTACTTGGTAAGTAATTTTGTACTTGTAAATCAGGTTGTTTATTTTGGTGACTCATTGATGAAATATAGTGAACAGAAAACAACAGATTTCAAAGGATTAAATTCTGCGGAAGGCCAAAATTACTGAATTAATACGTCGCGATTTATCACATAATCCATTCTTTTTGTGCAGAGTGGTATCATCATCATCCAGTAAGGACACGCCAATTTCCTATCAATCAGAATCGCCAAATTAAATTGCACCTGCCACGTAACAGGATGTTCTGCTACGAGAGCAATTCTCTCGACCGAGAGCGCCATTATCGATAGCTCGCCCTAAGAGCGCTTTTCTTCCTGGGCGGACGAGCCGGGGCGTCAGGTAGCGGCTCCTAATTGACGTCGGGGGTGGGGGTGGGGGGAACAGGCGGTCGGTTGGGGGAGGGCCGATGCAGACCTGTCGTCATGGCGGATAATAGCCTTCGTGCTAGTCACTGTTGTTAGAATCCTCTTATATACATAGAGAAGTGTAAACCAAGCGACCACCACCATTTCAACTCGAGGGGCAGAATTCGAATTAGAAATAGACAGGATAATTTTAAGAGTTTATGAGTATTGTAGCTAATATTGCAGAGGCTTTGGAAAGATTCACCATAACTTTTTTCGTTAATTGCCGAAAATACTTTTCTTTTTGCGGTATTTATCTCACCGTCGCAACTTGTTCCCAAAATGAGATAACACGATCAATGGGTGTGGTAAATCTCTTAATTCAAATGAGTAAAAATTTTACGTAATAGGCAAAAATCCTTTTTTAAAAAGTGGTTTTGGCAGCTATTATATTTACGAGAACCTGACGCTCCTCTCGTCATTCTTGCACGTCACACGATTGGTATCCCTCGCAAATTCTACTGCTCCAAATTTTTGCTTATGAGGGGAGCGAATTGACCCTTAAGTTACCACAGTTGTTTTATATCATAGGCTGCAGTTGTATGTTGTTAACAATTTTTAAGAACGTCTGAAAACTCCAGATAATTTATTTTGAAGGATGGAAATTAACAAATAAGGTTCATGTTTTGTTTGGCCTTTCAAAATCTGCTGTTGTAATGAAAATTGAAGAATCGAGAAATAAAATCTTATTCAAGAAAATATTGTGTCATGCTCACAATCGCCAAGAGGACATATTTAACTCTCATTATTTTCTAACATTATTCACCAGAGCATCTCAATTGTAATCAATTCTTTCACATAAACTTTAAATTTCCAAGTATGCTATTTCACTACTTTGGCTATGTACAGTGTAAATAAGTCATAAAAATGTAACCATTCATTTCCAACGTTCAAACGACATCTTCATAAGACCAAGGGTAGAATATCTGTAGATTTCTGATATGTTATTTTTTGACAGGCGTCTGGAGAATCTTTGGGATTCCTTAATTGTCTCTTATTATTTTCTTGGTAGTGGATCTACTTGACCCCGTAAATGTATAGGTCCATTTAATAATTAAGAAATGTCGTGTAATAATGTATTCTTCTCTTTTCGAAATTACAAACACCGCAATTTTTGCTATTTTCCTCTCTCCTCTAGGATATGTCGTACGCATGTTTGGAAGAAGTTTGAGTTTGCTCCTGTGAGGAAATCCAATCCCAATGCCAGACGCATCTGTATCAAGCATAAAGGGTTTCTCAAATTTATGTGTCATTAATACAGGTTTAGAAGTTAAAATTGTTTTAGTTACTTTAAATGAATTTTCACATTCATCGTTCCAAACTATTTTTCCTTTCTTTGCCTATCCCTTTGTTTGATCAGAAAGCGGTGACAATATTTCTAAAACATTAGGAATATATTTTCTATAATATAAAATTATTCTACAATTGAAAAAATAATTTTTTGCCGTGGTATTTGGAATCCAAAAATTGAAACATTATGTCAATGGAAAATTACCATTTACTGTAATTTTAGATCATAATCCTCTCAAATACATTGAAGAGAAAAAAATGCAAACTGTAAAATTTTAAGATGGAGTTTGATATAGCAAGCAGATCAAGCATAGAAATGGTAAGGCACATGCAAATGCTGATTGTTTGAGCAGAGGATTTTCGATTTCATTTCCTGATTAATGGAGACGTAATAACTTAAGAGGATTTATTGTATATAGTTTCTTTTTTTAAAATAGTTTCATATAAGATTAAGATAATTTTGGTGTTTTGATGTACCTTTGAAGAAAAAATTGTAATACTTTGCAATGTACGAAGATTGTAATACTTTGAAAAAAAAAACAACATAAATTCAAGAATTGAAGTGTTACTACATATAAAATAAGTAGTAGCAGCAGATGCAACCGAAGAAAATTGGTAGCAGAAGCGGAACGTTACAGTATTCATTCTGTTCTTTGATAAGTTCTGTTCTTATTTTAACTAATTTAAAAATATCATCTATTACACCATGAAAATTGGTGAAATGTTCACTCTTGTCAACTACATTAAACTCTTGACCTAGCATTTCCTTAGATTCCCCATTCTCATGTGACTTTTCGTCGTTTCTGTTTCCTCCTAATTAATTTGACCTTCCGCTCCTTCATTAGCGTGTAATACGTTACTTTCCTCTCTAAGGTTTCCATTCAGTTCTTTTATCAATATTGCTGTTTTATTTACTAAAATATACTCATCTCTGAATCTGAAACTACCACCGCGTTATCTGAAACTACCACCGCATTCCCAATATCGCCACATATTTCTACTTCTGCTACAGGCAAACATATGGGATTTTCTGTCAATGGAGTACTTTCGCGTATATTTTCTCCAATATAATGTTCTTGTTTTACATTTTTTCTTCCTACTTAATCTAAAGAAGTACTTGAATTACGCAAAATTTTCAATTTTCTATCATTTATAAAACATTAGCACCATTAGCACATTGACTATCAAGATCTACTTTATTCTTCATTTAGCATTTCACAATATTATTTAGAAATCGTTATCTTGCAACAAATTCTCTTGTCTCCCGTCATAATCAACATGAAAGTTGCTTTCGTAATAAACATATGAGGAACAATATTCGTTAATTGTGTACGAAATGGTAATAAACATGTGAGGATCGATATTTGTTAATTTGTATATGAAACGTTACACTGGCCATTAGTGAAGCCATTACAACTTCCCCCAACAAAAGGTTCTCAAGAGGATGTAACATGTAACGAATTTACAAAAAAGCGGATTATGAGTGGATTGTATTGTTTTACGGTTTTATTACGATATCTTAAACACATAGTTTCATTTTTAAATAAATGAGATTATGGTTTGAAATTGACGTTGGTAACATGAAATACTAGGTTGGACAAATTGTAATTTGAAGATGCTGAGTTAATATAAAAAATGCAATAATGGCGTTTTTAAATTATCATAACTCAGCGCAAAACGTTTTGTTCACAATAATTATTAATCAAACAATAATTAGAAACAAATAGAATATAATTTGTTACGGTAATGTATTTAAATATGTGATCAAAATATACGAATAGGCTATAACGCGGCGTTGTCCCCTGTATTTATCATAGGTAATACAAATGTTTTGAAAAATGTCGATAAATCCCCGACTCGCGAAACGCGGAGGGGATTTATCTGAGAATTTCCAAAGCACGAGTGGTATTTAACCCGGCGGCGGAAACGTGAAAAATCCTCACGTCAGTGGAACGTTGGGTCTAACAGACCCGCTAGTTATTATAGGCTATTTAATGCACTTTCAATCCATTCTGCTTCCACATCCCGTCGCCTGGCAACTGTTGGTTGGGTTGCATTGAGAGTTGCATCATTTCTAGCTAGTTTTTGCGGAAGAACCAACATATAGAGATCGTGGTTTCTGAGATAGTTGTGTCAGTCTCCCTTCTGAAAAAAGAATTCTGCAAAATGCTTCTGGGGTTCGACATTTGAATATCTGCCGGCAAAAACGTAACTCTCACTTTTCTGGAATACTGGGTTTCCTCGCATAAAGGTCGTAAGTGGTCTGAGTGAGGCATGCTGGAAATTATGTTGTTAAGCGCCCTTTTTCTTGTTTTAATTTCGCCACGAGTTGCACGGGTGCATCAACGTAATATTGGTATTGTGTTGCTAAATTTGCATTTTGAGAGTTACAACGTTTTTGCGGGCAGGTATTCAAATGTGAAACTAGCACACACATACGTCAATCTTTATACGCATTATCGGTATAGTGTGCCTCTGCTACAATGTACATCGTAAGAGCTCTTATTCTATTTCAAATATTTTTGCCCTCTCCCATTCTCGCCACACAAAAAGGCTGCGCCAGCAACATTGGGCCGCCCCCTCCATTGTATGTGTAACAAGAAAAGGATCTGTGTTGAATAGGGCAGCGCTGGCACATTGGCCGCCCCCATTTCTACAGTCTTCCGAATCTGCGAGACTTCGTGCGTGCGTGCGTGCGGCTGCGTCGGCAGCGATCTGATGAACTCTGTCATCGCACCGTCTTGCGGGACTGGCTCGCTCGCTCAACGTCTGCAGTTTTGAACTCTTCTTTTATATAGAACAAATAAGATAGTTAAATAACTTGAAAAGAATGAGTGAACAGTTAATTCCTTAAGATAAAATCAGTGTATATTTATTAAAACGCAGTGATAAATGTATGTAATGTATGATAAAATGTTGTTTTAATACATAATGTGAATAAATAATCGTCATGCCGTCGGGATCTCTCTGTGTCGTAAAAGTGGAGAGAGAGAGAGAGAGAGAGAGAGAGAGCGAGAGACAGAAAGAGATAGAGACAGACACCAGAGACAGAAAAGCAAACGGAGAGGGACAAAAAGACAGAACTATAGAGATAGAGAGACAAACGCAGAGGGAGAGAGAGAGACAAAGAGAGACAGAGATAAAGACAGAAAGACAGATGGAAAGAGACAGAGACAGACAGACAGAGGCAGAGACAGAAAGACAGATGGAAAGAGACAGAGACAGACAGACAGAGGCAGAGACAGAAACACAGACAGACACACAGAGACAGACGGAAAGAGACAGAGAGAGGCAGAGAGAAACAGATAGAGAGCGACACGTTTTCTTTTTCACAATGAATATTAAAAACCCGGGCAAAGCTGGATATTTTGAGAGTATAGTTTATTAGACAAACATACCAGAAATAAGAAACTTTATGAACAAAGCTTTAGCTAAATAGTGAAATAAATTGTTGGAGACCAGGTTTCAAAATATTTTATTGCGTACGCAATATGCCTTTTGCAGAACAACTCAGGCAATTTCAGAGCAATTTAGAGGAACTCTGGCACTGAATACAAAACATGTAGAATTTCATCAAATGTTTTAATGTCTTTTGAATAACCCCTAACACAAGGAGAACTGGAATTATCAGCAAAAGTTAATTTAACTTAAGGTTAACGTTTATGTCTTCCTTTTCTGGTAGGTACTTGTATTTATATTCGAGTGACGCTGTATTCAAAAGGTTTTTAAAATCTATTCTATGCCTCCATTGTATTAAAAATGTATTCAAACTTATTTGAAAATCAAAACGTATTTGTTTAGAGTGCATTATGGTCGATTCCAATGGCATGAAAAATTTAACAAATAACATTTCACATTTCACAGAAAAGAATACTTTGCGAATTTGGAAACGTTATCTACTTTCATCGAACGTATTTATCTGCAAACTCTTATTCCAAACGGCGCAGTCTGTTGTCATAGACGAGGTGAAGAACGCGGCTTTTGCACTGGAGTCTCAGGTGCCTGTCCGAACTCGGTTTTCCTCAGGCAGTGTTCCGCGGCGTGACGCCCCCAAACGTCTGCAGTGTCGAATTCAAAGGGCAAGACGTTCTCGCAAACATCTGACGGGCGCGGGCGATACGCATCTGTCCATTGTCGCAGGGAGACCCGGCGCATCAATGTGAATTTGAACCAATTACACAGGGCCGCGTGAATAGAGGCGAGCGCGGAGGGCGGGAGGCGGTTGGCAGTTGTGTGTGTTCCCGGGAGGCAGAGTACAGGAAACGCGCTTATTGTGCTGCCGAGCCAGCTGACAGTTCCACTCGACACTACTCGCACCTCCGCGATAAGACACGGCGCCGTATTACCCGAGTCGAGGCGGTTTAGGACGCCACGGGGTATTGTTGACGAGGTGCGGTCTGATAACGCGCATTCAGACGTCCGCGTGCGTCATTTGTAAGAGCTGGTATGAGAGACGACGTCACCGATGGGTGATAACAGATACTGCGCATAAGACGCGTGTTCTGACGCGTTCAATTAGAATCAATACGTGGGTGTATTCTCCCCCTGCTTAATTTATTTCATGAATTGATGCATTTTTAATGAAACGTTTTTACCATTATTTTTCAAATAAAAGTAGATAAACATAAAATCGACTTAGTGTAATATTCACCCTCATTTTAAATTCTATTTTGATTTAAAATATCAAAATTATTTGTAAAGTTGTTTCGAATCGATTACGGATGTATTTAAGACAATGCGAACTCTAACTTGTTTTACGATGAATATAACCCTAGTAGTTGAGTAACTCGAGTATGCGGATGTTTGAATGTGCCTTTCCGTCACTTACAGTTAGACCACTTCCCGTGCACCAATCGAGACTAACGAGGTGTCATTTGACGTGTTTCGGTCTCCTAATGGAAAACTGATAATTTGTTTTTGGATCCGGCCACGTGATTCTAATTAATTTCCAAAAACGTGTTTTTTCGTGTTTTGGCGCTGCGATCTTGGTGAGTATGCCAGGAATTAAACCAACGCCACCTAAATAGATCTATATAGGTGGCGTTTGTTAAAGTACCTAAAAGTACCAACATATGAGAAAACGAAGAGAAAGACGAAGGAAAAAGGGAAGAGAGATGAAGGAAAACACGAAGGGGAAGGCGAAGAGAAGGATGAAGGGAAAGACGAAGAGAAAGGTGAAGAGACATGACGGGAAAGAGAAAGAAAAGACGAAAACTAAGACATAGCGAAAGACGAAGAGAAAGCCGAGGAGAAGAACGTAGAGGAAAAGAGCAGGGGAAGGCGTAGAGAATGACGTAGACGTAGAGGAAGATGCAGACATAGACAAAACAGTAGACTTAGTGGAAGAAGTAAGCGTAGAATATCGAGAAGACGATAATTTTTATTTGAGGAATCAGTATAAGCCAAGTGACCCGAATGTGCAACAGATACGTGTTTGCCGGCAACGTCGTGCGGTTTTCAACTTGATTTTAATACTACGACAAACTGTAAGAAAAACATTTCGAAATAACTCTTGACAAAGTCAATTGTATTACATGACAATTACATTACGTCATTTCAGGAAAGGCAAAGGTAGAAATCGTGCTCAATATCACAAAATAATTACAAAATTTAGGTGGTTAGTTCGCAAAGCTGAGTAGACATCTAATGTGAACAAAGTAGACTGAACCGAAGAAAGGAAAAAAAGGAAGAGAAAAGTCAAACAACCGAAGAAAGTTTAAAGCGTCGACGACGCCACATTCAGCTAGTTTATAGTAATTATGAGGGCACAGAAAACCACTTACCATTTAGCCTTGTCGGGGAACACGAGAGAATGGCAATATTCAAATTTAAATTTTAAAAACATTCTTTAAATTTATATGAATCCATAGCAACACGCTCAGCAGCAAATATTTTAAATAACTCTTGTGATACTCTGCGCGTTATCTCTATGCTTTTTTAATAGGGAAGGTTGACTTACAAATCACACGAACATCACAATACCACCTTGGCTGAGAGGATATTTGTTTGCTCACTGCGCAAATAGGATGAAATTCTTCACTTTTTTGTTGCACATAATGAATGTCATCAGAGCCCTGAGATCGAATTTACATTTGTCCGAGATCTTTCGTTTCCAATGTCCAACAGACAAGACAGTATCGTTTATTGCCCTATGTTTAGTTTACATAGGAAAATATTTGAAGGAAGGCATAAGGCGGACGTCTATTTATGATTCGTGACGAAAAATTGTTGAGTGTGACTAGGTTGCATTGGGCAATTCAATTTATTGAGGATTTATTTGAATAGGAATTGTTGGAGAGATGAGCGATGTGATGACTGATGACCATTTTGGAATGACAAGTAACAAGTCCTTCACTGAAATGTCGTCTCCTCATTTTTACGCCTCTTGCTTTTACTCTCATTCAATTTTCAAGTCTATGGATGTTGCTGGATGGTCTTTCAGACATATCTTCAAAATTCTGTGACGGAAGAAGTGGCCCAGGGCATTACTGAGGCCACTGCAATGCCTTTGACCAGAAGGTTCTGGTTTCGAGTTCCGACGGTGGCAGGATTTTCAACACTAGCTTGTCAACTAGACGAACAGCTTCTCAACTAGACTGAACAGTCGCTGTCGGGAAGAGAATTCTGGCGGCCGGCTGCTCTGATCGGTATTATTCCGTGGTCTCTCCAATTAACATCAGGCGAACGGAGAAGTAACCCAACAAACGGGCTACGGACCACGCTCGATTTTTCCTTCTTCTTCCTCGTCCTATCCTTATCTCTTACTCACTATAGTGCGATTTTTATAAAGTGTGCCACAAGACCCGTCATCTCGATGGAATATGTCACATTTCGCCTTTCTCGGTCGTGCCGCTAGATGTCGCATGATTGCGATCTGATTAGGTAGTTTCTACCACAAACGAGAGATTGTTGGCTGTGAACAATGAATCCGAGAAGCTATCCGGAAACTGAGAATCCCTCAGCAATGCCACAGCCCCATTTTTCTTTAGTGGTGTCAACTACACTTATCCTTCATCGTGTACATATCGCTGCATGGTCATGACAAATGTAATTCATAAGAGTGCGAATGCAATCCCTAATTACCCTCCAAAGGGGATGATGCAATCGCCATTGAATGTAATGCAATTTCCATGTTTGTGGGAAGGCTTCCTCGAGCGGTAAATGCACGTTTTATATAGTAATAGTCCGTTAAATGTGAAACGGCGCTTACCGAAGGGTGATGTAGTTTTTTGAATACTACTATTCGTATTATGTTATCTATATTTTTTTCTGCTTTGCTCATTGTGGTTGCTGCTAATGCCCTAGCATTTTCTGCGACCTTGAAATAAAACAATTTTTTTTTAAATTGCAGTTTCTCTAAAGGTTTTACCTATGATTATGTGCAAATAATCCTGTAGTTAAATATACGACTAGTGATTGTATAATTTTGAATTATAGCAATCTTATGTTACATTTTAAAATCAATTAAATATTAAACAATCAAAACAACGTATTATACCGTTGTTTCAAATTACAAAATGGATACATAGGATGTTATTCGATTCTTCAAGTGATTGGATAAATGTGAATATCCAACAGTTTTTTAAAACAAAACAATAGAACGTATTGTTCCTCAAGAGAAAAAAAAATCGATTCTATTGAAATGCAACAGATGTGATGAATAACACAGAATAAACAATATATATTTGAGGTTGATATATCCAATTTTGATTTTTGTTGATGGGAGTAAGTACAGGTTTTTGAAACAATGAGCTTACGTGAGGACATTTCAATCATGGGTTACTAATTTATCAACACTTTTAATACTAGAAATAAAGATAGAGAACATTATGTTTAAAATAAATGCGCAGGTAGTACGTAAAACTAGTAGTACCACTGACTCTGATAAGAAAAAACAAACAAAAATCGTAGAGGCCTAGCGCTACGGTGAGCCGCAATAAAATTCTTTTTGTGGGTTGGCTGGCAACTGTTGGAGAAACACGGGCTGAAACTTTGCGGTACTGCTTGTAGCAGAAGTTATGTTCAGAAAAATATACGAACAATTTACAATCTTGGAAGTCTTAATTCAATAGATCGTTTATTTTCTGTATTTGAAGAATAAATATCGAGCAAGTTCACCGCGATCAAAATTTTCGTAGTCCCTAGCGATGTGGAGTAACCCGTCGAACTTGGTCATAATAAAAGTCAAGGCGCAATGTCTTATCTAGAAAAAATACGTTCGTTGCTTCGTTTGGAAAAATATCCCTAAAATAGGACCGTGTAAATTCGGAAAGAAATGTACTACTGAATAATGTGTATTTAATCTGATAATAATTTTTTGGGCTTAATTTAATGCTAGTTTGTTACAAACGTTAAATATTACTATTACATCCTATTATCCTACTTATTAATTGATAATTCATTATTTTAATACAGCTGAGAAATACAAGAGCAGTATTATTAAAACACACAGAAGCGATCAGTGCGGATTTTATTTGATTTAATAAGCTTCCTACCTCAAATAAGATGATCACACAATACTACTGCCGTTTGACAAACACACAAATGACCATTACTTTTTTATTGCTTGCCCCCTCGCGAACTTGACTCCTCTTCGAAGCTCCTTAACCGCGGCGCCCAAACGTGTTAACCAAAGCCTCAGAATGAATGCTTCCTGAACACAGCCCTCACATCATCTTCCAAGCCCCTCCCCCTCCTCCCAAGAAGATTCTTGAATCATCTTCCTTGAGCGCGCGTCACGTGAGCAATTTCGAGAGAAGGCTAATCCCATTGCCTGCACAGTAAGCGGGCGGGCGCGCTTCTGCCTTGCACGCCAGTTGCTGGGGGCCATTCAAGCCGGGCTGAATAGGAGGCAACCAGATGTGGACGTGAGGATAAAGATGATGAAGCGCGTATTACCATAGCCTGCGCCCGCAGGCGCGCGAGGACGTCACACAGAAGCCGAGGAATTTCACCTCCGTCCGCCCCCGCCTCCCGCGCAATACAACTTCCCCCACAATGCAACGCGCCGGAACATGTCCCGCAACTTCGGTCTGCCGGCGACGGCAGTGGAACCCGTGACGCGGGCGCGCAGAACACGAAACCGCGGGCAACCGCAGCCGCTAAAATTCATACAAAACAACCACGTCTCTCCTTCCCACAGTGCGGTGCCGTCGTCGTCGGCCGCTTTCCGGAACGCGGGGGAGCGACAGCGGTGGGTGCGGTGCGGGGGGGGGGGAGCAAGAAAAGTAGTTTTCCGCGTCAAATGAATTTATTTCAAACTATCGCCCTCGCCGAGTGCCGTTTCGAATTCTACACTCGTGGGCGCGAAGCCATTCTTCGACTTGCCACGTTCGCACCCGAGAAAGAAATCCTTTTTTCTGAAGGCGAGCGACCGCGATGGAAGGGGGCTTTTGTGCCCCAATCTGCGGCGGCGGCGGGGGCGGTGCCTCGTCAATGCGCCCCTGCGGTGCCCTCCAGGCGCCTCTCCCCTGCCGGCCCCTCTCCCCTGCGCCCACCCCGCTGCCCTTTGTCCGGTCTTTGTAACCCGAGCGAGGCTGCAGGCGCCTGCTCTCTTCCGCTCCGCCTTCCTGCGTTCTAGCTCACCCGCCACCCCCAAGGCTGCGATGTGTTAATGTGACGATGTACGTAAATCAAGCATAGACAAGTTAATTCCGATTACGATCTTTTCCCAAACGAGCACAGGGAACTTCTTCTTCTTCTTGGTGCTCCCGAAATATGAAATGGAAATATCTAAAGAAAAAAACAAGCAAGTGATTCCCAGCGAAACCAAGTGATCAAAGGAAAATATTCGCCTGAAAATAATCACTGAAAATTGCACTATAGAACTAGTAAGCCACCCGCCTATCCCGGAGGCTACGATTTGTTAATGTGACGATGTAAATTGAGTGTGGACAATTTTATTTCGAGTACAATCTTCTCGTAAACAAACAGAGGAGATGTCCACTCTTGCATTTTTTCTTTTCTTCTTTATACACCCAAATTATAAAATGGAAATTTCTTAAAAAACAGTGTTAGCATTCAAAGGAAAGGAAATGATTCGCTCAAAAATAATCATTGAAGGACACTACATCACTGTAGGACAAGTTACAAATTTTTTATATCATGGTTGTTATGTTATCGGTCTTCAGCAGAATGATGTGCCAAAGAAAATAGAATGATTTAATTACGTTAGTAGTCTTCTCAAAAGAACATTCTAAAGGAAACTAAAGAAAATTACTCTCCTGAAATTTTGTAGAACAGAATCAGTTTGCATACTGCAGAATGGATGTGAGAATTAGGTATTATCACAACTACGTAAAAGAAGACAAGAAATCAGTGAAGTGAAATTCCCAAGGTTGGTGGCAGAATATTCAAAATTAGACAAAAAGACAAATAAAAGTGTATAAGAGGGAGTTAATTTATATGTGATCAATGAAAAAATAAAACAATATAGAGAAATAGCTTCTTCATGTAAACGGAATGAATACCTCAAGAGTTTTACGAGCAATGTATAATTATATCTCACAAGGAAGAAGAGATGTTCGTCAATCTCCAAGAAGAAGGAAAGATCTGCAGGAGCAACAGTTAATATTGCCTAAGCATGAAGAAGGTTATAATTTTTTAATAATATAAATAGAAAGAGTATATTTTAATTAGTAGGACCTGAGATAAATGTAGACGACTATTAAATCTTCATTTTATATTTTTCGAAATCTTTTATCAGTGATCTTTTGATAAGTGATGCTACAAAGATCATGAAGCCAGACTTTTTATGATAAAACCTCAACAATTTAGTTTTATTTCAAACGGATTTTTAACCAAATGTTTGTTTAGAAGTGGTGCTCAAGACATACACTCATTTTATTGTAAAATATCTTCATTGAAAGGAGTTAGGAAGCAATGATGGGTGTAACACCTAATAGGCAAAGTTCCAAATAGCTTGCTGGAGCACATATTGAAGAAATTTAAAAAAAGAACATTAAGAAATTTCGCATTTTAATAAAGTATTTCGCTCCTTCACTACTTAAAGAGAATAATTATTTGAACTGCACATAAAAATTGACCAATAATACAACGATGAATTCGAAGTCTAAGGCGGAAGTATTTAAACACATACTATTACAGTCCCAAGAAGACGTAAGACAATAACTCATCGTGATTGTTCTTGTTGATGAATTACGAACAGAAGAGAAACCCAAGAACCATCCAGTAGAATCTTATAATTGTACTCAATGTTTTAAATGTGTATCGTTTTAAATCTTTAGAGGGATTAAACGTAAATGTACGTGTTAACATACATTTCAAAAGATAACAATGAAGACAGCCAAGAACTCACTTTAGAAGCTCTTGTTAATTAGTATTCATGGTCAGCTATGGATTAGTGTTAATGGTCATGTATTTGAGGTGTGCTTTAAAAATTCTGAATGAATAAAAAAGAGACTGTCAATAATTTTCAAAATATGGCAAATGACATGACTTGACAAATGTAGCCCATATCTCAAAAAAACATTTTTCATTTATGACTAAAACTTCGTACAAGAATTAAAAATTATTAGGTACGTATCAACGTGTTTGCAAGTGAATATTTAAATATTTCGATAACGAATGAATATCATCTTACACACGGCTTCCATATACCATTATGAAATGAAGTGTGATGGTCTTCTCCAATTTCATTTTCTTCCTCTTTCCTTATATTGCGTTTTTCTTTACTTACAGACGGAGTATGAAATATACTTTAGCGTTTCCCTGAAATATCCATTTCATAAACCGACAGTGCGCTTATGCATTCCAACTGCATTCCTTTCGAGGCGCGGAATGGATCAGATGAGAAATCATAACACGTCAAATTAAACTTTGTTTCAAAATTCGTTGGCCAGGAGAAACAATTTCGTTCGTGTCTGAATAATTTGGAGAGGTTCTATATCAATTTAAAAATTTTCGGGAACCCAATTTTGTAAAATTTTACATGGCTGTATTTCACAAACGGGTGGAAATATTTTACTCAAAATTTGTAGTTTTCTAATTTCTAATTCTTCATTCATAGTACCTATGTGTCAAATTTCATCTAAATCTGAGAAGGTAATGTAAAATGAATGTGTGTATTTAATATGGAATGACCCATTAGTGGTTCTGAGTTGAACCCAGTCAGCATGCTTTCGAAGGGTTTTTTTTCTCAATCATCTACCCACATGAGTAATGTTCCTCAGCATTACTAACTGTAAAAAGCTCAGAAATGGACTAATGAAAGCGGACGAAAAATTATTACCCAAGAATCATCCACATCATCCAGGAAGCGCGAGGGAATACATTATATTAGCATTGGAACTGGAGGAAAAAAATCATTATTCGTAATTATTCATTTTTTTAATGCTTAATATTATTATATTTATTGGACAAAATTTGGTTTCGTATTTTATATGTATATTGGATTTTATTTCTTTTTATACAAACAACATTTTTACGAACCTTTTCTCTCAAAACTATAGAAATGTGAATTTGCAAATGAGCTCGTTTTTTATTAAGATCTTGTCGTCAACACTTCTGTAAATTTTTGAAAGTGTACACGGGTTTATTTCTTTTTATCCAAAGAAAATTAACAGTTTTATTTATTTTTATCCAAAGAACGATTTTACCACAAAACTTTTCATCTATGTTTCCCTCCAAACCATTCGACTCTTAATTTCGAAAAGAGCTCGCTTTTATTAAGATTTTTCCGTCAACTCACGCTGATTTATGGAAGTGGCTCACGAGTAAATTTAAAATGGAGAAGTGACGTACTTCAGTGAACAACAAAATATTTTTTCTCTTTTCATCATTTTTTCAAATTGAACTTTCCAACATCCAAGTGTATTAGTTTCTGGGCATCTCAGTTCGAGTTGATTTACCTTCCATTATTCAGTTAGAAAATTTAAAAAAAATGATTTGTAGTTGTTTCTTTTTCTTTGGAACTGAGTGGGTTCAAAGAAATATCTTGTAACTCCACTAAAAGGTATTAAAATCATACTTACCGGTCGTTGAACTGTTTTTTACTTCTTCGTACTAGTAATTGTTATCTTTATAATATTACTCGCCCAGCAAAAGGTTGCGTCTTTACTCCGAAAATTCGTTTGCAAATTAATAATTCGTTTGCAAACAAAGTCTTTTATATTTTTAGGCTCCAAAAGCTACCATTTTAGTAGGTGGTGATGGTCTCTTAAAAGGTGAAAATACGCGTTAGAATTTCTTTCATCGGCATATAAATTAATATGAAAATAACTTTTCGACTTACTACTAGTATACTTGAAGCCATTTTGTGGACACTTATTTAAATGAGACTTTTTGGTCAGAACTCTGAATCAATGTTCAAATTTTTGTTTAAATCTCGAAAGCAATGAGGAGCGTAGTGGATTAGTTAGTCATTAGAGATTTAAGTCACAGTGTTCTGAAAATAATAGTACAAACTGCTGAAGAGTAATGGAATTATTGCTTGCTTAACTGTTTGGAGCATAAATGGCTTCCCTGTGCGAAAAAAATGATCAAATAATTTTATCTAACGTTGGATAATAACCCTTTTTCGAATATATGTTTTTCTGCTTAAAGATTTCATTAGCAGTGAAGCAAATACACGAGTAGAAGTACTTCATATCCTCGACAGATATTCTTTATCATTTAAAGTTTTATGGCAAAAAATAAAGACAATTTTTCAAACTACGAGTATTTTCCTTGTACTCTAAACAATAATTTATGGAATTGGAGTTTGGCCTCTGTTTTTTTAAAGTGAATTTTGATTGGAGTTTTTTTATGAAGTAGTAATATTAAAAAATACTAATGTAAAATTTTGAAGTGAATAAAAATGACGAAATTGTGAAAGAACATGGATAAATTTTTAAAAAGGCAAAACGAAAACGTTATTTAAAAAAAAATAGAAAGAACTATTACAGTTCTTTAAAACTTTCAAGTTCTCAGCGTTGTCGCTCAAATATTTCGTCCAGTTTCCCTGATCCTTGAAGTGAATGCTCAGATGGATTCTTGCTGTGCTTCTGGGCATTATGTAACTTATGTCAAGTAGTTTGTCCAGTTTCCCTGATCCTTTAAGTGAATACTCAGATGGCTTCCTGTTTTGCTTCTGGGCATTCTGTAACTTCTCTATTTGTACAGGTCTAGTTCTGTAGGAAGTATAGTTATTCAAAGTTGTTTGCGCTAGGTCACGTTTTTAATCATAGTGAATATTTATTTAACCTTTATAGAAAACTAGGAAAACCCGGCAAACGTTGTTCTGCCCTTCATCTCTTCTTTCCCCTCCCATCTCTCTTTCTCACTGTCTCTCCCTCTTTCTTACCTTGTCCCTGTTTGTCTGTGTGTCCCTGTCCCTCTCATCCACATATACGTGCAGGTTCTGAGCAGGTGAGGTAATATCGGGAAGCGCCGGACGAGCAAAAATGTAATAGAATGTTCAGAAAGAGTTCATTATGTAGATTACGATGTGAGAAAGATTTCTTTGAGGTCTTCGGCCTCAAAATTTTAGTTTTTAAGGCCCTTGAACGCCTTGTTTAGAAGGTATTAAACGATATATCGCTGGTGATTTAAATATTCCAGACGCAAACTGGAAAGGCGCCGTGAGTGAAGCGAAAGTACGATAGTGAAAGGACTCGTCTAGGAAGGGGGATTAGTGAAGGTAGTAGATAGACCGACGTGACAGGAGGCACTTCTAAATTTTTACTTAATTACAGCAGAGTACATGCTCATATTTTACTAGGAATTGAAGTTGGTTAGCTGTAACTGTAATTTTATCCGCTCATTGTTGGACACTTCATGGACTATTGTTGCCTTGACTATGAACAACAAATGTAGGTCCCCTGTAGACCAGTTGAGTGCTTGTGAGTGTAGCAGCAGGGTGTGTGTTATTTCTGTGTTTTCGACAGGAACATTTTGTGTTCTTGTTAAAATGGATATTTCACCAAAGAAGCGCGCAAAAATTGTTGCTCCTTGTGAACACACATCTATGACTATGAGACATTGCCTCCGTTATTGGTGTAGGAAAATCTAAGTGTTTCAAGGCTTATTAGTGCATGTAACAATAATGCCTCATTGTCTTCAAAGAGAAAAGGCAGATGTAGAGGAAAACAGAAAACCACCCCTAGAACTGACAAAACTCTACTTAGAAACAGAATTCATTCTCACGAAACAAGTAAGGACCTTCAAAAAAGAATTATTGGCTACTGGGGTTGAAATTGACTCTTCAACAGTAAGGCGTATGCTTCTTGATTGTGGACGGAAGCACGAAAGCCAATGAAGAAGCAGTTGTTAACACCTCCCACAAAGAAAAACGGTTGGCATAGGCCAAAATATATAAATCTTGGACCTCTAAACGAGTAATTTTCAGTGATGAGTCACATTTTATTGTTCAAGGTTACAGAGCAAGATTTGTCAGAGTTGAGCATCTTGAACAGACAGTCAAATATCCTCGCAAAAATGTTTTGAGGTTTCTTCACTTCAAGTGGACCTGGGGCACTAGTTCCAATTGGCAGTATGATAAATTCAACCAAATACATGGAAATTCTTAGATTTTACCTTTCCTACAGACTTTTGCAGATGGTAGAGGAACATTTCAACATGACCTGGCCCCGTGTCACACTTCAAAGCAGTCAACAAGTTCATGGAAAAAAATATCATTAATGTGCTTCAGTGGCCTAATAATTCACCAGACTTACATCCTATTGAGAATTTGTGGAGTTTGATGAGAAGGCGTCTTGGTAAAATGTACTGTTCAACAAAAGAACGCATGTTAAAAAATGTGATTAACGTGTGGTTTCAATACGACGAACTTCGAAATATTTGCTCTAAACTGGTCGAATCTATGCCACAACGTGTTTAGAAGCTCATTTAGGCTAAAGGAGGGCATATTTGTTACTAATATGTAGTACGCAGCTAACTGTATTGTACCTGTAGTAATAAATGTCCACATTTATAGTTGAATCTACTTGTCCCAATTAATTTGCACACTTCTCTAGGTCGCAAGAGTTTTTCTTATCTTGCGACGTCATTGATGGCATAAGCGACCAAAAAGCGATCGACTTAGATATACATAGTCGACTTAGATATACATAGCCGACTTAGATATACATATGTCACAGAAAAGAATTCGTAACGGAACAAAAATATGGTAGTTCAAGAGGGCAGATACAGAGGGGCTTCACCACTACCAAAGAGAACAATACGATCGTCTTCTGAGTATAGAGTATGGAGGAAATTCGGAACGCGTTTAAGATCATCCTAGATAATGCATTGCAAATGCTTGTGCAGTGTAAATACTTTAAAAATAATTCAGATCCAGAATATTACACTCCAAATATTCGACGTATGACGAGAAAAAACAGAAATGCTTTCAATAATCGGCATCGTAGTGAAAATCATAGGATACATTTTCGTAATTGCTTAAAAGAATCAGAGCAGGGAAAAAATTGCGCAGGAGTCATTTTTAAAGCATATTCTCGACAGTGAGGGGAATAATTGGTCCGGGTTTTACAAATATGTTCGCAGAAGAAGAGGAAATAAAGAAGTAATTCTTAATTTAGAGATACCAAGAACGCGTTACTAATGATGATCGGGAAAAAGCAAACGCATTTAATGCCTACTTCAGTTCAGTTTTTAAAACAAAACACATACCGAGGGAGACTAGCAAATCAGTTGAGTATAGACGTAAATACATTGCGAAAACGAATTAAATCTATAAAAAACGGAGAGTCGCTAGGTCCAGAACTCCGTGGTGAGGCAATTTTACCGTATCTAATAAGATTATTTCATGTTTCGATCAACAATTTAAGCGTGTTCCGATTTTTAAGAATGGTGATAGAACTATTTTAGTCAATTATAGACCCTCAGTTGTGTGTAAGCTAATGGAACATTTGATAACTAGCTGTATTAGACAAGAATGGGAACAAAAATAATGGCAATTTCAGGGACGTATTCAGCATCGTTTTAGAAATGGTGTCTCGTGCGAGAGTCATATAGTAACCTTGTTTCAGGATATAGCAGAAGTTGATGATGGAGGGAGGGTGGACGCCGTAATAATAGATTTTGCGAAGGCATTTGATGTCGTCCAACACGATAAACTTGTTCATAAATTAATGCATTCGGGAATTGACACTAGGGTTGTGTCATGGATTAATGAGCTTCTTCAAGATAGGAAACAGAAAGCTAACATGCCAAATGCACAGAGCAACGGGAAAAACATGTTACCACATAAACTACAGCGTTCCTTGTCTGTGGTATTTTACATCACTTACTATGGGCGGTTGCAACTATAGAGCGTCCAAGCATTTGATTGCAGTACAGAGCTTATGAACAGCGTTGTCACTTCTCAGCGGCGCTTATACGCAACACTCGCCTTAATACTTGGATTGACATGAAATTTTGCCAGCTTGTTCAGCACCATGAATACCACTTGAACGGAAATAATTTCAAAACATGTTAAATAGATGGCTTAATATTAGAAATTAAAGATTTTTGATAAAAAAAGATGTATTATTTTTATTAGAATTATTATTTAAAAAACAGGCCTTTAAATGAGAGTTAAAACTGAAATATCAATAGCAAAACAAGTCCAAATCCAGTTGGAACATTGTTAATTCATCACATACTGACGAGGCTTGAATTGTTTTGCGCGAATGACATCGATATCAAGGTCAATATTGCTCATTTTTAGTCCCAAGTCATTTTATACGTCCAATACATCCACTTTTTTTATGTAAAATAAAGGGAAAATTCATTCACAAAGGTGAGATGACATGGATGGTATCAAATACTGCAAGGGTTTGTGCGGACAATGCGTAATATTCTTTTCGAACACCCAGCTAATAATTCGTCACCTATTTGCATTTGAAAGCACATTTTACGACAACTACTGGTTGAATGTCTTTGGCATTAATATTATTAACAGTAAAATTTCCAATTCATTTTTATATATGTTTAAATGCATTTCACTGTTTTTAATAAGTGAAATTCAAAAATAAATACTCTATTTTTCCTTTCAGATCGCCTCTTGAGAATCGCTGAGAAGTATTTAAGATCACTTAACGACATGAAATGTTCGTTCGGAGCGCACGAAATATTGTTTTTATTACCGTCTAACTCAAGAACCATGATTCATACAGAAATGTGGTTGGTCTCATATCAAAATTTGGACTTCCCTTGTCATTTCATCCGCTGGGTGTTTGTGCTTTTCTGCAATAATAAAAGAGTTTCTCACATAGTGAAAATTTAAGAACGTCAAAATGTAGAAATGAGCATTTGTCTATCATTTATAATTAATTTCATGGAAATTAAACCATAAAACTAAATTACAAAATAACCATCACATTCATAAGAGTTCTGGGAATAACTGGTAAAAAACTCAATTGTCTAAGATTAACACAACTGAAGCTATCGTTGAATGAACTTGTTAAATATTTGCGCGTGAAACAAAATGGACGTGTCGAATAACCCCGAGCCTCCTGAATCGGCAACACAGCTTGCGGTAGAAAGAGAGAGTCTTATGTAAAATTGTATTGGATAGAAAGAGAGGGCAATACTCCATAAGGCGCCGTACTGCAATCAAATGTTTGGATGCACAATACATATGGATGACAACGGATTAAAAGTACAGCATAAATTGTACGAGTGCTTATGTCAGCATTTCTTCCGCTCGTCTTCCTGACCGTTAAAGAGCAAAGCGTTTTGTCAGGAAAAAGCTGAACTTCGCCAGCGTCAAAGCTAAGCGAGAGGAAGATATATAACTCCACTTTATTCAACATTAATTATAAAATTTTTAAATGTACGAGATTTGAAACAATAGACATTTTCGTTCCCAAGATATAGAAAACTTTCTTGCACCACCACCGCTTATTTGCAAGCCGATGGCTTGCCAACAGGGGACGCTTGGTCAGCGCCGCGCTCTAGCGGCATTATGAAGTATTATTTCAGCCTAAACGTATGTGATTTCCCTTTTTTTCTGGCTTCAAGTCGCGACTTTTGGAGAAAAATAAAACTATCGCCAGCGCGTCGAACGCATGAGATTAGAATGGATTTGTCCCAAGAGACCTTATAATCGTGCATTAGAGGGTAGGCAGCGAAATTGAAAAAAATGCTAATACAAACTATGGTAACAATGACTCAGCCGAAAAAAGTAGTGAATTTTTTCTATTGCTGGTATTGCATGACGAAAGCGTGTTACAGCCTGATTGTTTCTTTCTAAATCATATACTGAAATCCTAATTCCTTTTGGGTGAATGGCGTCTGGCGCAAAAGATGTTGTGTAATTTCTCGGTAATTTCTCGACGAAACTTGCGGTATGAGCAAATAATTTAGAGACTATTTATGACACTGCGTAATAAAGGGAGACGTTTGCAGCTAGCGCCACTAGTGACCCGTACTGTCATAACCATTGTGATATCAATTAAGTAGTGTGCAAGTTTGAAAGATTTTTTTAGTTTACTTACGATTGGTTCTCAGAGCAATTAAAATATTTTCGTTTGGTCGTTAGAAACTTTTTTATATAGCTGGGAAGATGTGAGCTGTTTGATTGAACGGATTTTGAAATTAAGAACAATAATTTTTTACATTTCTTTTTGATCAGCTGTAAGACATGACGTCTACAAATTCTTACAGGTTTCGTGTTGTGTGTTGTTATTATGTGAATACTATTTATCATTTTGCAATTAAATGCAGATATTAAATTGTTAAATCGCTGTTCTTTATTGCTTGTAGGTTTACTTTTATATTCCAAAACCATCAAATTTAATATATACCTATAAAAAATTATTGAAATAATTATGTAAATAATAGGTTCACAGAACCCTAAAGGATTTTGTTTGTTATAAAATTTGAATTTGTCGCCGATTTTCCAGGTCACGTCATCAGGTTCACTAGTGAGTAGTTGTTTCACATTAATAGTACGAGGAAGGTTCAAAGTGTGCTACATTGTTCATATAGTATACTTGGCACGAGCATGGAGGAGCAATGAATGCCACAAAATGCAAGTTGTTGGGGAACGAAAGGAGGTGAATAAAGGTTGCAGAACACAATGACGGAATACGAGATGAAACTTATATAAACGACGGCTCGAGATTGGAGAAGAAATTCCTTCAAACGGATTTATATTCCTTTTTCTGCGGAACGGGGATGCCCAAAAAAGGTCTCAGAGAAAGCCGATGGAGTCCTAGAATAAACTGACGTTACATCCTACAGAACCAAAAACAAACTGATAAATTCCTTTTTCTGCGGAACGGGGATGCCCAAAAAAGGTCTCAGAGAAAGCTGATGGAGTCCTAGAATAAACTGACGTTACATCCTACAGAACCAAAAACGAACTGATAAATGCCGATGCACAATTGTTTCGATTGTCTCTTCTATTAGTTAGAGTTTACTTGGTTTTTTTATCGCTAAAAATCACGTTTTGATTATGAAAAGAGTAATCAAATCTAGTCATTTCAAGGTGGGCCGAATACTTCCCAGGGCAGTTTTCTTTTATACGTTTCCGGTGTGGATTTTGTATCCTAATGTTAAAGTGGATAGCTGACGATATTCGAGAAATTGTGCGGTAGATTTTTAAGGATAAAATAGAGAAATGTATGTATTATAATGGCGGTGATACCAAATTCTTGATAAATTTGGGAGTTCGGGGTAAGCCAAGCTGCTTAGCTATTGCTCTTAGAAATTTATTTTGGAAGATTTGCATTTTGAGAATATTAGTTTTGGACGTGACGGATGAGGCTGAGTATGCATCGCTAATTGTTGGGCGTTTCGTGGATTGTTGTTGATGCTCTTAAACCGGAGGCGCTCAACATCACATGACTTTTCTGCCTCTGTCCAGACTCGAATGCACTTCTTTTAAGCAGTATTACAACCATAAATAGCTTTGTGTAGCGTATTTCTAAATTACTGCGCAGGAAGTTTTTTTAATAGAATTTTGATTTCCTGGAATGTTTCTTCCGCCCAAAATGTTTTCTCTGTATAGTATATTTGCGGTGAGTGAGGTTAAGACTACCTCAGAACATTTCGAACCTGGTTCTCTCACTCATTCTTAACATATAGATTTAGAAATTGATATTAGATGTTACATAAAAAACAGCACAATAAATGCACAAAAGCACCAATAGAGACATGACTTCCTACGTCACCAGAACGCTTCGTGTGCGTATCAGACCCATGAGCCCTCGTTAGAGTGAGAGGTAAGTTCAATACTAAACAGGCAATTGGATAGCTGTTATTGCAATTTTATACACTGCGTGATACTCCGAGTAAAGTGCCTAAAGGATAGTTTGGCATCGACAAATAATCTTCTGTACCCATTCTCCCGTCCACGTCTGTCTCTTTTGCTCTAATGGCAAGGGGAACCAAATCCTCGAAATACAGTCGTTGAGAAATGCAGTAGGTCAGATAAGTGTCACAGACACGAACGTATCTTTTGGAAATGGGGGGGTATGACCCCCAATATTTTCCATTGCAAACAGACGATTTATTCTAATTTCAGTTTTAAAAACCTTTTCACAAAAGCGCCACGATATATGTTAGTTATCCCCACCTCGAGCAGGTTTTTCATCCAGTTTCCTTGATCAATAGATTTCGTATTTTTTGGCTTTAAGATCTAACATTTTACCGGGTGGTGACGCCATTTTAAAAGGCGAAATACACGTTATAATTTCATTCAAAGGTATATAAGTTAATATGAAAATAACTTTTTAACATTAATATTACTTTACTTGAAGCTGTTTTGTTGACACTTGTTTGAATGGAACTTTTTTTCGCAACTCTCAATCAAACTTAAATGTTTGTTTATCCTTCAAGCGGGCGCGCGTAAAATGTTCACACCAGCGGGCGCGTGTCGTAAATTTTACGACATTCAATGACTCTTGAAAAAATCAAAGAAATTGTAGAACAATTGTAGAAATATATCGCATTATAATATCAAGGAATGATATTTACTACCAAAAAACATATGCGTTCGTTGCATAAACGTTCGTATTTAGTATCAAAAAGATCTTGTTCCGCTCCTGTATCGTTCTAATGCTCGTCTATATTTTCAACATTCGTTTATTGTCACCGTCACTATCCAATTCATGATCTTCCTCCGATCAGACAGCTCTTGAAGAATATTCTGATTTTCATTCACATTAATTCTTTATCTGGATATTTTACAGAAAATTTCGATTAGGCCGAATTATTATACAATATTTTAGCACAACAGCCGGCGTGCAGAGTAAAGTTTACGTCACTATGCACTTATCAGAGAATTATAAAAACTGAATATAGCTTGCAAAATAAACAGTGGCTGCAGGAATGCATCACTAAACATATCTGCAAGGAATACCAAGAACGCAGAAGTCTTTGACAACAATGAGTTGACAGCAAAAAAAATCTATTGTCGTAAAATTTACGACAGCGCGACCGCTGGAAGGTTAAGTATTTTTTTTATTTATTTATTTGTCAAAAAAACAGTAAAAACTGTATATGACGTGTGGGGAAAGAAATTTATCTGCGCACATTTTCTTGAGGGCCAGAATTTTATTTAAAAAAACGAAAAAATGAATTTAGAAAATAATTATTTTAGAAAAATAAAGATATTTGAAAAATGTTTTTTCCCGAGTTATAGAAAATCAATTTCAACTGTAAATGAACTACAAGCAAAAGGAGTGCTCAACAAAACGTGCGCACAGTGAAGCTACATTTACGTCCAGAAGCAAAACAAGGGGCCATCTCAGCATTTGCTCAATGGATCAGGGAAACTGGACAAAAACCTGATCGAGATGGGGGTCATTGACCCGGAAGCTGAAGTACATTACTTGTTACAGGCGTATTAAATATTTTTTTAATGTATACAATGCAAACATAAACTAATTCATTATATATCTTTGTTTTGTTACATTAAACATTATTTTTCTTTTTCACGATCCGAAGCAATAAAGAGCAGAGTGTATCGTCATTCGTACCAGATGGATAAGACCCCTTTTTCGAATCTGTATTATGCTGCTTAATGCTTTCATTAACGGCTAAGCGAATATAGAGCCACATCATTCCATCGACAGATCTTCTTTATCACTGTTTTATCCCAAAAAGTCACAATGTTGGAAACTATTTTCCTTCTACTCAAACCAATAATTTATGGAATTTTGGCTGAAGTTTTGCCAGTAAAAGTAGAAACAAGAAAGATGGAAAACTTATTTTCATAAGAAATTTATTATTGATAAAAGTTAATGGAACTTTTTGGAGCGAATAAAAAATTACGAAATGGTGTAAAACTTTGATAAATGTGGAAAAAAACAAGCTGAAACGTTATTAAAAAATAGAAGAATTATTGCAGTTATTTGGAACTTTAATACTTTTTCAAGTTGTTCTCTGCGTTCCTGACGCCTGTTTCCGGCCAGGTTTTTCGTCCAATGCTACTGATGCTCTTAAACGGGAGGCGCGCAACATCCGATCACTGATCTGTCTGTACAGAGATTAGTGACTCTACATTTCTTTAAAGCAATATTACAATCATAAATTGCTTTGCGCAGCGTATTGCTTTATTACCGGGAGAGGTGACTTAGTGCATCAACGGCGGATGTCACGGCAGTGCGTCTGACCGGGAGGTCGTAAGTTTGAGTCCCGACGGTGGCAAGATTTTCGACACTAGTTGTTTGGAGGAGAATTCTAGCGGCCGGCTGCTGTGATCAGTAGTTTTGGTTTCTCCGATCAATACCAGGCGAATGCCGGAGCAGTGCCAAGACAAACGGACCACGGAGCGTGTGCGACCTTTCCTTCGTCTTCCTTGTCCTATCCTCACCCCTTTACACTCACACATAGACACACACACACTGACATGAACTACACTACCACAAATGTCGGGGGACCGGTCTGGGGTTCAGAGGTTGTCCCGGCTGGGGGGGGGTGCCCCGCTGGAGGGAGATACATGGTTCGGGAAAACCCCGCTAGTCGACGGTAGGTCGGCGCCATCCAGCGGGGGAAGATCATCGCCATCTCCCTCCTGGAAAGCTTCTTCCTTGTGAGATTCGCAACTACATTTTCTTTCACTGCATGTATTTGCAGTAAATGAGGATAAGACTATCTCAGAACATTTCGAACCGGCTTCAGTCACTCATTCTTAACAGCCTTAGATATACGTGGGTTTTTCGTTCATGGCGCACCAAGGCCACCGACGAATAATGAAGCTTCCGTGTTGTGACGGGGAAGGTCCCTATTGGAGAAAGCTTTCCCTCTCCATTTTTCGTCCGTGACCTTGGTCCGCCAAGAACGAACCCAAGTACAGTAGGGAGTTTGTGTACGCCATAGCGGAGAGCACTGTCGATCTTCTGCGCATGCGCAGATGCACTAAAATGATGCAAAACTTAAACCGCGCATGCGCAGGAGATCGATAGTGCTATAACGTTCAGGGGAGCACAAACTCCCTTGTAAGAAACAGATATTAGATATAGGAAGTTAGCTATATTCAAATCGCCTGTTTCGTTGCTTGAGATGATACTTCCCTTCTCCGCTAGATGGGGAAAGGTTCGTAGCGAATTTTCCGATGACAGACGGAAGAGCGGGCCCAATGGTCCCAGTAAATAAGGCAAACGTAAAATAAGGCATTAACTAACTAACGCTTAGTGTCCAAATTTGATATTCAGACCTTTGACCTCTTGTTAGGGAGGTAAGGTCAATAGTAAACAGGCAATTGGATAGCCGTTATTGCAATTTTTTTCGCTACGTGATACTCCGAGTGAAATATTAACGTCATTTTGGCAATACAAGATTAACCACAAACACGTGAATCGCCATTCTTCCGTCTATTTCTGTCTACTTTGCTCTAAGGGCAAGGAAAACCAATTCCTGGGCATACGGTCGTTTGAAGTTGGAATGAGTCTGAGAAATGTCACAGCCAGGGCCGTTTTTCGGGTGCAAGACAGTCAATTGTGACGTTTTACGAGTATTTCAATTTCAAAGACCCTTTCATGAAAACATCGCGATATTTATTAATTACTCCCATTTCGATAAGGTTTTTCGTCCCGTTTCCTGGATCAATAAATTTCGTATTTTTCGCTCAAAACCTACCATACTACCAATAGGTCAGTCGGTAGTTACTAAAAAAAGGAGGTTACCCGAAAAAAGGGCACAAAACCTTTTTCTCTGGGCATTGTATGTTCCCTTGAGCTATCTACGGGAGGTTCGAAAAAACCGGTATTTGTTGTGATATTTTTCTGGAATTCTCTATAACTTTGTCCCATAAAAAATATAAAATTCAATTTTGATGAGGAAAACATTTTTACAACTTTTGTATGAAACATTTTTTTCGAAACTAACTACCAAGAGAGGTATAACTTTTCGAAAAATGGCTATTTTGTGATATCTCTAAAATGTGTGCAAAAATACACGTGTTTGTAATATTATAAACAACCCACATTTAAAAATTACATACAACCTACACATTTAATTATTATTACATATCATTTATTCACCATCGGTGTAAAGATTTCTTCACAAATGTACCTATTGTCGAAAATATTAATGTACAGAAAAGGTAGTGGATGAGTGTGTGTGTGTGTGTGTGTGTGTGTGTGTGTGTGTGTGTGTGTACTTCAATGCGACGACAATGCCATTTCAGCAAAATTATAAATTATTGCAAGGGAATTGTAATTGGGAAAATAATAATGTAGGGATAAGACACCCCTAGAAGGGCGGAGGGAAAGGGAGTGATATTTTAAAATAAATTATTTTGCAACCCCCAATGCACGTACTCCGTGTAATGTGAACTGAGCTAGTACTGTTGTCATAGGCAAGGCTGTTAAATATATGATTCTCATTAATAAATACATGTAAAGGGAATAAAATTTCCTACTTTTGAGTATATGTCTAATTGTAACACTAATCGAGATGCAGCCCGAAAACAGAACTGATCAAAAGAGTTGTAGATTAGTACGCATTAGTGGGACCCACCACCTGCTTGCCGATCATCTGATTACAGGGGCCTGCTCCTTACTATGCGTTTTTACTTTCTCGCCTTACGAATAAGAAGTAAGAAGAGAAAGTTATGTAATCGTGCGGCGGAAAACGGGGAATTTTCGCCAGAAAATCTCTTATAGCAGGGGTCTGGTGACAAAAAGTTGATAAAACCTGTTGCTAAATTTAGAAAAAAAATCTTCTATCTCGTGGTGTAGTCAAAATCCATGATTTGTTGCTTCTTCATACTTCAAAATCGATTGACGGCATTCCGTCCGTCTGTCCGTCCGTCCGTCTGTGGTCAACGCTAGCGCCTAAACCGTTCGGTCGATTTTCTTCAAAATTGATATTCACAGATCGTTTTTACTCGTCTCAAGGCCTCTTGAATTTGAAACCGATATTTTAGTATTTGAGGGTACTTTACATGAAGCCCATTTTGAGATTTTCTAAGTTAAAAGAAAATGGCTCCAAATTTTTTGATTATATTTCGTTGTTGAATAGTGCGAAGAACGTTGAAGGGAATGACGTAGATATCATTTTCGTTGATAGGCCCAATTTTTCGAACATTGCAAAACACTTTTGAAAAACTGCAAAATTGAAGATAGAGATTTTCTCCTCAGACAAAGTCGGTTGTACGAAATTAGCACTTCAAATATGGTCATGTATCATTTTTTGGAAAAACGAGTAGTTTTTGCGTAAATTGCGATTCAAATTTATAGAAAAAAAATTTCCCAAAAACCGCTCCAAAATTTTTTCTTTAAATTTTCTGCACGTGTGTAATAAGGGACGGTAAATATATAAATAAACTAGTGGTGCTATAGAATGGCACATACTTTCTCGCAGTAGTTATTTTCCAAATGCCGATCATCGGATGAATTATGTGGAATAAGCCGCTCACCACTGCCTTTCTTGGTCATGTTTTTTGAAAGACATTTGAAAGACATTGTCGCATGTTGACAATTACCGGCTTTCTAATGATAGAAGTGATACAATTACGTTTTGACTAAAATATAAGCAGTTAGTCCGCATGTGGGTTCCGTAGCGCGGCTGGTTAAGGGTTGAGATTCGGGTTGAGATCTTCAATAAGGAAGGTGCCGAGTTCGATCCCCAGAGGGGGATTTTAATTTGATGAATGTGATGTTGCAGGAAAAAAACATTGAAGAGTGTAGATACTTTATTGAACTTCAATTGAAGTACTTCGACTCACGAATAGAATCAATGCAGATAAATAGACAGGACTTGTCTGTGTTTTCCCTAACTGCATCTTTTAAACAATTTTTCAGCTCTGTTATTCGATTTCTGAAGCGTATAAAATGTCAAATCAACCGTTGTCTAGTGTATATCTGTATGAACCAATTTAAGGAAAATTAAGGGTATTTTAACGTTAAATTGTAATACATTATAACCAGAACGCATGCGATGAACTTACAATCCCTAACCGTTCCGAAATTATGATTACTTTCTAACCTTACGAATACTTCGTAAAGCGGTTCACCGCTGCCTTTCTTGGTCATGTTTGAATGACATGTTTTTCGCATTTTGACAATTACCGGCTCCTAATGATAAATCCTATACAATTACGTTTTGACTAAAATATAAGTAATTGCGATAAATGTACTGGAAATGTCTGTATATATTTGTTCAAATTTTTAACTTTTAACAATTTTTTACTGTTCTTCTTGGATTTGTAAAGCGTATGTACCATCGTATCAATTGTTCCTTTATCATGCATTTACCATTTTATAGGTCGGTTCGATTCTTTCATGGCTCTGTTTGACACATGCGGTGTTGATGTGGCGTAGTGGTATAAGTGCCGGTTCGTTGACTTTGAGTATCGGATGTCGGGTCTCGGTACGGAAAAGCGTTTGCTGGTATATGAAGTAGTTGAATAGCAATATGGACCGTATAGAAGCAGAGCGAGAAAGTATGTGCATTTGAAGCACCACTAGTTTCTTTTCATTTGCAGTGTCTTTGCACACACTTGGTGGATGTTTTATACTAGTTTCATATAAGTCGTTTTTATGTTGAAGTTTTTAGGTCGTCAGATAATAATTACCTTGTGATAACTTTGTTAATCCTACCGCTGTTGGTAGTACCCCGTATATTAGTATCATAGACTTCGCAGTGTTTAGTACTACACTCATTCTTCATTGAGGGAATAATGTTATGAATACCATAAGAATTCGTTAAATTGTGACATTGTTGTGAAAAACAAAAGAGGTTCCATATTTCAAATTTTCTTTCAACAGTTACCATAAAGATTGTAGCAATTTTCTGTCAACAGTACTTGTCAGAAAAGTCACGATAGTAAATTCTTCAATATACTGCTGCAAAGACTAATACTGTCATACATGAAATTGTGCATTTACTAACCTGCCTAACAAACCTAGCTTCATTTTAAGACATTTATTTCTAGAAGACAGAACAATTCTCATCAAAATAATTCAAATACGACCGAGAACATATGCTTTTGGACAATTCCCCTAAAACTGATGTGATAGAGCATTTCAAGATGCTTTCAAAGTGACCGGTGGACGTAGGTCCCCCCCCCCAGCATATCTACATTTTCGTATCTAAAAGAGAACAAATAAGGACACTACTTCCCGTCACTACTGTTCTAATCACCATCATTATTGTCGTGCCTGCCGTCGTTTCTTAAGTTCAGTCAGTGTATGGTTTTGAATTCGTGAATAGCTGCGAAATAGCTAGACCTCTATTAATTCATCGCGTATACCTGCAATAAATTACAAAGAACGTGGCTTAAACAGTTAGTCAGAAGAATACGTTACCTTTCGTAATCCCCCCCACACACACACACACATAGATACATACATACACACCAAAAAATCGCCCCCTTGGTCAAAGAGATTCTTGGCAAGGAGGAGAGACAGAAAGAGAGAGAGAGAGAGAGAGAGAGACAGGAGAACAGATAGGAAAAGAGAGAGAGTCCACAACGGAGTGGACACGTTGAGAGCTCTGGCGTCGGTAGAGGTGTTGGAAGCGACAGTGGAGGCGATGGACAGGACTGGGGGCAACGGCGTCGGCGCCAACTTTCGAGGCTCATCCCAGCATCCATCTCGGGCGAGTTTCCGGGCCGGTCCCGCGGAAATATCGACATCGCGTCGGCAGGGGCGAGGACCGCGGCAGAGAGGGATGGCGGCGAGGTCGCACCAGATACGACCCGGCAGGGAGGGAGCTATACCGCACAGTCACCCAAATACTCTTTTTCTCTGGACAATATGTTGAAGAGGAAAGGTTTTACTTCTCACGTCGAAAACTGAAGAAACTCCACTTCAGGTCTACTGAGAAGTCATAAAATGAAAAATTAATAAATTTCCAAGTAGTGGTATTGTCTATGGAAATTTACGAGGTAATGTCTGAAAGAAATATATTTAAAAATGTTACGTTATGGCGGTGCTTGTGGCATTTCATTATAACGATAATTGGCCTATCGACAGATCGGATAGACGTAAAAGCGAAACAGGAAAAATAAAAGTTCTTTCTACTACAACATCGCCGATCACAGAAGTCACAGAAGAGCACAGAAGTCGATATTTTTAATTTTGTGGAAGCTGTGTCTCTAACAAGACTTACGAATCTTACCTTTTGTTACATCCTACATAAATTCTTCTTCTAAGTTCGGAGAATGATCATGGCCACAGGCCACGTAGCTGGTACGATAGCTTTCACAAATCTGAGCTTCTGCTAAATCCTGCATAAACTCTTTTTTTCCAAGTTTAGTGAGTGATTACGGCTAATCGCTGGGCTTTTGCCACATCCTGCAGCGAGTGATCATGGTCCTACACTACAAAGCTGGGACAATAACTTCTACAAACCTTAGCTTCCGCTACATCCTGCCCAGCATGTATTCTTTTTCAAAATTCAGAGAGTGATCACTAGAGACCGGATTTTTATGTAATTACATATTTTTTGTCTTCCTACTTACTGTTCTAAAAATTGTAATCTTGGTGTATCATAGCCCTCCTAACACAATATCGAATTTTTTTGTTACATATTTTTACATATTTAGTACTTTATTACATATTTTACATATTTTGCTGTTTTCACAATATATTTTCTTATTTTATCTATTTTCTTCAATTTAATTTCATATTTTTTATGAAAAGATGTATTTTTTTTAAATCAGCATTTTTCCCTACATTATGGGGCAAGTCTAGGTGTCTAAAATATAATTTACACCTCGTTTTGTGATCCTGTAACCTTAATTTCTGAGAAAAATTTGCGATCTCCAACGTGTAACACTTCGATGAAGATGCTTCAGTGTTTGTTTGCTGGTCGTAGATCTGCCCAGTTAGTGCGATGGCTTCTATTGCGATTAGTCTGGCTGCTAAACTGCGGTCCTGGATTATCATAGACTACGCTTTTACTACTGACGAAAAAGTGGTGTATTGTAAAGTGAGCAGTTTTTCTAAATATAATTTTTGCTATGTAAATGGTTTTTAATTAGAGAATTTTAATATATATTATATTGGATTTTACATATTTATTACATATTCTGACTGTTTTCATTACATATTTATGTACTTATTTTGACATTTAATACTACATATTTTTCCGGTCTCTAGTGATCAGAACCAAAAATCACGTAACATCCAGAAATTCTGCCTAAACATATTTTCCAAGTTTAGCGAGTGATCCAGGGCTGCCTGCACTATTTTATCTTCTCCCCTTATGGTCGTCAAAATGTATATCCATCAGACCGAGGAAATTTAATATCCACTTCATATTGCTCCGTAATAGCTCGGATTTTACGATCGTGAGAAGCAAATGTAAATGCATTTCAGTACTACTTCTTTCACATGAACTTTCAATACATTAACTATTTTCGTGATATTCTTCAAAACCATGTTTATCTTGTCTAGAATTAGTAATATTATGTGTTTATGAAGTAATGATACAATTATACCCTGTGGTATTATTACCTAATAGGCAACCTTGTCATCATTTATTACATATCCTTGGAGTTATAAACCATTTCATCAGGCCAGATGTTATTT
The DNA here is from genome assembly GCA_031308135.1 of Acheta domesticus. NCBI lineage: Eukaryota > Metazoa > Arthropoda > Insecta > Orthoptera > Gryllidae > Acheta > Acheta domesticus. The sequence continues at coordinate 38,336,947 of JAHLJT010002406.1, forward strand.
TTTGGAGAATCTGAGGTAAAAGTTTACAGGGGATTCTTTTCATCTATTCAACTAAACGTGTACATATATTCAAATATAATATATAACGTATAATATATTCAACTATAATGTGATAAAAGTGCGAATCTATATAATAAATCGTTTTATGGCGAAATCAGCAGTACGCAAATCTAACTTGGAATTTTCACATGGTTCATTCGTGCAATTCGCAAAATCCAGTAACTTAAATTGTTCCTAAATACTGTGTCTAATTCATTCCCTTTGCATATTTCGTTGTATGTTTGTGTTTACCAGCAGGTATGGAGATTTTGAGGGTCAACATTGGAAAATATAAGATGAACTTTTTGCATTCCGGTGTAGCCTTACAATTAATCTTTTAGTAGCATCTGCGCGACACTACCAGTGTTGTTTCTTCTCTGCTTGGAACTGATTTGTGTCTCCTTTTAGTTGAGTCTCTCGCATATTTATTCAGTACATTTTAACGATTTCTAGAACACATAACTTACTTAAATATGTTATAAAAATTAAAAATGCCATTACATTGCGTTCAGAAAACAATCTCAACAAGTCTTTTTAATTAGTTTCAATGAAGTGTGACATTCGAAAGGTAAGCTCTAAACCCATTGTTCGAATTATCAAGAACCTAAAAACCGATGTTTCCGAGTTCGTATTTTCGTTTTGCTATGCTTCGAAGGTGGACGTAAATGTCCAGTTTCAATTTAATCCCTTCGTGCCTCGTGCTTAAAGGAACAAATTTCACGCAGACAGTTCTAACAAAACTGCATCCGTTGCAGGTTTACGCGCGCAGACTTTCGGGTGCAACCACCCACGAATTATCTTGGTGTTCTTTGCTTGAGATACGAATTATAGTGCTACAGTGAAATGCATCCTTCATTTAGATCTCAATCAATTGTGTCACACAAGTCACAATCAAATGTGCCAATATCACAGTGACGATTCGCTTATTGTACCAGCATTGGCTATTCGCTTATTGCACCAGTAGTGACGGTTGGCTTACCCACGAGATAATCGAAACAATCTTCCACAACCACCAAATAATCGAAAAAAATCTTATAATATGTTAGGAATATACAATTTCTATTTAATCGCGTTATCCAAGTTTAGTGAGTGATTACGGCTAATCGCTGGGCTTTTGCCACATCCTGCAGCGAGTGATCATGGTCCTACACTACAAAGCTGGGACAATAACTTCTACCAACCTTGGCTTCCGCTACATCCTGCCCAGAAACAGTTTGCTTCATGAGAATTCCATATTCAGTATTCATTATATTGCAGTAATATTGATGTACACATAAATGGAATAATTTAGAAATCAAAGAGCGTCCGTCTAGCGTCCTCTCCGGCGTCTCGTGCGCTCCCAGGCAGCGCACCAATGTTGTACTCTTAAGCTCTTTTACTTCGTTTACTCTTTGACCGTGTATCCTTTTGCCTCAACATTGAGCCCCGCTGTTTTCGCAAAGCAAAGTTTTAGATATAGCATCCACAGAGGGGGTCTGGTCGACAAGTGGAGTGGGGGACCTCGCCAGCCTTGAAGTACTCAAAAGAAAATTTTCTATCTTCGTCTAAAACTAGCTGCATCTAATTTTATGAATTTCACATGCTATTGAAAATACTCAAGTTCAGTCAATTTCTGATGATATTGAATGCATTTTTTATGATGTTTGGGGAAATTATTTCATTTAATGACAGGTTTGGTGATTTAAAATGTTGATGTAATTCCTCTCTTTATATCTTCTACACACGGTGTGTGTAATGCTCTTTCGATATGTGCGATGCTCTTTTGCCAGCCTTGTGAATTCAAGTGGGTGGAAGATCTCGAATATAGTTATTTAATGAGTTCTTGCTGCTGCTGACGCAAAAAAAAAGCTTCCTCAAAGAAGTATTTCTACCGATTACAGAGAGAATACATTCATGAAAATTACAGACCTTTCACTATAGCAATGTATATCAGAGTAGTCAAATTTACGAAATAAAATAATTTTATTTCGTTATCATCACCATTATTAACAGCAATAACTAAGAACATTAAATGAACTAGTGTAAAACGTGTCCAAACAATAGTGCTTGTTGCAAAGTGCTGGAGCGCGATCACCGTATTTTTGAAACGTAATTCGTTTTTGCTGTGAATGTATTCTACAGTGTCCCACTTAAAATTGACCCGTGAGTTCCCCATGGAATAAGTTTCTTTCCGAGAGGTGAACAGCAGCATTTCCTGGCGGAAGGACCAAGAACTCGAAGTACAATAGGAGTGTTGGCACATTTCGCTCGGTGCGGACAAGTTCCTGCGACTTCCGCCCACCTGGGCACTCCTTGCGGTAATCCCGCTAAATTATGGGAGTTCCATGCTACACCAGTGTGTTATGGGGGCGCCAACTCCAAAGTTCGCGCGTCCCACTTTAAAAAAAATCCATCATCAATCAATCGATCAATCAATGAATGAAATGGAATGAAAACATTAATTGAATCATTGTTTTCCCGCGCCTTGAAGCATGTGACAGTTCTTCCGCCGCCCGGCCAGGTTGCAATCAGCTACCCTCGCCGCCGACACCGGTGACGTCACTACATCGCCACCGTCATCGCCGCCACCAACACCATCGCGCCGTCGCCGCCCCTATCTCTCCCCCCGCCTGCGTCCGCCCCCCGTCGCCAGCTAGCCGGCTGCCCGCCCCCCTGCGCCCTGCCCGGGGTCTGAACCCGGGGCAGCGCCAGAACACGAGTGGACAGCGGGCGACAAAGCTGGTGGAGTGTGGGCCAAGCGGAAGGAGCTATGGTGGACTGGGAGCATGAAGCATCCATGGCGGTGAAGGGCATTTTTCACGCTTTCTGCATTTGAGACCCTCTACTAGACAGCTGGGTAATTTGTAGGAGCTGTGGTGCTGTGACAGTGATGTGGTTCGACAACCCAGCCATGTGTGCCTCGTAACCTTTCAATGTTACATTCATTTGGTTTTTCTTTTCTGTGTTAGTCAGGTAGCATCGCTTGGTCAGTGTGTGCCTTTTAATTTTGTGTTTCGCAACATTGCAAGAGTTTTGTGAAATTGTTAAAGTTTTTTTTTGTATTCTTTGACAAGGAGTACATCTAAATAGTATTTCTGGAAACAGTTATGATACAATCACTTCTTTAAAATGGTTCACTTTATTCATAAAAAAAGAAAAAAAAATACAAATTTGCTGGAAATAACCTCCTACATACATTTTCTTACTCGTGAAATAACACTCATTTTTACGTGACGCAAAACATTATTTTCGATTCCTTGAATGCTTTCACGAATGTTTTCTTTAACCCTTAGTTACTCGCGTAGGCGTACTTAGTACGCCACTGGAACTGTTATCGCCTTAGGTGTCAGATAACATCAGCGCGCGTTCTGACATTGGACCTTACCTCGCAGAAGGCATTCAGCTACATCCTCCTCGATACTCAATTGCGTAAGATTTAGTGTATTGGCTATACGATTGTATTTCCGTTGGAAAGCGTTCGTTGGCGTACTTTCTATGCCGAGCGGGTACCAATGTGAGTTTTCATTTTCTTTTAATTAACACAGGTTTTTTATTTATAGACGTATATAAATTAATTTAGTTTTACATTAGTAACAATATAAACATATATATTTTATCGGAAAATAATTATTAAATATAACAACATTTTAATTATTAAATGAGGAATCGTCAGAAGGCGGGATTTGCGGTGCTGCAAGTGTTTCTGGGAAAGAAGTAGTGGCCAAAACTGAATATGACACCTGTTGTACTGACCTTGATTCTGCTAGTTATTATTCAAGTAGCGATTTAGCGTATTGACATGTTTTTTTCATTGTCAAAGACAAGGTTACGAAGTGGAATAAAACACAGGTTTTCAGCAAATTTACATCAACTGGAAGTCGTGATAATCAAGAATAATTACCAACAAAATTAAGAAATCTCTGTCACATATGCGGAAGAGCAAAAAACGCAGCACTGCAATTATTACTGCACTTACTGCTAACTGGTGCAACAAATTTGCATGCAACGAACATGTTCTTCAAACGCAAAAAGTCATCAAATTTTGGAATTTTGTTCTGGAGCGTAAGATACTATATTTATAATCACTATTATTTAAGAAAACTTGTAATACGTCTATATTTCAAATAAAACTAAATAACAATTATATCCAAATATTATTCAGGCGTCACAGAGCTCGTTTTCCTAACAAAATAAGCTTGGCGTACAAAGTACGCCGCGCGGGTACTGGTGTGACAAAACAGCGCGAGTAACTAAGGGTTAAGTTCATCAATTGTTTTGGGGTTATTTTTGTATATTATTCCTTTAAAATAACCCCAGAGATAAAAATCGCATGATGTCAAGTCCGGGGATCGAGATGGTCACAAACCTTTGCTCACTGTCCGTTTCCAGTAAAAGCTTCGTGTACACGTGACAAAGATTGATGTGATGTATGGCATGTATGTGATGTCTTGCTGAAAGAATCATCATGATTTTTCGTAATCTGTCAGTTCAGACTGTTGTGACAACTTCCTAACAGACTTCTTTGAACTCGCCGTGATTCTCTGCTGAATGTCCTGAATAGCTTCCGCAGTGCGAACTGAAGCAGTACGATTGTGTTAAACATTCAAAATCGAACCTGTTGTTCGCCATTTTGAAATTAAATCGTGGATTGTGCTCTTCGTCGGACACTAATTTCTGGAAACTCACTATGAAAAACTTTCCGAGTTTCCTTGAACGAACTGTTTGAAATATATTCTTCAACAATAAATACTCTTTCTTTCACAGAATACGGCATTATTAAATATTAGGCACAAACGAAAGCCGAAATACAAAGCCCATATACTGTCTGAAAACAAAATGCTACGGATCACAGGAGACCAAACGATTCCTAGTTCAGCCTCTAGAATTCGTTGTCCACCCAAAATCAAAGAATAGAATAGAATACGCATCAACGGGGCCAGTTTTAAATGTAACACCCGGTATTACCGGCAATTGGCTCATTGCAGAGATAATACTGAAAATTAAATTAATTTTCGAGTGTCCACTGGAAATTCAAGCCAGAACCATGTGCGCGGAAGGTAAACATCCCTGAAAGGGCCACAACATATATATTTGTGTATGTAATGTTTGAATCTAGACTTTTATTAAACTTCGTTTTAATTAATTAACATGAAATGCTTACGACTTACATTTTAGTGTTCTGAATTTTGGAAATTATATTTCCGTCATTCGATGGATCTGCAACCCCCAGCTTGTTGAGGCACCACCGCTAAATATCAAGAATTGAACAGAGTACAATTGGTTATGCTTGATTCAGAATTTGAATCCGTATTACTCCATTATCCTTTTTGCAGTAACAAATCCGATGTCTGGAAAAAACGAGAAGCTGGAAGATGATGCAGAAAGTTCTATGCGGTCTTTAGCCGGTCGGATAAAAAGTAACTTGATTAGTTGACAATGTACCCTTTTTTCCAGCTCGTGATCTTGAAGTGCCTCTATGTTTAAATCGGAGTATAATTACACAGAGTTTGCACAACTTGTTAATACAAGTAATAATACAATTATACTATCATAAAATTCATGGAGTTTATTCAACTAAAATAAATGATAATTCCTGAATTCGTGAAAGGGGCCCAGGCCGAATGCCAAAGCGATATCGCGGAGTGAATATCGCTCGCTCAGAGAAATTCTACAATGCGGCCGACTAGGTTTGTCCGCCAACCCGGCATTCGGGACTACTATGCAACGAGGGCCGAGGCGCCAGAAGGGCGAGGGGGGCGTGGCCGCGCGAGGCGAAGTGGGGCGGGGCGAGGCCGCCTGAGAGACTCCACGCAGCCACTTGGCCGTCGTCAAGGACCCTTGAGGCGAGAGCGGGAGCGCGGTGGCGCGGCGGCGAGTCAAGGGGCATCTGCCGCCACCGGCGCCACCGCCGCTGGGCGATCGACAGGAGTCACCGGAAAGCGTTGGGGTGCACGTCCTCTCGCCACCGCCACCGGCTGAGATGGCTCAGAGTAACATTGTTGTCCCTGTAGCATCTGTGGCCGGGAGAGGTGGCTCAGGGCATCAACTGATGTCACTGCAGTCCCTCTGACCGGGAGGTCCTATGGTACGAGTCCCGGCACTGACAGGATTTTCGACACTGGCTAGATAGCTGGCGAATTCTAGCTGTGGGTTACTCTGATCGGTAGTTTTCCATAGTTTCTCGGATCAACATGAGGCGAAAGCTGGAGCAGTACTCCAAACAAACGGACTATGGAACGCGCGCGATCTTTCCCTTCTATTCTTGGTCCTTTCTTACCCTTACGTACCTTACCTCTTAATTACATGCACTATACTACCACACATGCTGCGAGACCGGTCGAGGCTTCGAGTTTGTCCCAGCTGGGGAGGTGCCTTGCTGCTGGGGGATACCTGGTTCGGGAAAAGCCCGCAAGCTGACTGGTAGGTCGGCACCAGAGCTTGCCATCCAGAGGGGGAAGATCACCGCCACATCGCGCGATGAAAACATGCGCTACACTTACGGAACCAATGGTCTTAGCAGTTGACTCGCCCATAGTCATTAATTAATCTGTCAATGAATCAATCAAACGTGACTGGCAGGCTCTAGAACGCGAGTCCCAAAATGGCGATATTTTGACACTAGCAATAGAATTAGGTTGAATTTAACCGCTGTCTGGTGGCGAATTCTAGCTGACAGCAGCCATGATCGGTATTTCTCGGATAATTACTAGATGAATGGCCGACCAGTACCTTAATAGACGGATCAAGGATCACAGGCGATCATTCCTTCTTCATTTTTGCCCCATCCTCTCTCCTTACACATTTGCCCATTCATGCAATACACTACCACACATCGTCGCTTTCCCGAAATACTATTGTAACACAAAAATCCTGTTTTGTTCAAGACAGATTGAATTTCCCCGCGAATTCATTTGCTTCTCATTAGTCGACGATATTTTAGGTTTTACCAAAAACTGTGTATCTCTTGTGCTTTTTAATTTATGAAAATGGATTTTAAATAACTCTGAATTTTTTGACATTATTCCATAAAAGTAAATCTCCGCAATCTCCGTCCGTGAAATAATTATGCATTTGCGGTACTTGGCGGTACTTGGTTTATAATCAGAAATAATTACTAATTACCCATTAATTCTTTTAAAACTAATTTACCTTAAAATAGCACATTTTGTATTTTTTATTTATTTATTTTTGCCGTATCAACAGTATTCCAGACAAGCGGCATATGTGTGATTTGTCCCGATTGGAGCGGTGTTCCACTCGGGGAGATACCTGGAAAGAGGAAACCTCGCAAGCCGACGAGCAAGTCGGGGTCAGATCTGACAGTTCAGCAGGGGAAGAACTCCGGTTACAGATGTTACTCATGTTAGGAATGCAGCATGTACCACACTTAGGGGGCCAATGACTTTTGCGATTAATGCTCTCTGAAACAGTTATCAATCACTCCTGCCCCTTTACTCCCTAACGTCCCCGCCGGTCCTCCGCCTCCATGACACGTGAAACTGGTCTGAAACGGAACACTTCAGCCAAGATGTTTTTATAGCTCTCGATAATTGTTAATACGCTTGGCACCTATCCTTCAAACCACTTATCCTAATCTACCGAAAAGTGCAAGAAACTGTGAAACATAATAAAGACTAGCTGAACCCCTGCGATTACATCGCACAAAAGGAAAAACTAGAAATGGTACAACGGAAAAGTACACCATACCGTAAATGGATCCACTCCCCCAAATTGTTTCACGTCGTTCTTATTCTCCAAAAATGTGAGAGGTTTACAAATTCTGGAACAATACAATTACAAATCTTGGTAAATGTAAAATTCAGTACATTCAGATTTCTGAACAATTAATTGAAATGTATTTTTACCTAGCTCTGCACATGTATTTTCTGCTACCCACCTTCATTTAAAAAAGAAATGCATCGGTTGCAATTTAATCACTGAAGGGTTTTTGTGAAGGGATTCATGTCTGATGATTGATTTGCGTTTATTTTCGTACTCTCACTAAATTTGCATTTAAAAACACTCGATCTTCGAACTTAAGACAGTCTCTAGCTTCCCTTAGCCGAGATACCCTTGAATTGTAATTGGTTTTGAAAAAGACCTATTGTACAAATGATGGCAGATAAGCTTTCATTCTATTAATTTTAAAATGTTATTCAAATTTACTGTTTTAAATATAAAAGATAATAAGGGTCAGTCATAACACATCTTGAGCCACTACCTTTCATTTAAAGAGAAAATATCACGTAATTTGATTGAGTAGAAAGCTCTTTTTCTTTCTAAACGAAAACCGTTTGTGTATTTAAATATATAGAAATGAAAGACTCAGACTAAAGATCATAAAAGATCAAGCGGAAGCGTGGTAGGCCGTCCACATAGTTCTGCTTAGCCATTTCTAGGACAAATGATCACTGGTGTTTTGTCATTACCTTCCCCTTCACGAAGGAGAGAATAGCGATCATGACGAGGAAGTGAAAATGATAGGCAAATGATTTTGAATGGAATAATGTTGAAATGCTATGCGAGATGTTATGGAAAAGTCAGCCTCGCCACAATGGTGAAAACACTAATTCTTTACGCGGGACTCCAACTTTTGCTCTACTTACTTGCACGTAGGTTCAAAATCTTGCGCCATCGAGGCTGACTGAACGTGCTAGTGCATTTGAATCTGCAAAGCAGTCAAGCAGGAGCTTCCTTGGCCATCAACATTAGTTGACTCATCGTTGCCATTTTGTAATCTACGGAGCAAATGGTAATTGTCCCTTACTCGTCATATCAACAAGTTGATTCATCGTCCAATTCACATTTTAAATCATAGAGAAAAAGTTGATGGGAACGTCTGTTTTCTGTAACTCTGTTCCTCCTACTACTCGTGTATTTCGATACTAACATTTTCTTATTTTTGATGGTAAATACGTACAAAATTGTTATTTAATTGAAGAAAGATGTGCTGGTTACAAATGGTACATGATAAATGATAAAATAATAAAACAGTAACCAATAATTTTGCATTTATTATAACAAATTATTGTAGTTGTGGATTGAATATGCAATACCCATTCAAGAGACTTCACCAGACGGTACTCAAATAGTTCGTTGCAATAAAGGAGAAAAATACATCCTGGCATGACGTCTTTGCTTTGGTGATCCTGTATTCATGAATGCTTATTTACATCTGCAATATGAACTTATAACTGCATGCAAAATTGTACATAAACATTTGTGGAAACGTTCAACACAATAATGTTTCTTCATACTAATACACTAATGTATTATTACTGTGCTAATTCCCAGCAAGGGAGATCGTTGTTCGCAAATTTGGCAGTAGAGTGTGGACGTTGTAGAATATAAATCGTGATTTCGAAGATTATTTTGTTTTTTAGAGAGTGATAAACCTAAAAGGTGTTGTGGAAAATATATTTTTAAGTAATTTCCAGCATTTATCGTTGTTGAAAGTGACACGATATCTGATTAAATTGCGTTTATTCCGTTTATTATCAGAAGGTAATATTGATGAAAGTTTGGAAAATAATACTCGAACGTGAAAACGATTACAATATCTGCAGGAAATATTGTAGAATCAATAATCAAGTATCTACTTAGAAATGATGAATGTAAAGCAAATTTATCATTATCCTGCAGGAGTTATTTTATTATTTAATTTATTATTGTTCTGCAGGAACACGTTGATACACATCAAAGTATACCTTACAACTCACTCAAAGACACATGAATCACACATTAATACGAAAACAAATCAAGATGTCTATGTGCGATGGAAAATGTAAAAGATCATATTTTTTTTACTTAGCATGGCTCGGATATTCTAATAACCGTTTAGAAGTTCACAAAGGAGTATGTTTAGAACCGTTTGGAAGTTCAAAAGGTATTCAAAGGAGCATGCTATTACATTTTAATAACTGACTTAGAAATATGAGCCTTATTTTATTGTGAACTGGAATTCACAAAGCTTTTTTGCATACATTACAAATGCTCAATACGGGCGTCCTTCGTCACTCGACACACTCGATAGTCCATTTCTTTCCAAATACGCTTCCGCATCTCAGCAGTGATGCTTAGGAATCTGACTCTGATGCTCTGCTTCATTTCCAGAATATTCGTTCGCAGAGGAGGGATAAAGACTCGATCTTTAACATATGCCTACAGGGAAAAACTCACACGGTGTGAGGTCTGGTGAACGTGGTGGCCTGGGTAAGAGCATCTGATCACCGTCCGTTCCGCGTCCGATCCCGTTCACTATCCCGTTTCTGAAAGTATCAAAGGACCCTACTATAGCTAACAGTAACCGAATATAGCGTATGTGGAAACATGTGTTTTCTCTGAATTCTAGAAACGCTTGGTCGATGATTCCTTAGCTTATGAGCGTCGGAGTTTGCGTTTTCTCCTTCCAATGTATCCGTTTCATCCTACAAGATTGTGAGTGACGACTGACCCTTCTGGAATGTCAGGCTAGAAATCTAGCGTAGGATTGTCGTCTGTTGGCGCCACTGTACAGAGCACTTCTGTTGCTATTCCCAGCGAAGGTATTTCCTCGAAGAGGCTTTGGGAATGGACATCGATTGTGCCCGTGCCCGCATGATATCAAGCATGGTTTTGGGCCCTAGCTGTTGATAGACTGGGACTTTGATTTGTCTCTCTCATCTTGTCCGTCACATTGCCGATCTGTATGAGATACGCGTAGATTGGTTTTGGAACACTGAATTCAAGACCCGTTGTGGCTTCGCGGATGTCTTTTTCGCCACTCGTGACACTTTTTTCTTTGACATCAGTCAGTTTCATCCACAGAAGAGCGATGTAGTAGGGGAACTCCTTTTTGATCGTGACCCTAACTGCTTCGCGTCTGATTGATATTCGCAAAATGTTTTGAGCGATCGTATGTCATTGAGTTTTGCGAATGACGTAAATTTAGCCGTGGATCTACCGGGGTGACTCTTATATCGATACCGAAAATAGCTTCCGGTATGATGCTTTCATTTGTCTACGGTCACATTTCCTCTTCCTCGTAGACATGCAGAAATTGATATTCTGAAATAAACAATAGTTGAAATATGGCCCAAACTATGAAATTATTTCGTAAATAAATTATTGATTGGAATATGAAGAGTATCTTTAGTTTAAAATGAGTTACTTTGTACTGTTGGTGGAGGTAGTGTTCACAGTATCTCGAAATAGCTCGAAGCTTTCTCGTGACAGCCATTCCCCATGTATTGTCGTTGTCTTATGTGACGGAATGTGGTGACATCTGGTGACGGAATTTGTTGTTTGGGATTCCCAGACAGGATTCCAGTTGGGAGCCCTTAATATTTTTAATCTTCGATATTCTTTTGCTGGATCTTGGAGTGCTTTTCTAGTCGGCGCAGCTGACTAGATTTTCGGCAAAGGGAATTCTTTCGGTGGGTATGTCGTCTATTTGACATTAAATTAGTTTGTTACTCTTTCACAAAAAAACTTGTTGTTTTATTTATTGGCTAAACTTCTAAAGGCAGCGATAATAAGCACATGCTAGATTTCTTGGACTCGTGATGTATTGTTCACGGCTTAGTGATGACCTGTTAGAAACGTTTTTTTCATTTACTGAACTTTTAAACAAAAAATACAAGAACTTGAATCCTTGCTACATTTCTGTAAATAATTAAAGAAACCATGGCAAGAATAATAATGGTAGGGAAAAGTGGCCTGAATAGTAGTTTTGAACGGAATGCAGTCATTTTTTTGACTTTAGGACCTACATTACACTTGCAGGAGTGCGCATAAATCTTGTAGTGATGCGATGTCACAACAATTTTGTTACAAGACACAGCCAACATTTCTAATTTTATGCTATTAAAACATTTCCTCTCCCCGTTATTATTACGTAGCCTTTAAGTTCTCCATGTATTCAAAAAGTGCTTAAGAATTAAAGAAAAATAAACGAAGACATTGTTTTATGTTATTAGGTCTCGCAAGAAAAACAGTCTCTACAAACTAATTACTTCGTACAAGATTTTAAAGACGTAGTGGCGTACACATACGACACACCACAAGAATTTCATTTGTAAATCGTTGGAGCGAATGCGTATTATGCGCCAAAAATACGTATTTTATGCGCAAGATTTTCAGTAAGTTTCCTTTAGCTCTTTGAATACCGCAGCTTACAGAAATCGTCGGCGCAGCAATATCTCGTCCCAGCGTTTCCGCAGAAAGGGAACCAATTTTTACGATCCGTATTACGGTTACCAGGAGGCTTTCTCGCCGCCGCGACGGGAAGAAACCGTCTCTAATGGCAGACCGCGCGCTCGGGGAAATGAGGGGCGGGGCGGGGGTGGGGCGAGAGGGAGGGAGGTTGGATCTCGATTAGGCGGCCGGAGGTGTAAGTCTCCGTTGGGCGGGGGAGGGAGAGAGAGGAAAAGAGGCAACGCAGAGGTGGCGGCTGGGGAGACTGATCCTGCGCAGTGAAGTTCAACTTCTCTCTGCTTTCATGTGCTCATCCCCTTCGGTGCAGTTCGCTCGCTGTCTACCGCCATCTTCTAGAGCGACCCTCGCTGTAGTGATCGGACCGCTCACCTTACGCTTCGTAGACTGTGCTTCAAATTCTGGTCGATGCATGTGAAATTTGAATGGACTCTCGGAGTTTGCTTGTATCTCGTCTCTCTCACTCCACTATTGCTCCTTCATCATTCAGTCTCTATTACTCCATCATTGCTCCATTATTCAATCATGTATCACTCATATCCCTTCCATCACAATCAAATAGATAAGACCGAAAACGCTGGGAAGTGTTTGTTGTATTGACATTTTAATTCATCGGTACATTTTAATTCCAACATTCGCGGGAAAAGGGCAAAATTCAAAATAATAAAAAATCGTTATTTTATATTATCCTTTACTAGACACGAGATAAACATTTTAGGTTATTTTGAAAAAATTCAAAGTGTAATGTTATTTTTCAAGTTAGGCCCAGAAATGGATTTTTCCTGTACATTTTCAGTGTTCTAAGGCTTAGTTAGAAAAGGAAATGATCGATAATTTAAACCGAACTCCAAAACTTCAGCAATTCACTAAACAAAAAAATAGATAAGATGTGCCTGGTGAGAACAACTCAAAAACATTAAAAAATGGACTTAGTGAGTTTCACTTGTGAACCGACGATTTATCCTACTCTAAAGTAATGTAGAGACAGCTAAAGATCTCATCTACCACCACGGAATTCCTTGCCTTCCATTTAGCGGCCGTCGACGTCACTCACTATTCGTCCCTGGCGTGCACGCCCACTGTCCCCACTTCCTGTCCTCGCCCTCCGTCCCGCCGACATCGTCCTCGTGCGCTGTCCACAGGGTACGAATTGACCGGGGCGATGTAGGAAACCGTTCTCACCGAGAGAGTTTTCGGAAGAACAACGTATACTTAACCATTTTACTGGCGTTGAACGTGTAGTAATTCCGTGTAGTAAACAATTGTACTGGCGTTGAACGTGTTGTAGTTAAGTTCGGCCAGGGCGCCAAGAGGCTCGACGCCGTTATATCCCTGGTACGGTCACTCATCCAGGAACCCGCGGCGTCCCAAGTTACTTGACCTCCGTGTGGTTAAGCAGTTCGGCTACCGACGTTGGCCGCCGGAGTCTAATGCCATTTATGAAAAAGTATGAATATGTCCCTGACAAGGACGCAATACATATTCATTTAACGTTTTCACTAATATTCAAATCAAAAGATGAAAATTAAGGAAAATGGAAAAGAAAACTTTCCAAGAACATTCTCAAAATATATTCAGACTGTGCTGCGTGAGCAAAGATTTTCGTTTCATTCAAGGTTTCACTCAAGTTGACCCCTCCTGGAGAAAATTGCCAATTCATAGCCTAGCTTTCCGTGCGCACGACATATTCTTCCAGCCTGCTCGCCTACCCTTCGACGTCTTATTGCATTGAGTAGTCATTCTCTTAGCTAGCTATTTCATGAAAATTTAAAAGAATCTTTGCTTTACATCAGCATATCAATAATATCATCAGTATATTCTATAATTCACTCATAAATGTACTTTGTAACACATACATTTAAATAAGACCATGCAGTTTTTTACAGACATCGTGTCCGCGTTCCCGGCAGAAATCATTGCTATACTTGGTTACCGATACCAAATTACCAATGAAATTAATGAAAATTACAAACAACTGAAACAATTTCATAATATATTATATTCCTTCAATATAAAAGTGTATCAATCAAAATCATCGAAATCCCTAATATCGAACGGTAAGGAAATAAAGGACCAGAAAAAATGCCCGCTGACCTTGCCTGCCCTGACCACCGCGTCCCATGCCTTCGCCTCCTCGCCCAACGCCCGAATTCCCAATTTGCCGTCCCCACCAGCGTACTTTTCGCGCTGTCCTCGCCATGGCCGATGCCTCACGTGCGCGTCCCCCCCCCCCAGCAGCTCCATTCATCTCCATCCGCTTCCATCCCCCCCGCTGTTATCGCTGCCTGCCACCGCCCTTTCTCTGTCAGCCATCACCAGGGGCGTCCAGAGCATGGGACAGCTGGGGCAACATGGCCACAGACCCTCACCCGGGGCCTCCCGAAAATTTGTACAAAATGTATTTCATTCAATACATTTTTGGGGAAATAAATGTAACTGTAGTTGATTCACTTTTAAATATTGTACTAATAATAAAAACAACAACCAGATAAGTCATAATCAAGGAGGCAGAGAAACGTCTTAAATACAAGAGTTTGCCGAATGTGGGGCGTGAAAGCACAAGTCGCACCGACAGTCATCGGAGCTCTGAGTTTTGTTCCGCAAAATTTGTGTAAGAACTTGGCTAAACTTCCAGTCCATTCAAAAGACTGGGAAGTACTAAAAATTGCTTTATTTGAAACAGCCACATTTTACGCAAAGCATTGTAGAGGCACCGACAGTCCCTAGATCTGCTCCTTAGGCAGCTGGTTGCAACCTGGAGTGGATTTTATATTCAGCCGATTCATAATATCTTTTGTCGTGATGTAGATAATAATAATAATAATAATAATAATAATAATAATAATAATAATAATAATAATAATAATAATAATAATATAATAATAATAATAATAAGCGGTTCTCAAAATTTCCCAAGATGACAAATGCCGCATTTGCCTGGAGCAAGTAGAAACCATTGATCTTATTGTCTCAGCTTGTCCAATCCTAGCAAAGACCGAATACCTTAAAAGACATGACAGGGTGTGTAGCTACCTCCACTGGCAGATCTGTACCGCCCTCGAAGTTCCAAACACATGCCCCAAGTGGTACGAACACTCACCGAAACCGGTGATGTCTGTTGGATTATGTACGATATTGTACGACCAACAAATTCAAACTGATCGCACGATAGCGGCAAACAAACCGGATATAGTTATCCGGGATTTGGCGAAAAATCGTGTTTACTTATCGATGTTGCTGTACCTTGCGATCAAAACGTCGTTACCAAGGAGGCAGAGAAACGTCTTAAATACAAGAGTTTGGAAATCGAGTTCAGCCGAATGTGGGGCGTAAAAGCACAGGTCGTCCCGATAGTTATCGGAGCTCTGGGATTTGTTCCGCAAAATTTGAGTAAGAACTTGTCTAAACTCCCAGGTAATTCAAAAGACTGGGAAGTGCAAGAAATTGCTTTACTTGGAACAGCCCACATTTTGCGTAAAGTATTGTAGAGACACTGATAGTCACCGAATCTGCTCCTTAGGTAGCTGGTTGCAACCTGGAGTAGATTTTATATTCAGTCGACTCATAAGATCTTTTGTCGTGATGTAATGGAATAATAATAATAATAATAATAATAATAATAATAATAATAATAATAATAATGTTGACCTAGGTGGAACCCTGGATGTAGGTCGGGACCTTCGGGTCAATCATCAATAGATACCAGAAATTAATGTTTCTTGTTGATAACGACAATAATAACAAGGGATAATTTGTTGGAAGTGAGGGGCCCTATGGATCTACCGGCGCAGGCCCCTTGTTTTCTTTGGGAGACCTGGGCCACCACGCATCTCTCCATCTCCCCGTCCAGACGCAACCGCTTGTCACTGCTACCGTCGACACAACCGACTCCAGCTCTGTTCCACCCCCTTTCTCCCCTGCCTTTGTCTGCGCTTCGCACGCCCGCTTCTCTCGTTTCCCGCCCCGCCCCGCCCCGCCCTCTCCCTTCAACGAGCCACCTCGTTCTTCCAGCTCTCCCGGGCGTGTTGCCATGGCAACGGCAGCTTCCTGTATGCAGATAACAGCGGCAAGAACTCGGCGGGTGTCGTTGCCATTGTCTCCGCGGTGACAATGGCGACATGCAATCCACTTACGTGACGTCAGTGTGGCTGCGGGATCGGGGAGGAGGCGGGGACGTTGGCGGCCATGTTGGGTGAGAGGATCGAACTCACTGGAGGTTCCCCGCGCCGGCAGGCCGAACCCTCCTGCAGGGTAGTTTGCAAACGGAGCTGCGAGCCAACGGAACACAAGCTGTGTGGTGGAAACCGGTCAGGGTGGCAACCTCTAAAATATTTGCTTTTGGAATTTGAATTTCGAAACATTATTCGCAAACTTGGATGAAGAGAACGATATCTTTAATTAAATAAATGAGATATGTATTGATATTTATTTAGTTAGATATATTTTCCAAGGCGTGGCAATCATCTAGTACAGTTATTTGCAGTCACCTCTGGGTAAAAACAATTCTTCGAAGTTATTTTCAGTTAAAACTGCTTTAAACCATTTCAAGCGGAGACATCATTAGGCAAAAAGATTACCGATGCGAACGTGCAATAACGTTGTGATACCCAACATCAGGTTGGAGACAAGAAAGACAAGGGAGACAAGAAAAGATGTCGGCAGCTTTAAAAAGACAGAAGGACCCCAATAGACAAGAATGTCGGAGACGATGTTATACATTAAAGAAAAACAAAAAATGTAAATATATTTAACCAGACAAATTTCACTAGAACTCATTATCTCTGTAAACTAACATCCAGAATTAAATTGTTACTAGAACATGAGATTTGAAAATTGTATTGTTGAAATTTCAATTGTAAACGCATGCACAATAACATGGACTGTAAACCCAACTACAAAGCAACACTTTTAGAATTCCACTACCCTATATTAGGATGCCAATTGCCCGTTACCAGGCATTTCATGGGTAGAAATAAAACTAAAACAAAACTACCAAGGGAAAAATTGACTCACTCCTTAATGTAATACAGTTTACCTTTCAACATCAAAAATATTAGTATACCAGTTAGTTTAAAATCATTCTTCCTCATTTGGAATAAGTGTTGAAATATTAAGCATATATGGGTTGCAAGAAATAAGTCTTGCGAGAATTTCTGACAAGTTGCCAATAGGTTCAAAAATGAAATTTACACGTTTCAGATCGATCCGTAAATATTAAGACCTGCCTCATCAGATTTAAGTTTGAAAAAAATTGCAATTTTCTAAAACCTGTGTTTTTGCAATAAAATGAAAACGGCTTTTCCTAGAAACATTTTCTTGGAGCCTCCTGAGATTTATGATCCCGATAATAAGTAGTGTACTGCTACGCATTCGTCATATATCGATAACGAATCGTTAGAAAACAAACCTGTTGATAGCACAATTAATTGGATGATATTAAGAAGTTTTTGAACCCTCGAACGTTAAAGCAATTGAAAGCATTATCGATCTTCTGCGCATGCGCACTTCAAATTGCACATCACTTCTACATCTGCGCGTGCGCAGAAGATCGAGATTGCAATCGATTGCTGCCCGCTAAAGCAGTCAATAACTCTTTATTGGTGAAACGGGAGTCGTCGTTCCCAAAATGTGTGTGGGAAATGTGGTCGGTTCGTATGTAATGGTTTTCAATTTAAAATAGCTCCTTACTGGGAACCAGCTCCGAATGGCCAATTCATAAACTGTGCGACGATTTATTTAACAAAAAGTCATTTCCAAATTCATACACGATTCGAAAAACTAAATATGTACTTCAGCTTTTTTTTAAACTTTAAGTGCTAAGTGAAACTAAGGGCTTTACTTTCTCGCCTTACGAATTCTTCGTAAAAGAGAAAGTTACATTATCGTGCGCCAGAAAAACTCTCATAATCGGTGCTCTCTGTTTTACACGAGTAATTCAAGGTTGGTTTTTATTAACAAAATTCTTATTCACGTTTTAGAATGCGATGAACTGCAAAGGAAAGTACATTGCATATCTCGAATAGTGAATTTCAGCTAGTCTTTTAAAGAAACACAACATAAACACTGGTCATCGCCATCATCAAACTTTGGTGGTGGATCAGTCAACATGAACCGCATCAACGTATAATTGAAAGTTAAAAATTCAAATATACGTAAACCTATAATTTGTCACAAATTGAGAACCATATTTTATGAATGGATTTAATGTGACACATAATGTATTTATTTATTTATTTAGGTTTAGAGGCTATTCCACGTCATTTAGGACCATGGATCTAACGAGTAAAGAATAGCGATAATAATGCCGCAGCAATGATGAAATGGAAGTGAGAGAAATCCGAATGTGCAGAAAAAAACAGTTAAACCATTCGTAAAATGTATCCAGTTTATCTAAAAAGTATTTTTACTGAAAATTGTCATGTTTGTGTTTACTGTAATTTGTGTTATGTGTACAAGGACACTAGTGGTGCTTCAAAGCTTTGCTTCCGCAGTTCTGGAAGAACAACTTCACTTCCCCTGAGTCGCCAGAAGTGTGCACATCGTAAGGCTGACGTCTGGGGCGTAGCCTAATTATTTTACATGTGACTTGCGTTGAATGTTAACTTTTTACTCATAAATAATAGTAATTTATTTTGAGGAATGGATTGAATTAGGTTATAATTCATTGGTATTATTAATTATTAAGTATTAAAATATTAAAGATTAATTGACTACCAATGAATTGCCTACACAAGAGAGAATCTTCAAGCGCAGTTCTTCGCCGTGTCTACACAGCAGCTGCTTGAATTGACTACTCTGACTACAGCTGACTGAATTGACTTGGCTGCTTGAATTGACTGTTTACTAAAAAAGGAAAAGGGAGGCCTAGAACGAAAATTTCAGAAGAACTTCAAAACGAAGAGCTCTTTAGAAATTATACACAGATAAGTATATCAGAGTATAATAGATTATCATCGCGGCAGCGATAAGGCACTGTTTGCCTTCAGGAAGCTTAAGGGTCGGAAGCAGTGGCGGTCCGTGCAGGGGGTTCATTGGTCAGTGAACCCCCATAAAATTCCGTGAGATCGGAATTTTTTTATTTTTGCCGAATGAAGTGTTAATAATTGTTTCGATAATCGAGATGGGGTAATCATATTAGTAGTAATCAGATTCATCAGGTGGCAGTATCAACACCTCACTACAAAAAAATCACATACAATTCATGTACATTACACTACAACACTTTGCCAGATGACATTAAACGATTAAATTCGATAGAAAAAATTAAGTCCCAAGCAAGTTATTTTCGGCTGCATAACTGTTTCTATACAATTCGAGACTATACCGAGCATCAAAAGGAAAGTAAAAATAATTTTAACAATGATAGTTAATGTAATTATTTATCATTTGGACTGTATAATTCTAAAGAACTTGTAACAAGTACTCTACCACAGCTTCTGGATTGATGGCCCCCATCTCGATCAGGTTTTTTGTCCAGTTTCCCTGATCCTTTAAGCAAATCAATGCTCCCTTGTTTTGCTTCTGCACATAAATGTAACTTCATTATTTGTGCACGTCTTCTGAATTTCAGTGGGAAATATAGTTATTGAAATTATTGTTTTCATATTGTCACGGCAAAAAGTATTATTCTTTCATGAAGAACATGATGAGGGTTAAGGGCACAAATTCATAGCTACCTTTGAAAATATATTTTATTATACAGGAGCGAATATTTTTGTCAACAAAACTTGAAAGAAAAGCTCTTTTTTCTGTATTCAAAATTCGACTAGAATATGCTTTAGGATAGAGATCACAGAATTATGTAAACGTGCACAATTTTCACTTCTCTTAGCTCGTCACAGACTGTTTTAAACTGTTTTTGAGGTAAATAAATAAAAAATAAATGAATCATAAACATCCGTAATGAAAAGCAAAATCCTGTGTCGTTGAATAACCCTGGGAAATATAGAGTACAGCATTTAATTATGGTAAAAAAATCAGTAAAAATGACGTATATGACGTATGAGGAAAGAGATTATCTGCGCACATTTTCTTCATGCCCAGAATTTAAAAAAACGCGAAATTAGCAACATTTGAAAAACTGGAAAAAGAATTTAGAAAAATAGAAATTAGAAAACTTTTTTTCCCGAGTTATAGTAAATCAATTTCAACCGTAAATGAACTGCTGATTTGATTTTTATGCATTGCTAAAAAATAGTAAATAACATCAGTTCTACTCCTACCACTACAAGCAAAAGGAGTGCTCAACAAAACGTGCGCACAGTGGGGCTACATTTACGTCCAGAAACAAAACAAGGAGCCATCTCAGCGTTTGCTCAATGGATCAGGGAAACGACAAAAATCTGATCGAGATGGGCGTCATTGAAGGAACCGGAAGCTGTAGTACATTACTTGTTACAGGCGTATTAAATCTTTTTTTAAAAATGTATACAATACAAATGTAAACTAATTCATTTTATATGATTGTTTTGTTCAAATAAACATTATTTTTCTTTTTGACGATCAGTATAGTCTCTAATTGTATAGAAACAGTTATGCTGCCGAAAAGAGTTTACTTTTAACTTAAATTTGTGTACCGACGTTAATTGTTTAGTCATCTGGTACAGTGTGGTAAAGTAACGTACACGTATGTGGATTTCTTGTACTCAGCAGTTGATACTGACACTTGATGCATGTGATTTCTACGACGTGTGTTGTAATTATAAATATCAATATTGCATGAAAATATGTTCCCTCCGTTAAGTAGGTCATTTTTGACAAATATTACAGATTCGTAAATAAATAGACAAGGCAATGGTAAGATTCCCAGCTCAATGAAAAGAGACTTGCAGGGATCACGTGGAAAGCATTTTTTCATTATACGAATAATTTTCTTTTGCAATCTGAAGGTCTGAGTATTATAGGATGAGATTTCCCAAAATATTATGCCATATCTCAGGCGGGAATGTACATTTGCAAAATAAACAAGCTGCATGCAGGCTGCATGAAGGCTGCATGAAGGCTGACAGAATATGAAAGAATTCTGAATGCATAACACAATGAACTTAATTTAGTGTTTAATTCTGTTATATGTACATTCCATTTGAGGTTTGATTGAATTGAGAAACCTAGAAATTGTGTTACCTCAACATCAGCTACTTGCATATTGTTCATTTTCAATGGAACATGCGATTGTCGATTTGAAATGCAAAAATGCATTGAAACAGTTTTTCTTTCGTTAACAATTTGTTATTATTAAACCAATTTGAAACTTTTGAAATCGTACTATTTACTGCTTTTTTGCAAAGAATATTCGTATCATCGGCAAACAGAACCGTTCTTCCGTTTTTAATAGACGAGGGCATATCGTTTACATATAACAGAAAGAGGATAAGTCCTAAGATCGAACCTTGCGGGACCCCACGCTCAATTGGTAAAGAATTGGAAACATAAGTATGGAATGTCCTTTCGTGCCAGAACGGTATTTCTACTCTTTGAGTCCGATGTTTAAGATACGATGTTATCCAATACCACGAATTCCATACGAAGGTAATTTTGAGAGCAAGATGTTATGGTTAATAACGTCAAAAGCTTTCGAAAGATCTGAAAATATTTCAATGGAAACTTCATTTTGATCTATTAATGAAGCAACATCTTCAAAAAAGAAAAAATGGCAGTTTCTGTAGATTTCGATTTTCTAAAACCGTACTTGTGAGTCTGAAAACGCTTTGTTTTTCCTGAGAAAAGTTTCCATTCGTGAGCAGAAAAGCCATTCTAATAATTTTGAGAAAACTGACAAAAGAGAAATTGGCCGGTAATTTTGAAATCCATCTTTCCTCTCTTTTTAAAAAAAGTTGTTTAATTTTTGCTGTTTTTAAAATATCTGTAAATATTCCTTCACATAAAGAAGCACTGGAAATGTGAGTTAACGGATGTATAAAGGCAGGTGCGTAAGTTTTTAATAAAGAATCTGGAAATTCATCTAAACCAGATGAATATTTATTTTTTAGTTTACTGACTATTCTGAGGATTTCGTTAGGAGAAGTTTCGGAAATAAACATCGGAAGGAAATATTTTGGGAAGCGTAAAATGTTAAATTTTGTGGTTTTAGTTCCTTCGTGAGATCAGACGCATTTCAAGAAAAGTATTAATTGAAGAGATTGGCAACTTTTTCGGAATTACTCATTCCTCTTTCATTATCCTTTAAAATAACATTCTCTACAAGGTATCGAGATGATGTGGTTGTATTTTTTACGATATCCATCATTGCTTTAGTTTTGTTACTAGCGTTCAAAATGTCCTGACTATTTTTCATTATTTTTGCCTGAACTATTGCTTTTCTCTAGAACCTCTGAGCATTTTCGAAACACTGAGCAACTGTAGAATGGTTTGTTTTTCTACACCTTCGTATTAACTAAATATATTTGTCCCGCCTTATTATGTTCTAATGCATCCTCTCACAAGGCAATCACTATCACGATCTCACAAATCGCTTGTTTTAGCCACTTGAAACCCACAGATTTTTGTCCCTAAATGCATTTACAATTTTTGTAACGGTTTGGTCGTAGAAATTGCTGACGTAAGTTTTTAGAAGTTTCAGTGCATCTGGAGGAAAATTTGTCACAATATTTTTCTCAAAAGCTTTTAAGTAGAGAATTGATCAGTGTTGTCTGGAATATTGGCTGCAATGAAAGCTTCAAATAAAACTTTAGGAAACTGGCAAAGTTTACTTTTAGACTTTTCATTAGCAGCAAAAGGACGTAATGTGGAATTACTTTGTTCTTATTCATCATCGATGCATTATTTTTGTGCTTTTCTGTTTCTAAATGTTGAATGACCAAGAATATTTTCAAATTTCCGGCAGTATCATAATGTTTACAAAATAACACGTTATCATCTGTTGCAAAAATGTCACTACCAAACTCGTTAACAACTTGAACTGGAGGCATGAATTAAGATGATCATGAGGCGACGATCTCCTGAAGTGACACACAAAATTATGCTGGTTGAAAAATGGCATTTCATTTGTTATTACTTCTCGTTTGGTTTTCTTCAATTTGTATTTTTCTCTGTGTACGTTTCTTCTTCGAACTGGAAATGTAGATTATTCTTTTGACCTTTGTCAGAGGAACTACGAAAGAAGTCGAAAGGGTCTAGCGAGAGCGGCGTGTATCAAGAGGCCAGCGTCAGAATGTCAAAAGAGTGGAGCCTGGCAAAGAGCCCACGGTTGTGTTCTCACACCAATCATTCTGCTTGTTCTTTGACCTTTGTTGACCTTTGCGCTGGTGGTCACTGGCCAATCCTTGAGAATGAGCGTGTGATCGGAAATACTCAATTCTGGCGTCGTGTGTTGTTGATTGAAACAGTTTATGTTGGGACCAATAGAAAAAAGGGAAAGTATGTACTGCGTAATGGATGAAAAGAGTCTCTCACGAAAACGAGTTATGTTAATTAATTGACTATGTACCAATAACTTAATTGATTATGTAACAATTTAATGAATTAAAGGGCATGTCTAATAAACAGGGCTAGGATTCTAATGACCTAAAATTTATTTGAAAATGGCCTATAAAATTACTTAATTGTAAGGGGAAAATGGCCTAGTAAAATAATACTCAAATATTTGTACGAAAATGTTTATTTACATAACGAATTTTGCCATTTTTAACATTTATTTATAAGAAGTATTCAGAATAAGTATTTTAACTGGGAATTTAATCCTTAGCACCGATCTTCCGTCAGTTTTGAAAAGTCGAGTAACTTACCGAAGATTCAAGTAATTTTGAGGTTTCGAAAAACAGAGTCCACTGCAGTAGTGGATTTCGTCATGAACTGATGATAATATAAAAACTTTGTTTTAGTCTGACATTGTAAATTCATGAAACATTCACCAACAAAAAATACGAAAAGGATACAAAATACGTAAAAATGACAAAAATGAAAAATTGAAAAATAGCAAAAAATGACCTATTAACTACACATTTCTATCACCTAAAAGTCACAGTAAACATTCATTTACTAGTTAGCTACGTCTAGAATGCAGCAACGAAAAGATGACGTATCATCACAATCCGAGTCCTGCTAATAAACATTTGCTGTTCTCAGTCGATGACCGATTGACTGTAATTACGTAGTACGAAAATGATCAAGACATTCAAATTATAATTTTAAATCAATATGTCATAAATAACTTCATCTTTTAGATACATTTCAGAACGAGCTATTATAATAACTGAAGTGACTACAGTAATTTTGAAAGGTAGTTGATAGTTTTAAAACCGGAAAGAAAGAATAAACTCTACGAAAGAACTGAAATGTGAGTGTTCAGAGCTGTTATTGAAGTGAAAATGTATTACACCTTCAAGAACTATAGTTCACACCAACAACTTTTAAAAAGAAAAACAAACAATCCCAGAATCACAATAAATTAGCACGTGATATTTTTTTCGAGTTGATTTCTTAATTCAGTACATTACAAAAAAAAAAATGTTTTTGGGTACGTGCCGATTATAGATTTTAGGATATTCCGAGAACTGTACATTTTGAGATTTAGTTAGGAAGCTATCTTGTTTCGAAAACTACGTAACTGGACATCGGGCACAGGAATCCGCTTTCAATAAATACCTAGCTCTTCGGGATGGTGTCTTAGGCACATGTGGTAACGATGGCAACTCTCCTTTTGTAAAAGAATTAAAACAATCATGTACGGAATCTCTAAACCTCCATTAATGATGTGTATATTACTGTTGTAATGCATATTTTCTGAGTCGCTAATGACCTAGCTGTCGATGCGACTTTAAATAAACAAAAAAAATCATGTACGGAGAAATAAATTTTTCATGATGCATGACACTTAAATATTAATAGTCGAAGATAATAAAATGATTAGTTTTTAGCTTCTTACACGCATTTTCTGTGCTTTATATAATTTTCTCTGCTACTGATTCTGCAAAAGTATACTTTCTCACCGCACTAACGGTTTCTTAAAATTATAATATGCAAAAATTAACAAACTGTATACCTTAACAAATAACAAGTATTCGCTTAGTCTGGAATGCGCATTATCCATATTTAAAACTGTAATACGTCCATCATTAACTTATGCTTGACAAATTTGGAACAATATAACAAACACACATCTAAAGAAACTTCAAATTCTCCAAAACAAGTACTTAAAAGCCGTACAAGCCTCGTGGTTTATTCCAAATAAGCAAATACACAGAGAGCTAAATATTCCTCCTATCAATAAATACATTCAACAGATGAGCAACAGATTTTTCACCCTTCTTCCGTCTTGTACAAGTGCACAAATATTTAATCTAGGCAAAAATGCTTCTATTTCAAACCGCTTTATCTCCCAATACCCCAAAGATTCTCTTAAACCACCGTAAACTAGAATTAATGCACTCCCCCTTAACCAGTTCTGCTGCCAAAACCCCTGAATAACATGATTAACTTAAACGCTAATAAAACTTAAAACACCCCAACTGAATTACTTCTCTCCAGACTTTGTTTTTCGAGGTAGCCGTGTGGCCTTCCTCAAATAGTTACCCAAAAGGCCAAAAATTATGCTGTTGTATAAGATTGTATATTAAAACCCCTGAAAGGCATATTATGCCGATCAGGAAGAAAAAAAAATATAATACCGCACTTTCGTTTCATTTTAACACATTTCAGCCACCTCCATTTTCATTTATTTAGTACAAATAAAAATTATATGTGACGTATGGTGAAGATCATCTGCGCGTTTTCTTCAGTTCCAGAATCTCTTCTGTTTAAGATTGTTGCTTGTTCCGTGCACTCTCCTCGCCCCTCCTTTCTTATCATCTTCAGAAAGTGACGTCAAGGAGGGGAGGGGCGGAGGGGGACGCATTGTGGCCGGCCGGGGTTGAGTCGTTAGTCGTTAGTTGCTAATTGCGGAGGCAGGTCCGCCCGCTTTGTACTTGTGTTTTAAGTGTACTGTTGATTCAACAAGAATATATGCATATTTAAACACGATTGGTGTGTTTCGTGTCTTTTGTTTTAAGTTATTTTAAAACTGCCTTCCTAGTGTGTGCGGGCTGCGTAATTCACGCAGGAATCAGTGTGAATGTTCAAAGTCAGGAGATGCAAAGAAACGCACTCGCCTGAATTGTGAACAGATTAAGTGGTCCTCCGGATGGATACTCGGCACACCGAAGTGTAGTTAGAAAAGTGCAGTGTTCTTGTGCTCACATTTTGTTCAGTTATTGCAGATAGCAACATGGCTTCTCCGGCGCAACTCGTAGCGGCGCAAATGGCGCTGGCAGGGCTGATCGAGCGATCAACTGTAAATTTTAATAAATTGGCGAAGGAGAAGCAAACATTAGCAACGGTTCGTAATCGGTTGGAGAATTTACAAGGCTATTGGAGCAAATTCCTTGGTCAACATGCGGCATTGGAGGCGGCACTCGACGAGGATGACGAACTACGAAAAGCTATGTATTTTGCAAGTGATGTGTTTGTCAATGTATCAAATTTTTATGATATAGGTTCGGATTTTTATCATGAGTTAATTGCGAAACTTTCTCAGCCAGTTCCCAACATTAATGCTAGTATTTCTGATAATATTCATGTGGGAATTGAAAAGGGTATGCCCCTGAAACTACCGAACATTTCTTTGCCTAATTTTGCCGGCGATTTGAGAGAGTGGGAAAGTTATCGTGATCTATTTGTGGCACTCGTAGATTCAAATCCGAATCTGACTGATGTACAAAAACTTCATTATTTGAAAACTAGTCTTTCTGGTGAAGCGCTCTTGATGTTACGGCACACTTATGTTAGTGAGGCGAACTATAAACCGGCCTGGGAGCTTGTGCAGAAACGCTTCAATAATACGCGTGCTCTAGTTAATGTTCATTTGAGTACGTTTGTTAATCTGGCGAAGGTAAAAGAAACTTCAGTACTTAGTGATTTGAAAAAATTACGAGATGAGGCCAGTGATATCAGAGCAGCTTTGTTGAATCTGAAACGTCCCGTTACTGCATGGGATGACTTGTTCAATTTTGTGATCATTGATAAATTTGATGTTAGTACTAGATCTGAATGGGAGCGATCGCTTGGTGGAACCACAGACATGCCATCTTTTGAGCAATTGAACGAGTTTTTAGATACTCGTATTAGGATTTTAGATGCCGTACGAGGCCAGCCGAAGAAAACCCTTGCAGGTCAGAGTGGTTCCACGGGAGTGAGAGTACATCAAGTCTCCTCGGAAGTAAAAAGTTGTGCGCGTTGTGCTGGCAAGCACCCTCTTTTTATGTGCTTCAAATTTAAGAAAGATTCACTTAAAGCACGTAGAGAGCTGATAGTTAAAGATAAACTTTGTTTTAATTGTTTAAGGCCAGGGCATTTGTCAGCACAATGCGACAGCAAGAGTGTATGTCATACTTGTAAAAATAAGCACCACACGTTGCTGCATTTCGATCGTGCTGTCGATAGGAACGTCTTCACTTCTGAAGCCATTGTTACGCCCGATTCTCCCGAGGTAACTATTAATCATCACCTTTCCGATATAAATTTAACTGGCAGCGTGTTGCCTACTGCTTTGGTGAGGCTGAATGCCGAGAATGGTAGGTCAGTAGTGGTACGTGCATTATTGGATCAGGGATCGCAAGTGTCATGCGTATCGAGACGCCTGGTTTCATTTTTAAGGCTTAAACCTCGCAGTGTCTCGATCTCGCTGAAGGGCATCGGAAGCAGCTCGGGGGAGAGTGTGCGGAAGGCTGTCACTGTTACACTTATGCCGCGTAGCCAGAGCGAGCCGAGTGTCCTTGTGAATGCTTTAGTCCTTCCTTCCTTGACGAGTTACATTCCTCCTCGCATTGTTATCTCTGCTAATATGATGCATCTCAATGATTTAGAATTTGCTGACCCTTATCCACAGAGTAATGAAAAAATTGATATTTTAATTGGGGCAAATGAATATAGTCAGATAATTCTTGAGGGATTAAGGAAAGGTCCAATCAATGCCCCTATTGCTCAAAGGACGGTATTCGGTTGGGTAATATCCGGTGCTTCACAGCCACTTTCGAAACATAGTTGCGATTTGGTGGCTAACCATGCCGCCATTTGTCCTTCCCTAGAGGAGATTTTGCAGAAGTTCTGGATAATGGAGGAAGTCCCTAAAGTGTCGATTTGTTCCAAAGCTGATCGTGAGTGTGAACTTCACTTCAAGTCCACTCATAGACGCCTTAGCGATGGTCGTTACATGGTGTCTCTTCCTTTCAAGTCGGCATTTCCTCCTCCTATTGGAGACACCTACCGGGTTGCTAAAAACATGTTTCTACGAACAGAACAAAGGTTAGTTAAGTCGCCAGAGTTATATAAAGAGTACCGTAAATTTATGCGCGAGTATCTGAGGTTAGGTCATATGGAGCCTTTGGATGAATTGGTGACTGCTCCCCCTAATGTGTTTATTCCCCATCTACCTGTTTTGCGGGAGGAGAGTCAGACGTCGAAGCTTAGAGTCGTATTCAATGCCTCTCGCAAGTCGTCAAATGGCGCCAGCCTTAATGATTTTCTACATTCTGGGCCCAAGCTCCAAACTGACCTCTTTGCTCTTGTGCTCCGGTGGAGGTGGCATAAGTACGTATACATAGCTGATGTAGCAAAGATGTTCCGTCAGATCAGAGTGAAGCCTGAAGACACAGAGTTCCAAAAAATTTTGTGGCGGGACCATCCTGATCAGGAATTGGTGGCCTACAGGCTTCTGACTGTTACTTATGGCACCGCGTGTGCTCCATATCTTGCTAATAGAGTGTTAAAGCAATTGGCTGATGATGAGGGAGGCAATTTTCCCTTGGCAGCTGATATTCTTCGCACCAAGTTCTATGTAGATGATGTTCTCTTTGGCGACGATGATGTCGAAAATTTGAGGCTTATTCGGGAGCAGTTGCAGGGATTGCTCATGGCGGGTGGGTTCACACTTCGCAAGTGGGCCAGTAATTGTCCTTTGCTACTGGTCGACATTCCTGTTGAAGACCATGGCTTGGCAGTAGAAAGGAATCTTTTGAGTGAAGACAGGTTGAAGGTTTTAGGTGTGTCCTGGCTTCTTAAGGATGATACATTCGCTTTTTCATGTACTCCTCCTGTTTTCAAGGTTTTGACGAAGCGAACATTCTTGTCATTTCTGGCTAGTGTATATGACCCTTTAGGTTGGCTGTCGCCCTACCTTATTAATGGCAAGATAATCATTCAGTTGTTGTGGCTTCGAAAACTGGGGTGGATGAAGCTCTCCCCGTCGATATAGAAGCTAGGTGTTCATCTTTTATAGAAGAATTCCCTTCAGTTAGTACGTTGAAACTTCAACGCTGGTTGGGGACAGGAGCTAATGTAGAACGTGTTGAGGTTCATGGATTTGGAGATGCTTCTAACCTAGCCTACGGGACTGTGGTTTATCTTAGAGTAATCAATAAATATGGGTCTATTTCAGTTTCACTATTATGCTCCAAAACTAAGGTAGCGCCTTTAAAGACTCAGAGTATTCCAAGGCTCGAGTTGTGCGCAGCAGTGCTGCTTTGCAACTTGATTAAATTTGTAGTAAAAACTCTTCATTTGGGTACGGTAGCGATCTTTTGTTGGTCGGATTCACAAACAGTACTTCATTGGATCCATTTACCTCCAAGTTCTTTGAAATGTTTTGTTGCTAATCGCGTATCTCTTATACTGACCTCTCTTGAGCACGCTTGTTGGAAGTGTGTTCCTGGAGTCAGCAATCCTGCGGACTGTGCTTCGCGTGGTATGTCCCTCGCTTTGTTGAAGGACCATGATTTGTGGTGGAATGGGCCAGACTGGCTTTTACATTCTGAAGAACACTGGCCACGACCTCGGCTAAGTCGTCCTGCGTCAGCAGATCTTGAGCTACGAGGCCCATCTATCCTTGTAGGCACCATGGAGGTTCCAAAAGAGGATCTAATTGGTAGATTTTCAAAATTAGGCAGGCTGCTCCGTGTCACTGCTTATATTTGTCGGTTTATAAAGGGTTGTCGCAGGAAGTGCGTTATACCTGCGGACCTAGTCGTTTCCCCTAGAGAATTGGAACAAGCAGAGTCCTATCTACTTAGATATGTGCAGAGCTCGCATTTTCATAAAGATATAATTGCATTATCTAGAAACGAAAATTTGTCCTCAAAGAGTTCACTTCTTTCATTGACCCCGTTCCTTGACGGCGATGGTATCCTGCGTGTTGGGGGTAGATTGGATAACTCTTTCCTACCTGAAGCCCAAAAACATCCTGCTATTGTACTCCGAGGACATTTTGCAACGCTATTGGTTAGTCATTATCACTTGGAAACTAAACATGGGGGAATGCAAGTTACCCTCCGCATACTCCGGGAAAGATACTGGGTTATTGCAGCACGATCGGTAGTAAGAAATGTTGTTCGACAATGTGTTACTTGTGCCAGATATCGCGCGACATTGAGTGAGCAACTCATGGGCCAATTGCCTTCGGTACGACTCCAGGTGGCTCGCCCTTTCGCATTTGTTGGAGTCGATTATGCTGGACCGCTTCGGGTACGTCTTGGCTCCGGAAGGGGACGAACTGCTCAAAAGTGTTATGTTGCTTTATTTGTGTGTATGAGTGTTCGAGCAGTACATATCGAACTTGTCTCTGATTGTACTACGGCGGCGTTCTTGGCAGCGTTCGATCGATTTGTAGCGCGTCGTGGTCTTCCTCAGAAGGTTATGTCCGACAATGGGACTACCTTCCAGGGTGCCGACAAGGAGCTGGCTCAGAACTTTCGTAAGCTAATCGCGGATAAGACCTTAACCCAACGCTTTGCAAATGATAGGATTGTGTGGGAATTTATTCCACCCAACGCCCCGCATCACGGGGGTCTTTGGGAGGCAGGGGGTGAAATCTGTAAAACACCACCTACGCAGAGTTTGGGGCTTTATACGCCAACCTTTGAAGAGCTTCAGACTCTTCTGTGCAGCATTGAGGCTGTTCTTAACTCACGGCCTTTAACACCGTTGCATGACAATCCAGACGGACTGGACGTTCTGACGCCAGGACATTTCCTTGTCGGTTCTTTATTAACTGTACCACCTACACCATCATTGTTGGATTGTAACATTAACTACCTTTCACGGTGGCAAGCTATGAAAGCTATGTTCCAGAGGTTTTGGCGATTATGGTCTTCGGACTACCTTAACTCGCTACAACAGAGAACGAAATGGCGTCTTGCCCGTGAGAATTTAAAGATCAATGATGTTGTTTCTTTTGCGTGGACTAAACTTGCCCCCTGCAAAGTGGGCCTTGGGTAGAGTAATAGCGACCAAGCCCGGCCGAGACGGACTCGTGCGAGTTGTTGTGGTACGTACTGCGTCATCGACCCTTGAACGGCCTATCACTCAACTTTGCAAGTTGCCGGTTCAGAGGGATGATTCAAACTCAAAAAAATGAAGAGCAGTAGTGTGCTCGTGTGTTGATGCATTATATATGGCGGGTGGTAACCACATTGTCGCCATGAAGATTAGGTCGCTCGTTGTACGAGCGAGGCGGGTGGTTTGTTTAAGATTGTTGCTTGTTCCGTGCACTCTCCTCGCCCCTCCTTTCTTATCATCTTCAGAAAGTGACGTCAAGGAGGGGAGGGGCGGAGGGGGACGCATTGTGGCCGGCCGGGGTTGAGTCGTTAGTCGTTAGTTGCTAATTGCGGAGGCAGGTCCGCCCGCTTTGTACTTGTGTTTTAAGTGTACTGTTGATTCAACAAGAATATATGCATATTTAAACACGATTGGTGTGTTTCGTGTCTTTTGTTTTAAGTTATTTTAAAACTGCCTTCCTAGTGTGTGCGGGCTGCGTAATTCACGCAGGAATCAGTGTGAATGTTCAAAGTCAGGAGATGCAAAGAAACGCACTCGCCTGAATTGTGAACATCTTCCCAACATTTTAACCACAAATAGGTGAAAGAAGAGTAAAGTTTTAAAAAGTTAATAATAATAATAATAATAATAATAATAATAATAATAATAATAATTTTTAAAAGCGCCAGATTATCCACATTTGAAAAACTAGGTATTTTCCTTCCTATTCGTTTGCAACGGTAAACAATCTGCAGATTCGATTTTCTGCATTGCTAATATAGAAACTCATCTCAGGTATACTACCACTATAAGCAAAAAGAGAGCTCAATAAAAGGGCATAGTGAAGCTACATTTATGCCCAGAAACTAAACAAGGGGCCATCTCAACATTTGCTCAATGGATCAGGGAAATTGGACAAAAACCTGATCGAGATGGGGATCATTGACTTGGATGCTGAAGTACATTAGTTGTTGCAGGCATATTAATCTTAATAATAATAATAATAATAATAATAATATAATAATAATAATAATTTTAAAATAAGCCTTTTTAAATGTACAATACAAGTGTAAATTAATTTATTATAAATCATTCTTTTGTTAAAATAAACATTATTTTCCTTTGAGATAATCAGTATAGTCTCTAATTGTATAGAAACAGTTATGCAGCAGAAAAAAATTACTCAACTTAAATTTGTGTACCGATTTTAATTGTTTACTTAAGGCGACCAATTTGTTTTTTACAACGAAAAGGAGGACGAAAAAGCTT
This sequence comes from Acheta domesticus, assembly GCA_031308135.1. NCBI lineage: Eukaryota > Metazoa > Arthropoda > Insecta > Orthoptera > Gryllidae > Acheta > Acheta domesticus. The sequence goes on from JAHLJT010002406.1 coordinate 38,369,728, forward strand.
AAGAAAAAGAACAACGTAAATAATCGAAACATTTATGCGTAATTATGCGTATATCCCTTTCAATTATTTTAATAAGCATTTTCCCAATGAATGAATATTTTTTGTCAATGAATAATTTTTCTAACAATATATTGGAAATTTCGGAGCAAGAAATACCCTTCATATGGGATTTTACGATAAGTGGTGCAGCTAAAGTTTGAACATTCAGTCAGTGATTTCCCACTTGATTAACTAGATTAACACATTAACACTAAATTAACAGATTAGTTTCAAACTATCGAAAAGGAGGAGAGGTAGGAGGACACTTTTCGAGGAAGGACAGAACCAACAAAAGGACAGTTTCCCTAAAGGAGGACGATTGGTCACCTGAATTTAATGTCACTGGCAATCCGTTGTAAAGTAATGTATGCGGATGTATTGTACGTGGATTTCTTGTGGTGAACTGTTGCTATTGACACCTAATGAACGTTATTTCTACGACGGGTGTTGTAATTATAAATAGCAGTATTCCATGAAAATATGTTCCCACCGCTAAGTAAGTCAGTTTTGACAAATATTACAGATTCGTAAATAAGTAGGCAAGGCAATGGTAAAATTGCGAGCTCAATGAAAAGAGGCTCGTAGGAATCACGTGGATAGCATTTTTTTTATAATTCGGATAATTATATCACTAGTAAAACTCTTTACCAAGATTAGCGCATTGGGCGTGAAAAAATTAGCTATTACAAATTCGACAATCGAAAACACAGCTCAACTCACCCAGAAACACCCCCCAACAACACCCCCCAAAACAACGTGCCGAGTCGCAATGTTCTAATTGTTGCAATATACCTTGATAACTCCTGGAAGATTCTAGCATAAGAAATGAGGGCACTATTCTAATCTACAATTCCGAAAAGTTCCAGCATAACGTTAAATAACAAATATTTTAAAAACATTGTAAATGACCTTTCTGTAAGATCTGCTTTTTTAGAACAGATTTTATTAAAAAACTCTATCGTCAATATTGTACTATTGCAATGTTAATATTTTGCAGTTTTGAAATTACAGAGGGCTCGTCGCAAATGGGACCAGCGCCATTTTCATTACCGTCCTTTGCAACAAACAGGGGAAAAAATTGAGCCATTTTCAAGAAATAATTGTTTAAATATTGCCTATGATTCACGCAAAAACTACTCAGATTTTCGAAAAATTGAAAGTGACTTTATTTGAAGATCATTTTTTGATGAACATATTTCATGAAGGAGAACATTTCTATATTCATTATTGTAGTTGTGGGAAGACGCTGAAAAACTTCGGTACTTTTCCAATTTTCAAAAATTTTGGCGAGTGCAACGGAAATGTAATCCACGCCATTTCTCAAACCGTCTTTTGCTCTATCAGCGGGAAAACGTATAGGAAATAATTGAAACTATTGTTTGAGAAACTTTTTTTTAATGCTGAGGCTACTTGTAAAGGATCTACAAAATAAAAATATCCGTTTCAAATTGAAAAGGACTATCAAGGGAAATTCCGCATCAGTCAGATCGATCGTGGAATATCAATTTTGTTGACAATGCTACCTTCAGTCTAACCGCTTGCGTTGTTCACAGATGAACAGACGGACAAAGAGACGTTTTGTCACATTTTCGTTGAACTCCCTTAATTTAAGAAAATTGAAAAACGTTAATTATTTTCGGCGTGTTCTTAAAACTACAATAATGAAGGTAGAATTTGTTTTGACCTCAGCATTTGTTCAATGCATGAAGACAAACTGAACGAACGACCTGACCGAGATTGATCGAGGGAGGTTAAATATTACATTACAATAATAATTTTATTTCATTAACTGAACAAAGAATGCTAATTTAGTTATAAAATGGAATTCTGGGCCCAGTTTGAACGTTTTGTCAAATCTGCTGTATTTTTGACATGTTTTTTCAATGTCACTTTTTCGGAAGTTACGCCTCATATCGTTTCGTGAGCATTTGTGAATAGGTAGGTAGCAACGTACCAATCGCAACGGTATCTGCAGAGAAGAAGACCGCAGTGAAAACATGAATGTCTAGTTCTGAATAGGTTACGAATATTCTACGAGTGGATGTTTGGAAAGGTAAAGAATAATTTTTCGTAGTGTTGCAATGCCAGATTTTTCTCGAAAACACGCGCGTTTCGCCAAACAAAGATCGTGGTTACAAGCCCACTGACGCCCGGTGCCTCAACGGTGCTCTCCTGTTCAGGCCGTTCCGCTTCCCCCCCTCTCCTCATCTCCCACCGCCTTCGCCCACAAATTACGCGAGAATTACGCGGCGATTCGCAGCCGCGTATAACGGTGCCCGGGCTAATTTGAGCGGCACGTCGTTGCCCCACACGCCGCCGCGAGCGCCACCGTCGCGTCGCCGGCCTCTCCGCACCATGTGAGGGGCGGTCGCTCCACAATGGCCTATCGAGGATTTAGCACGCGCACTTGATTTTAATAAATGATAATCCAAATGCAATTGTTGTTGATTGTACAGCCGGGCAGCCCGGTCGGGAAATGAGAATCGGCCCGACTGCACACGCCATTATTTCCTCTTCGCGCGGTCCCCCTCTCTTCGGCGGCAGGGTCCTCCCCTCGCCCGTGGGGGACGTGTCCTCCCCTCCCGCCGCGTTCTCCCCGTCCCCACGACCCCTCATCCTCTCGCGAGCGCTCCCTCCCCCCACTCTTACACAATGCCAGATTGTCATGCTAATGTTTTGTTAACGGGTTAACAAGCCCGTCATTGAAGATTCTCTCCACGCACTCCGTCGCCGGGCACCGAGCTATTACGTCCCCCGGCGTGCGCTCCGAGCTGATTGGTTGGATTCACAGCTGCATAGCGCCCCCCCCCTCACCCCCTCCCCCGCGCAGACCACACCCAGTCGGGCCGGCTTCACAAAAACATACGTGCAAGGAAAAACTGCCGGCTGCCGCCGCTGGCAATATGGCGGCGGCGCGACGCGACGCGTCGACGACGCTCGTTGACTTCGCGGTGACAGCTTGGAGCCCCATTGTGCGCGCTCGCCGTTGCCCGCGGCTTGCCGCTGGCGCTGCTTCGGGCCGCATTCACGCTCCGCGCCTGCTATTTGCCAATGCGTGCTGCTGAATGCTGTTGTCGAGTATTTATATTGGAGCGCAATGAAAGCTGAGTTTCTCTCGGCTAATAATGATTGCTCATTCCAAAATGGTCGCTTCAAAAGTTTGAGCATGCATGCAATTTATTTGTGCGCCATTGGCTTGCTCGATACTGGTCTCTTGAGTTGTGTTACCTCTACGTGCTGCTTTCCAGGGCCTTTTGAAAGGATTTTAATGCGAGTACGATACATGTTTGGGCACATTGTATCCCTGTGTGCATTAAAATAACAATGAACTCAATGATAAATAAGTAGAGATGTAGTTATTTGTTGCATATATTTAAGAATCTGTATTACTAATTTCCAATGCGCGGAGAAATTGAAAGAAATTGTGCAACATCTGACCATCTCTCTGTGCCAATGGTGACTGGTTTTCTTAGTTACTCAGGAACGTGGGATAAAGCCATAAAGAATGAAACTTCCGATTTTGATTAAAAAATGCAAATATTTGATTGTGTTGTTCTGTCTTTCTCAGTGCGTCACTGCTTATGATCCAGCTGTTATGGGACAGCAAGGCTCCAAGGAAAATGTCGCCCACCATGGCACATTTGCTATTCACGTGTTGCATTATGGAATATATTTTTTTGTATATATTCTTGGTATGTAAAGAACTGTTGTACTCCTTGTGTGCCTCTGTTTACACTATAGTAGTAGTGTTATGAATATTCGATGTTTTGTTCTTGGCCAGTATCCATGCTACGTTTTGGAAAACCATTTATGCTGCTGCAGACCAATAATACTGAACTAAACCCATCTCCGTTTCTTAATTTTCATGCTGAGCAAATTCGTTTACACACACGTGGTAGTAATGAGTACTAAAGTTCAGTCTATAAAACTTTATGCACGCGCAAGGCGCAAGTCACAGCTCAGGAGAATTCTCTTTAAGATATACAGAGGCTTACTCAGGATTTTTCTGAGGAGAGGGGGGAGAGCTACAGGTATGGTGTTCAGACGACTTGATGTTTTCTTTTTATTATTGATAATAAAAAAAATACGTGGAATATAAAATTAATTTTTGTGGTGTTGACTTAATAGCTCATATTTATAACGTAAACAAATGATATAGTGAATGACATTCGTTGTAGAAAATTAGTAAAAGCCCTTTTAAAAATGTATCATTCATTTCTGGAGAGAGTGAATATGGTTATTTGGGTGTTAATAATTCTGCATAATGCAGAAACGATCAAACCCTCATTTGACAAATATTGTCACTTATGATTAAAAGAAACAAAACATTTATGGTATTTCTGGTACACCCCTAAAGAAAAAATATATAATTATTTATTTTGTATATGTAAATATATACAGATAAATGTATTACACGATTCTAATTCAAAATAACGATCATACCTATATCAATTTTTAGAATGTAAGTTTTATCTAATAATTAAATTGTGTCGTCTTCATGTGCTAGTTTTTTATATAAAATAATGGCCATAATTCTGAAATAAGATGTATTATCCCTGGAAAAGGATAAAAATTTATCGTGTATTTACAGGGATTTTACTTAGTACAAAGCTGAGAACCATAAACGTGTTCTTAATTAAATTTAATTTCATGCATTCGTTCTTCTACCCACAGCAATATTCAGTTATTTTCATATATCAATAGTGTAAAAGAATTGCTATTGTCGACCGTCTCCACCTCTACTTGCAAACACAACTGTATGGTTTAAAAACGTTTGCACAGTAATCAAATATGAGTTTTAAATAACCCAAAAAGAAAATTGAAAACACACAAACAAAACATTGATCTGAGGTCAACTAATGCGTACTATATTAAATAAACAAAATTGAAACCAACAGGGTGACCAGTATTTAAATACAAACAAAATAATATAAGTTAAAAGAATCAGTAGAAAATTTTAATTAATACTCAGTAATTCGCAGTATATTTAAAAACCTTGCACAGTGGACATAATGAAATGATTGGAATTTCCTCATAACGTTACCTCAATTTTGCAACCCACATACATACAAAGACGTTTTGCTGCACACAACTGACTAATATTGTGCCCACACTGCCAACTGAAGCGACATTTCGGTTGACTTAAGTACGTGAACATACGTGTTAAATATGTATGTAGCTACTTAACATTTATCATCCGGATATTAATGGCCGAAAACTTTTTACGATTAATTTTGCACATGACAACTTTCAAATGTGATCTAACTATATCTATAAATTGATATATAACTTTTCAAGAGTAAAAAATTGGATATGTTAAAGCTAAATATTTTTTTCTTATTCAGACCAGTTTGGTTTTTCCTATACCTATGTAGTGGGAAGTTTATTTTTCTCTCTTGGTACCCCAGTAACAGATATATTGAGGTTCGCGCATCCTGTAGCATCCCGATCTTCAACGCTGTTTGGGTGATTTTCTATAGTGATGAATATTTGTAAATCAATATTTAATTTGTCAAATATGAAAACTTGGCCCCATATCTCTCTAGTCTACGGGGGAAGAACACCACCACCTTCTGAGATAAGAAATCATTACATTAGCGCGATTGATTACCATATCAGTTGATGTACCCACAATCAATTATTAAATGCATCTTCGACACTTAAAATATAGGACTTCGCTGCCTATAAAGCAGTGGTGAAAAGGTGTAATTTAAAAAAAGTTGTCTTTGCAGATGGATGGCTTGAATTCAAATGGATCCATCAAGAAACACGTTTTTAATTTATCAGTGTAGCTGTGATTCTGAAGATATATCGCAATGAAAATATTATGCTTATCGTTCCATTGGTATTAGCGGAAGAAACGAAATAATAGTCAGAATGAACTTTTCATTCAATGTTCACTCGTTTCATTCAACTAGGCGACATGATTGGACAACATTCTCTTGAGTCCAATTCCGAACTCCAGTTGTTCGTCACAACCGGTCGTCAATACCCAAGTTTCATATCTCTCATCTCCAGCAATAGCAGCACTAGGCAACGCGCCGCTTTCTGCGAGTGCAATTGAACCAAGGCCATTTCGCAGCCTCACCGTCATCAACATGCAGAGCGCGTAGTTCCGACCCGAAGTTGGCAGCTCGCACAAAGGCGACCGATTACGCAAATTATCGACGAAAATCAGACCGGTGCACGCGCGCGTTCGGGGCGTCGTATTTTTTTTTTTTATCTCCTCGCGCCAACCGAACTGGCGCGCACGAGCGTGGCGAGGGCGCGAAGGCGGCGGCTGGCTTGCGGCGCACAGTGGGACTACGCGACGAAACCTTGGGCAAAACACCAAATGACTTGGAATGTAATTCCCAGTTTCCACATACGGGGGATTGGATGTCGCCGATTACGAATTTTAATATTAAAGGCAACCTTAAGGTACAAATAGTACTCATATTAAAGGTACAATAATTATGGATGAATAAAATGGACAGCGTAAATAAGTGTTTATAACAGGATGAGGTTTAGTATCCGCAAATTAACGTTGATATTCTTGAAACGTGGTTAATGAAACTAAATGGCCGATATAAACTTGCACGCATTGTAAGAGTGTTGTCAAGGTGGATGCCACGAGCGGGAGTCCGTGGCACGATTGCCACGACGAAATCGCCCCTCCACGCAGTTCATAACCCCGCCGAAAGAGACAACGCCATCACTATTGTAAAACGGCGGGTTTACTAACAGTTTTCTCCCCCGACGCTAGTGGCACAGAGGAGCTCGTGGCATGGCACGGTGCCGCGAGGCGTGCCTCTGCCACCAAAATGTGACCTTGACACCACTGCATTATAGAATCCCTTACAGTTTAGGCACAATTCGGAAGGTTGTTTTCACAAATCCTGATGTCCTTTCGAGCAAAACAACTATACCTTGATGACATAACTATTCCCGCTGTATGTCGATAATGTGTTTACGAGTTTTCATCTAAGCCGTCTTCGTTAGTCGAATTGTTCGGAACGCTTCGGAAAGACATGGAAGTTAATGACTACGGATTTCTAGTCGGGTTACTAACGTTGCCGAGTCCCTAACCGAAGTGATGAAAGGCACAGATTGCGACGTTACGAGGCAAAAAGACAAAAAGTTAAGAGAAGATTAATCCAAGTTACGCTCAATCACCTACAAGGTCTGAGAGAGGTGTTGCGAAGCAGCAACAATTTTTTTTTAAATAATTTTTTTAAAAAAATGAGGCGTCCAGTGAGAGAGGAAGCTAACCCACAAAATACAAAATATCGAAATCTGAACTCATTCGATTACGAATACATTGCAAATGTCAATAAATCGATGTTTTGAATTTTGTGAGTTAGCCCCCTTTCACTGGATGCCTCAAATGTTCGTATCCGGTGTTACATAACAATTTTAAGCTCATTAAGCTCACTTCATTTAATGAGAGATTTCTAAATCGTTATTAAGGTTTTGGTAGTTTGTTGAGGGGATGGCATAATGGCTAGCGCAAACGCTTTCCACCCCTAAGGGCCCTGGGTTAGATTCCCCGCCTGATCCAGGTGAAATGGTTTGGACGATGCGTGTTGTCGGGAAAATTTCCAGTGTTTTCTCCTTTCCCGTACCTCTCATTTCACCATTTTCTGATAATTATTCACCTTATCATCATTGTCGATATTATCATCTCACTAGTTCATCATTCATGGATCGGCTTAGGTGATTCAGGACATCAACTGATGTTACTGCATTGATTCTGACTGAGAGGTTGCTAGAATTCGAGTCCAGACGATGGCAGAATTTCCCACCGGTTACATAGCTAGGTGCACAGATAGAAAGCTTTGTCCTATCCTCATCCCTTATTTATATACTAACATACACAACCATTTATTACGGGAGAACAGTGCGGAGCTTAGATCGTGTCCCGGCTAGAGCGGTGCCTCTCTGTGGGAAATACTCGGTTGGGGAAACTCCGCAAGCCGACATGCAGGTGGGTACCGGATCTCGGAATCCAGCGGAGGAGAATCACCGCTAGGCTCCCATGATAAAAAATTACCAGTCTTACGGGACTAATGACTTTAGTATTTGGTGCGGCCGGAAATACTAATCAATCAATCGGCACTTGGTCTCATCAATCAGCAGACGAAGATCATCGCCACTTCCCGCGATAATAGATCACTACCCTTACGAGACTAATGGCCTTAGTAGTTGACGCGATCGGAAACACTACTGAATCCATTGTGAATCATTTGTAGATATCAATGACCTTAGTGGTTGAGAGGGACTGCAATGAATAAATAAATTTTGATTTCGACCGCGTTTTCGCCGCGTAGTCGCATTGTGCGGGGGCGGGGCGCAAGGTAGCGAGTGGCGTCGGAGAACGTCGGCTGCACAATGGCACCGGGTGGCGCATGCTTTCTTGTCACGTCTGCGCGGGCCGGAGGCGCCGCCGCGCTGCGCCGTGGCCTGGAGCTCACGGCAGACCGTCCGCCCCAGCGGGCGAGGCGATAAGCATTCACTCGCGACGACGCGCCGCATTGTAGGCGCTCCGGGGGACATTCACGGCGATAATAACCGTTCATCGCAAGCTCCCGGGTGGGCGTAACCCGCCCCACTCGCTCCGCCGTGCTCTGGCCGAATAAGGCACGGGCGGCCATCTACAGCCGGCGTCAGGCAAATGCACGCTCCCCCGGACGAGCTGCTGCGAAACTATATTGATGGTTCAATGATTTGGAGGGACAATAGCAGTATATAAAGCGTCGTATGCCAAAGATTACGTGTAAAAGGAACTATAAACATGTAAAGTTGGAACATTCTACAACAGAAGTGGTAACTACATGCAAAAATTGAGAGATACTTAGATATTCAGTATGCATTTTATATTATCAGGTGCATTTTTGCGGGTAATTTTAGTTTTTGATGTATGCTTATGTGGTAGTTATTCTTCCCCTCCTTTTGCATTTTGCATAAACATCAGCGTTCCCCATTAGATCTTTGAAGGTCAGCTAGCATCGTGATACTCTATCAGCTGTGTGGCAAGGGAAAAACGGAGATGGCAAAGTGTGTCACCAGATTAACATATTTGAGCATGAATTGTGAGAATCACGTCCTGTACGAGAAGTATGTGATCATAGGGAAGTACCTCAGGTAACAGGAATCTTTCACTACTTCATGAAGCAAAACTCAGAATCGGCGTAAACAGAGAACATTGATTTCCTTGGCGTTTTAATAGAAAGAAAAAGGAACTTTCAAAAATACAAACAAAATATATTTGACAACAAATTTTCATGTGCCCCTTAAACAACAGACGTCTCCGATTCCTCATTCCACTATGAGCTAATCAAAAAAGCTGTCAGCTCGTGACCTTTATATCTATTTAAGACTTCTTTTAACCCGTCAATTCTCATGGTAAAATGAATAATGAAAATCGAACAAAAATTACATGAGGGAGTTTATTACATTTGCTTTTAACACCTACAAATAAAAAAATAGCATTCTACTGGTTGGATTTTTGGGAAATGGGGTGTCACCTGTAGGTGACACTGGGCGTTATACGTACTGGTGCATTACACTGCATGAAAAAGTCGACGTTTCTTGCAAACGGCGCAAAATTCTATTTGCATATTTGAACTTTATTTTATAAAGAGAATAAATACAACTTGTATTACTTATTGTGGAAATTGTACCAACATTTTATATGCAATCCCACATTACACTTCAAACACATCTTTCGAGTGCGTTCGTGACATAACGCACACCGACGTTGAGAGCAGTTTCTCTCTATGTGTTCATTGGACACTGCCTCCCAATCTCAATTTATTGGAAACTCTTGATTGTAGTGGAACTGCACAATTGGTGTCTTTACTTGGCGGTTTCCCATATTTTTGAAGATACGCTGTTACTACTGCTCTGCGAAAATCACAGTAACTAAAGTTTCCTCCAATTCTTTTATCAACCAAGCATTTTGACAAGAAGCACCTAATCCAAAAGCAAACTACGGGAACCACCATTTCTTCCCTCGTAGCCCCACTCTAAGAGATTCTACATTTTCGTCAAATCGATCAACTCCGCCCATATATTTATTCTACATTTTGACTAATGAGGGTCAATCAACTTGGATTTTTGTTCGTTTCTTGTTTAGTACTGCAATTCGATCCACTTTTGAAACTGGTTGCACGTTGTGGCAGTTGGAAGCAAAAGTTACTATATTGTTGTCATTCCATCTGACAACAATAATGTCTTTTGAAACTGTAATTTATTTCGCCTCTAGGCTTTTTCTTCATGTCCTTTGCGTTCATGAGACGACAGTTTTCAAGGTAGTTTTCCCTTACTGTTTCCGTCCCACCAATATTATTCTCCCGTAAATACTTCAGTAAAGGAAAACCAGTAAAATAATTGTCAAAGTGTAAGTTATAAGGCCGAATCGTTGTGGTAGTCTGGAGTGCAGTTCCACAATTACTGCAGGCTCCTAAACCAAAATTTGTTTGTAATTTCAATGGTGGTCCTGAGGCACCTTGGTAAAGTTCGCAGCTGGCAAGGTATCCATGACGAGTGGCTGCTGACCAGAACTTATAGCCAAATCGAAGGGGTTTGCCATGTATGTGTTGTTTGGTGCCATGTCTGGCCAAAATACCACACAATAGTTTCATCAATAGAAGTGTGGGTCGAGCCAGCTTTTTCAAAATTAGCACCGAAATTATGGTTGAGAATTTGAAAATACTTACGTACTTTAGCAAATTTATCATTATTAGGTACAAAGAAACGGTTCGCCTCATACTGTTAGAAACTAATTCATTGTGGGTGTCACTTTTTTTCTCCCAAAACATTCTCATATATTGCGGAGTCAAATACCCGGTAAGCAACAATATTGCAATGTATACCCTGACTTCATCCATTGTTAAATTTAAAGTATGATTTCAGTTGCAGCGCATACAAGTTACTCATATCCGAAATCATTAATTAACGACCGTTCAAATATCGACAGCGTTGCCAAATAAAACACATAGGCTACTTCTATGCATAAATAGCTTATAAAATGATTTTCAGGTCTATATTATTAGAAGTTGACTATAAAAAAATTTTGAAAAATGTGTCACCTGTAGGTGACACTGGGAATTGACGGGTTAAAAATTATTTTGTATTCTGCTTGTTCGGCATTACTGCCGTCCAACGAAATGAATTACAATGGAAAAATAATTTGTAGAGTCCGTTACTCAAAACGTAACTGCCTTGTTTGGCTAACGATATTGATTTATTTAGAAAATTTTATTATCTTAAGTTTGAAAATATTAAATATAGAATCCAAGTTTATTAGTTACTAGCGGAACCCGGCAGAGGTTGTTCTGCCTTTCATCTTCCCTCTCCCTTACTCTCCGTCTCGCTCTCTCCCTTTCCCCGTTTCTCCTCCCTCTCTCATTCGCATTTAGTTGTAGATTCTGCACGTCTCTGAGCGAGTGGGATAATATTGAGAAGCGGCGGACCAGCAAAAATGTAATTAAATGTTTAAGATCCCATCCTAGCTTACGATGTGAGAAGCGTTTTTTTTATACCCTACGTCTTAAAATTTTAGGTATTAATGCCCTACAACGTATTTAATGTGTCAAAATTAGAGCTCAATCGGTGCAGAACGTTTTGAGTTTTTGAAGCGTACGCAAACCAACTCATTATAGCCAACTTATATTATCGTCATAAAATAAGCTGTACCCCGAAGGACTCTACTGATCCGCTGCAAACTTCGTGGGAATTGTGTACACCATTCACTGAACCAATGATTTCGTTTTCACGGTCGGCTGCGCACTGGATCGGGGGTAAGGGCGTGACGTCACGCCCACCGGAGGATAAAAGAGGATCTCAAACGGCTTCGCGGGCAATCGCGACATCGGGTAACGTCGCCAGAGCGTCACCTGCAAATACACTACGCCTAGGCGACGTGTTCGACAGCCGGTTGTCCAGATAGGAGCTTTCGAGAGGGGCCGCACCGTGGGTGTGCGGAAGGCTGGTTGGTCCAGTCATCGTCCAGTCCGCGCCACCCAGTCGTACGGACACCACCATCGCCCGTTCTTGGCGGCAATGGATTGAGGAAGGTACGCACATACGACATGCAGGATCTAGACGTCCGCCACGCACCACGAGGAGGAAGGATCGACGGATGGTCCGGCACGAGCGACCAGATCCCACGGCAGCGATAGGTGCTTCAGCGGTGATTCAGAGGGCTGTGCAGCCTGCACTGTCACATCCTGTAAGTGCCAGTACCACTGGCAGGCGGTTGCACACCGCAGGGCTCGCCGTACGCTGACCGTAACGACGCCTGCCCCTCACACCCCAGCAACGTTGCTACAGACTCACCTGGTGTCGGGAACGACGGACCTGGGGTAATGCAGACTTGCAGTGGGTTATCATCGGCGACGAGTTCCGCTTCTGCCTTAATGGCGTCGACCACTGGGTCCGTTTCTGAAGGTGGAGTGGGGAGCGCCTCGAGGAGCGGTTTGTGGTATCCCAACACGAGTCCGCCAGCCTTTTGTGATGGTTGGGGCGATATACTATGGTGCCCGTTCACCGTTTGTGTTGCTCAGGGGCACCGTGACGGCCGCACGGTACGTTCAGGAGATCCTTCAATCGGTGGCTCTGTCGTTCGTGAACGCCCACGCCCATGCCCTATTTCAACAGGAAAACGCGCGTCCGCATACCACAGCCATCTCCCGAGCACGCCTTGCTGCCGTGGATACTCAAGCTCTATTGCCAGGCCTTTCCCCGAACAATATGTTCGGGGTGCTACGGAGCGTGCGACCAGGACACCACCCCTACTCACCAGACTGCAAGAACCGCGCGCTCAGGTGCATGCTGCATGCCATGGACTAGCACAGGACTCCATTAGAGACCTGTACAACTCCATGCCACGACGTCTGGACGAAAGTGTTTGCCAACATGGTGACATCACGGTAAACTAACATGTACAGTCTGTGGGCGTGTATAGCAGTAAATATCGGTCCTACAAACGTGAAAATGCAATCATTTTGTATCCGTGGTACCCTCTGCTTGGCTGCCAACAATGACCATAATCCGCGTCCTCCTGGGTGCAATTTTTTTATGACGATGAGTGTGTGAGTATATATATCCACATAACTGAATTACGAGAAAATCGTAATGTTTCACAGAAATATTACAGATTTAAGCACCCAGCAGGCAAAAATTTGTTTTCGACCCACTGTAAAATACATATATGTATGTATATATATAAATATAAATATATATATATATATATATATATTGTAATATACAAAATATTACAGAACAAACGCCGCGCCTTGATCTGGACGGACGGAGCTGTAATATACAAAATATTATAAAACTAACGCCGCGCTTAATCTGGACGGTCGCGGTTACTAGGTAACGAAGGTTGTTGACGGGCGAGAAGGGGGCGTTGGACTAGAAGAGTAGTTGAGGGTTGACTGGCATCCTGGTGGTAGCGGCGTATGTAAGCTGAATTATTTAAGTTGGACATCGACGCGAATAAGGAGGACAAATTGTGGAACAAGACTGCAAGAAGGGAGCAGCAAGAAAGAAGCAGCAAGACCGGCGCGAAGACGGATTTTCGGCGCGGAAGTCAAGGGGCTACGAACTGTGGGGCCATCGTTTCACAACGCCAGACAATCCGGTACCGTGAATCTAATACATGAAATCAAGCAAGAGAATTTTTATATTGTTAATCTCAAATCACATTCTTAATAAACAAAATTATTGTTGTGCCACTTTGTATGTAATTCCTTCGGAATATAAATAATTTCAGACTTCCAGGCTTCTCTGTATAGAGAGCATGAGAACCAGAGAACTGAGCTAGCAAAGTAAAGTAAATTAAAAGTAAAAGTAGAATAATTCATTATTTTATCACAATATATATATATATATATATATATATATATATATATATTGTAGCGATATGGATATGCATCCCACATCTCTACAACCACCCACGCGAATTCACTTTATATGTGGGAGCGAAGCGTGCGGCAGCGCGGTGGTCAAAAACTGCGCTATCCTCAACTGTTCTATGAACGACGCACGACTTGCGGGACAGAAATTCAAGCCTTCGAGAGGAGAAATGACAATCCCTCCAATGGCCCAAGGTGTGCCACAAAAATACCGTGACGCGCATCGAGCAAGCTCCCTGTTAATCTGGCGGCGTGAGCGATAGTATCTCTACGTCTAGTGGTGTGTGCGAAAGTTGTGTTAATTCGGCGGTGTGAGCGAAGACAGCTTCGCGAGTGAGAAATATTTTGATTCGAGCGGAACATTACTGTAAAGCGTAGCTTGTTAGGGAAGAAAGCGGTGGAAGTGAAGAAAGAACGTTGTTCCTGAGTTGCAATTTACGAGTTGAGGACAGTATAATAAATTTGTGTGGAGGCGATAATTAAATTCGATCATTGCATGAAATTTGAATAGTGGAGAGTGGTCAGATTAGCACTGCAGGCATTAAGAGCAGTTGCGACGCCCAAATCAGATAAATAAAGTGATAAAGTCATGTTTTCGTTTTATCTGCTACGGCTAGTAGTGACGAGCGTACTAGATTTGTGGATGACGACCATACCACTTGAAACCAACTTAAATGTGCTCCATCTACCGGACAGGTGGAAACATGGGAAGCCCGGAACGTACTCAGTGAAAACTTTCATACTACATATTCTGTATTTCAACAATAGTGTGTTATTGAAATTTGAGTGAGGTGCAAATAGTACATATGATATGTGCCGAGATAATGCCACAGGATGATGGGAAAATGAGGTCTTGAAAAATTGCAACCATGCCCAAGATACGAATGAAATTAGATTGTACTTGTCGTTTCGTTGTCACATGATGACGCCAGCACCGTAACCTTGGGAACAGCGAATTAGAAGCTTCGGCATTTGCAGATTGTTGTCACCTAAAATTAGGGTTCAAATGTTACGAACAAATGTAACAAATGTTACGAACAAATTTGTTATAAGTTTCTCAATATTCCTTTCTTCTGTTTGCATAGTGTAGAGAGCACATGGTAAAATGCGACAACATCGTCCCCCTTCACAGTCAAATGTCAACTACATTCTAATTTTATTCGTACTATAGTATTACAATTTTGAGATGGGCATAAGCCGTCTGCCCTTATGCGAGCAGATTAAGGCTATAGTGCGATTTTTCTAACTCAGCCCCTCAAGCCCCTACGGCCATGATGGAATATTACATGATATTTCGCATCTTCCTCTCTCGTACCGCTGGAAGTCGAATGTGCGCAAGCACTGCTTGATACGGTCGTGATCATGCGATACCTGGCGGCACGACTGAGAACGTCGCGAAATACCGTGACATATTCCATCGTGAAGACGGGTCTTGAAGGGCAAAGTTAGAAAAGTCGCAGTATAGAGCATGCAAAGAGTGCAGTTCAGAATCAAGATGTGTTTTGTGATGTTCGGGAGAAATGAAACACGTAAAAGAACATTAATAAATCAAAAATTAAAATTCAGGAACGGAAATCATTATGGTTTACTAATATTTGGAGGGTAATTTACAGAGAGTTGTACTGAAATAGAATATTGCATTGAATTCCTATTTTTGTCATTTACATTTTTGGTGCCTAAAGGCTATTCCTCCCACAACTGTCTTTGCTCTAGTTTCAACCATCTAGTTATTATGATGATGAGACTCGTAAGCCGTGTGAAAGTGCGAGGCCTTCAGCGAGCCCCCCGGCCGCCCCCGGACGGACACGACTATAAAGTAGCTGATTCACTGCCAGCTGACAAGTCCTAACGAGAAAGCCCGAGGTGATATGGTCCTTCCTTCCCAGCCAACGGAACTCATGAGCACATCGGTACTTAGACCGGTTTAAGGATACATGGTTCAGGCTGGACCTAGATCGCCTTAATTGGCTGGTAGAACTATTACGTGGGTCACACTTAGGTTACCAGGAAGGAGAAGAAAGCAATCCGTTAACGCCCAGCGTCCTAATTTGAGGACGCTCATTTCTGGTCAACTCAAATATGCTTATATTGCAATACTTTGTGAATTTTATTTCTTCAATAGATATATTATCAATTTTTTCATTCTTGAATATCAGATGTTGATTTAGCCGAGATCCCTAAGGCATTGCATACTGCTGGCCAGGGTGTACACATGATTTGCGTCGGTTCGAATCTTCATCTATAACTGGTTTAGCAACATGTCTCTGGTTGAATCGGAGGGAGAGGCCGGTGTAAAGCAAACGGTGGTTGGTCCGCACCGAAGTTATGTGCTCAAAATTAATTTGGGCATTAACGGGTTTGTAAACGTAAGCTTCCGCGACTCCAGTCCATATCTTTGCTGTCCGGGCACCGCAGTGCGGCGTCTGTGATACAGTGTCACCCGGACAGCGAAGATGATAAGAAAGCTGGTTTGTATGTAATGATTGGTATTACGAATATACACAACATACCATTACAATAGAGAAACGTCCTTGAACTCTACCCGAAATTCAAACTAACAGCCTTGGTGTAACGCAGTCTTGTCAAGGTCGATGTCACGAGCGGGAGTCCGTGGCACGAGTGCCACGACGAAATCGCCTCTCCACACAGATCATTACCCGGCCAGAGACAACGCCATCCCTATTGTAACACGGCGGGGTTACTACCAATAGTTCCCTTTCCCGAAGCTAGTTGGACAGAGAAGCTCGTGGCATGCTACGGTGTCACGTTGCGTGCCACTGCCACCAGTAAAATATCTTGACACCTCTGGTGTAACGCGTACTTATCTCCAATCTTTCAAGCCAATAGTCCGGAGAATAAAATGGATGAAATTGTATTTCAAATACGTGAATATATTAGTAAAATATCTTTCATAATTGCAATACGTTATAAAGAATCGTTACTACAAAAAACATTTCAGAAGTGACAAATGTAATTCAATTCGCGACATACATTATGTGGTCTCTTGATTAAGCACCACTGTCATTCGAGGGGACGATGATCCTTTAGTTTTATTATTTACCCACCATTTTAGGCTGTGTCAGCCTTGCTGTATCATTGGAAGAAATTACAGCTTTTATTGATAAGAATCTAAGTTTGAAAACCTGTGTCATACTGTAAAGATATTCTTTTCATTTAAAAAAAAAACAACAAAACAACTTGTGATTAATTTGAATTAATGAGAAAATAACAGTCCACGTACCACGTAACGTTCTCCAAGATGAATGCAGGATACATTTCTTATTTTCCTTTTTGATAGATAATTGAAATTAAAACTCCTTTACGCTCTCACTGGCTTAGCCGTGGCGTGGAGCAATTTGCGGAAGTAGGAGAGAATATTAAGCTTATCTGAAAGGGTGGAACCAAGACCGAGGTTTCATAACAGGTAGGGTCAACTCAACTACCTCCCAAGAGAACTTGTATTTATTTTTGATTCGATAGTAACTATCAGCAGGCACGTAGGACTAGTTATCGTTCATTGATAGTTATATACTGTATCCCAGAAAAAAATATTTTAAATTCTATTTTCGGTATGCTAATAAAATCGGTAATGCTAATAAAAAAGTTTAAATGAATATGTGTCCTAATCTGAAGAGTCTCCGATGTAGTTGACTGTACTATACACGGAGTATACAGTGTAGTTGACTGTATAAAAAGTGATACCGAAAGTGAAGCCGGGCATTTAGGATAATCCACGGCGGTTTCCACTTATTTTGACAACGGCATTGAACCATTTATTTACATCCAAATAAATTGAAGCGCAATTGGCTGTTTTAATCCTGTCACTTTTCTCTAACGCGTCTGACGGATATTGCAACGGGATTTCCTATCTTCCCTGTTTATTCCCCAAAATTGGGTTGCCAATGCAACGGATTCTTTACTTACTCGCTTACTTTTAATACCAAAAACATTATTATAAATCCCGGCGTTGCATAAATTTATTGGGTCGTGGGCTGTGGATGCCTCCATACGGACCTAGCTGAAAACAACATTTAATACAACAGCATGCACAGGGAAACAAAATACTGAAATAAGAACACTGGGTTTTCTTTTCAAAACATGAAAACAAGAACTTTAATTCGGTTATTCTTTCTAGCTGCGGCAAACAATGTAACTAGTGACATCAGCTAAAGCTTGGCATAATTGTTATGTTTCCATTTTTTTAATAACTCACAATTAGTTGTAATACCAAAACATAATTAACCTCAATCAGCTGATCGTAAATCAAATACCAAAGAGGAATTCCTTTTATGCCAAATGAATTTAATATTATTCTAAAAATTTCCGCACGTACGTATTTATTCTTACAACAATGCAAAAATGAAAATTTATTAACTTTATACAATACTGACTGAATGGTTCTTATTTTGTATTAACTTACTTTGAATTCGCAAATTCTCTAGTTTCCATTAATGTTTATATCGTTTCTGGGTGTCGCGAAATCAGATTTGGTTCAATTAGTAGCGTCGCGAGTGTTCGCAGATGCGCCACTTTTCTGTTTGTTGTGAAGAGCAGCGCCGTTGCCAGTTCGGTTGATTGCACGCGTCCACTCGCGTGCACCGCCGTCTTGCACGTCGATGTCTTGCACGGGCCGGTCTTCCTCAAAATAAACTCCTCCAGAATTTTTTTAATAAAATTGTTAAAAACATTTCCGTCGAAAAATCACAGAGAAAATATACTTTTTCTTTCTTCTTTGAAAGAAAACAGTACCGCCTCACAAATGTTCACGTTTATCAACTGCTCAACCCAGCACCAAGAAAATGTCTAAGTCCGAAAAATTAAAAATTTATCAATCTGACGGACATGGATTCGATGTTGCCTCGACAACTCAACAAACCGAACTGTCTTCCAAAATCGCGTCGATTTAACATGATAACTCTGTTTTTAAAAAATGCCGGCGAACTTCCTTTCGCTTTTTTCATTGTCGTCACCGTAAAATTTTGTAAAATGTCTAATATTTGATGTTTTGAACTGGTTTCGGGTTCATTCGTTCCAGTTTGTGCCCAATGTCAGGATTATTTTGTCGAAACTGCCGTTTTCAAGATATTTCGGGCCGAAAATCACGAATTTCCCTCTCGTCATTCTACAACACGATGCTCTTTTGTCGTGTTTATATCGATTTCTGCCGCACTTTGTTTACATAACAGACTATAGATGGTGAATTATTTATTCCATGTCCACACTTGTTTCTGGGAAATGTCTCGAATACTAGAATTATTACATCATATCACTTCGATAGTGTAGAATGGGAGGACACGTCTCAATTTCCCAAGCCCTAAGGGAAGTGACGCGAGAACAAATAGCTAAAATAGAATTGTACATTATGTTATCCGACGGTTCATGTCTCGAGACTACGTTCTCAGTTATGAGAATTTGTAGTTAATGATGGTAGTTGACATTTTGAACAAAACTGATATTATTGACCATAATGGATTTCTAATGTATTTTAGTAACAAAAAAGTAACAAAAACAGTGACGTAGGGAAGAATTATCTGCGCACGTTTCCTCCAGAATGCATGCCAACTCTTTTACTATGTTTGATTATCAGAATTTGTAGTTAATGACTACAAATTCTGATAATCAAACAAATTCTGATAAATTTTCGTTTCCGTTCGTGATTCCGGGCGCGTCAACAACAAAGGTCATTATTCCCGTAAGTGTAGTGCGTGTTTTCCCTCGGGAGATGGTGATATTTTTCCCGGTGGGTGACGAGATCCGGCGCCGACCTACCGTCGACTATCGGGATTTTCCTTCAACCAGATATCTCCCACCAGCAGGGCACCGCTCCAGCCGGGACAAGCTCTAAGCTTCCGACTGGTCTCCCGGCATGTGTGGTAGTGTAGTGTGTGTGTGTGTGTGTAAGGGGTGAAGATAGGACAAGAAGGGGAAGGAAAGATCGCGCGCGATTCGTGGCCCGTTTGTTAGGGCACTGCTCTGGCATTCGCCTGGAGTAGATGGGGAGAAACCAAGGAAAACTACCGATCAGTGCAGCCGGCCGGTAGAATTCTCCTCCAGACAGCGACTGAATTCGACCCAGCTGAAGAGCTAGTGTCGAAAATCCTGCCGCCGTCGGGAACCACCCGGTCAGAGGGACTGCAGTGACATCAATTGATGCACTGAGCCATCTCTCCCGGCCTCTTTTACTATGTGTAATTGAATTATGAATAATAGTACCTACAAAGCAAAGTTAGCAAAATTTAAAATCCCCCCCTCCAGAATGTTAGAATATTAACTTCCACCATAAGGCGAGATAGACGTTCTTTTCATGACGAGATTGGAGCATTCACCCACCTCGTTGTGCCGGGTCTTTAATGTATTGTTCAATTACAATTAATGTAAATAGTTCCAATTAAAGTAGCGATTGATAAGTGCATGTTTTGAATGTATTGAAAGCTATTTATGTATTTTGGTATGGAACTTTTGCTATATAACTTGCTGATAGTTTGTTTGTCAACTAGATGAAGATGGCTTGTGCCACAAGTTATATACACGCTCGGTATGCATTTACAAACGAGATCTATAACAGTTTCACCAACAGTAAGTCATGAAATTAATATAATACAAGTTTCCTTGCTTCTACGAGGGCAGAAATTTCATGGTGAACTAATGGTGGGAGTGAAGTCAAGTAAAAACAAACGCTTTCAGCAGAATCGTCGTGTAATGAACAAGTTTTCTTGCTGTAAAACAGTACAACAATGATTTATTTTCTAGTCAGTCTTGAATAAAACTTACTTGCATTAGTAAACGAACTGCAGATTCCATTTTACAGAATTGCTTATAAGATTGTAACACACACAACAAATTCCATTTACGTTAACGTCAGTTAAAAAGATCTCAAGTAATTATATCAGTTAAGTGATATGTGGTCGGTAAATTTGGAATATATCACGCCCGGACACCCTTGTTATTTATTATATTTACTAAATATAAACATTTTAAGTTTTAAATAAATTTTAAAAAACCCTTGCATTTTTAAATACTTGAACTAACGGGAGGGAAACATATTCCAATAGAAACTAGTTAACTCTGATACAACACTCATTACCTTTGGTGAATTACAAAATACGGCACATCAAAATACCTTTATATCTTTTTCAGTTAATGCATTATTTGTATCTGCAGTATATTTACTTTATATTCCAGAGCTGAAAATTGATTAAATAATTTTTGAGAACAAGACTCAATTAATCTTCCGCCTACCCGAAGAAATATGCGTATGAATCTTAATTATCCAACATGGTGAGAAGTTAGAAGCGCACTCTCCACTTTTCAAAATTATCCAAGATAATACATTCAATTGTTGTCGTTAAATAAATTTTCAATTGGAAATTAATTTTAAAAATTAACAAAATGTACCGCGTAATCGACCCATCAGGAAGTCGATTAGGTGCCAGTAGAATTGGGGCAGTGACCTACACGTCCTCTGTAGTGATTCTTAAGAGCAATTTAAATTTCATATTTGAGTAGCATTCAACAAATAAGAATAAAATTAAAACTGGTTGCCAGTGTTCCCAGACTTTCCAGGATCCAGGCATTTACCAGGATTTTAATGAAGATACCATGTACCAGGATGAAGACATCTTGGTAAGTTTAAATACCAGGATTTTAAGTCTACGGTAATTGATAATGTACTTTTTTAATTTAAATTCGTATACTATTTTTTTATGTAATAGTTTAAAACTAACATCCATATTACAAATTACTACAATATTAGTGAAAACTGCCGTAAAACATTATGGGTGACATAGTGTGATCCTTTTTTAGCACATGCTATAGTAGAAAAGAATAGAATGTCATAGTCTTTCATTTAGTTTATCGATACAAAATGAATCGATATCGAGTTAAGTTTAACAAACTTCCTGTACGCGTTAAAAATAAAGTTATAATAAGAACAATTTCAGAAATTAAATCAATTATCGTGGGGATCAGGAATTTTAGTGAAGTACTGGGATATTTTGAGTGCTGGTACTGGGATAGTCATTTAATCTGGCAACGCTGCTGGTTACTGGGATCAACAGATGGAGAACGCAGTGGAAGCAAACATTACCAGGATTGTCATCGGCCAAAAGTGCAGTAGGCAACACAAGGTAAGTTACAAACCTTTAAAGACTTTATTAAATGTATAAGGTCTAAGACTGTAGGAATTCAAATGAAAATAACCGAATTAATAATGCCCATTTATTTGCCTGCAAAAATTGCACAGATATGTGAGTCAGTAAAGTATGAATGAATATATCTTTAGTTTGGTATGAATGTGTATTTTATAACAGGATTTAAAAGGCTGTTTTTTACAGTTACATATTATGTTTAATGTGTATATTAACAGCATTAATAGTAGGGTAGATCAGATGTTATATCAATAGTCCACAAGTCATGGTGCTTTCACGAGACTGCAGATTCTCCTTATTCGCCGAATCTGGCTCCTAGCGACTATTTCCTAATCGACTCATTGAAAAAAGTCATGCGGGGTAAAAAGTTCACCACCAATGACGGACTTCATGCACTTGTCCAACAGTGGCGCTGGCATATGCGCAAAGAATGGCTTCCTATGCAAATATGGTACCAACTCTGCTGCAAACCGTGCGTATACAGACGCGGTCAGTACCTCTAATATACTCTCAATTCGTTCGTTCAGTCAACGGTTCCTGTGAATTCAAAATAACTCTTGTGCCAAAAATTTCTAAATGCCCCAAATAAAATAGAAATTTACAAATATTAAAAATGAGTAAATTAACAATTTAAACATTTTCGGCAAACCTTGATAAGTATTACCTCACCCTCAAATGACGTAACACATGCTGTTTCTGGTATTTTAACAAATAAAATACAAATCTGATAACATTTTCCTGTCAATGTTTTTAAGGTAATAGTGTTTTTACAATAATTTGACATTCATAGTATGTGCAATGTTTCAATGATATTAAGTGGCGTATGATTGAGCAATGCTTAGGGCTTGTTACGACATTATGCTCAACTACGTACAGTGGGTGAACATTAAATTAGGAATGTTTTATTTTCATTTATTACTTCATTTTATCTGCTTTTTAAAGGACGTCATGTTTACAAAATTACTTATATGAGTTTCCCCTTTCATTTAGAATATCATTTTAGATTAAATTTGTCTCTTAGTATTTTGTAGCACATCTTTTTACTTTTATAATAGCTTGAATTCTCCTTGGCATGGTGTACACAGCTTCAATTGCATGTCAATCCCAGTTCTTTGTCTCGATACCATACTTCCTCTATTCTCTTTATGAGCACAAATTTTGTTCTGCACTTCACTTCACTGTCTTTTTCTTTAAGTATCTTCCAAATACCTTCAATTGGGTTGGTATCAGGACTATTTCATGGCCATTCTAATATCTTAATTTTATTTTGTTGAAAATAAATGTTCACACCCTTGGCAGTGTGGCAGGGAGTTCATCCTGTTGGAAAATATAACTTCCTCGTGGAATCCACTTATTTAATTGAGGAACTGAACACTTTTTTTAACACTTTGAGACAATGTTCTTTGTCCATTAACCCATTCACAAGGTGTAGTCTACCAAATCCTTTCTGCGAAATAATATCCCATATCATCACTTTTGTAGGATGTTTTATTTTTTCTTTCGTACATTCGGGGAGTGGTTCCTCGGCAGGTCGTCTTCTGACAAACTGATGTCTGTCTTCAAGAATTTCAACAGTGGTTTGGTCAGAAAATAGCACCTACAAAAATTACAGCAAAGAGAAATGTGTAATTTTGTTACAACTTGCGAAATTGTTCAGCATCGATGTAACTCTTTAAATAACAATCTGAAGTAAATTAAATAAGTGAAATCATATTCAGAGTGCTTACTTTGAACCAGTCATCCATTATCCATCGTTTGTGTTGACGTGCCCAAGCAATTCATTTTTTTTCATAGCAGTAGTTAATTTTGAGTTTCCCTAGCGAACAAGTTCTGAAATCCATTACTTTGATTCGGCGTCGTAATGTGCGTGTACTAATTTCACATCCAAGATCTCCTATTATGATTTGTAGCTCTTTATTTTTTGCTTTTCTGTTTTTTAACACAAGCATTTTTACCTTGAATTCTCTTTTTGGAAGATTTCCTAGGTCATTTGCAGTTTTGACGATTTGTGGAATTTCCACTCAACCCTAAATCAAGTCTCCTCTTTATTCCTTCCACACTTTGAGGCGAAACCTTTGTCAATTTTTCAATTTGTGTCCCTCATCTTTTGCGGAGAAATGTCACTTTTCTTACCTATGACTCCTAATCACATTCACTTTTAAAACCACCCTTCTATTGCACTCTAAAATGACGAATCAGCTACAAAATTCCTTCTCATTATCATGAACACAAATAAAAAGGTATATACGAAACTTGCCACTTGTCATATCGAACAACTCCTTAACAACTGAAACGTAGAAATGCGCTGGAAGCGGGCAGTTGCGCAGTGTCTGAGAACTATCAGTCGGTTTGGTAACTAAAAGGAGAACAGATTACAAACAAACATTTTCCAGCATTGGAAAAAATGCCATCGTAACTTATTATGAAAGTTTGGAGCATTCGTACATCTATTAAGTGATTCAGAACAAGACATTTGTAGAATTGAAAGAAAATTCCAAATTTAATGGACACCCACTGTTGCTGCGTACGTGAGCTATGAACGCTGAGCCCGTAACTCCATTTATCATGCGTAGGGTAGCGACGTGAAGGAATAAAGTCACGTATCATATCTTTTATTTATTTATTTGGTCAAAAAACAGTAAAAAACTGTATATCACGTGTGGGGAAAGAGATTATCCGCGCAAATGTTTTTGAGTAGTAACTTCTTGTAGTTGTAACGTCGTAATATTACTCGTGAGATTTCCCGGAAAAGAGAGTTTTAGCACATTTGTAACTTCTTAACCTCCTTACGCACTAGGAAATCACAGACGTTATGACTAATGGCAAATCTTACGCGTCAGGTACTACCTTACACTTCAATGAATGGATTAACCTGACACCAATCGCTTCAAAATGGGTACCGTGTCTAGTCGCAGCATCAGCGCGTAGTATTTTGCGATCATTAAGACTATGGCTCTAAATACAATGTTTCGGTCATAACGATCCTATGAATTTAGCTTAAATTGGTCCCTAGATGTGTCTCCTGAGATTTGTCAATGGTATTATAAATAGCTCGTTTCAATATCAGAAAACAAATTTTTGTCGTCACACGTAGGGCGCATTCCAAACATGCATCCACTACATGGCAATTAAAAGGAATACAGTGCAATCCCAGATATACAAACTAATTGGAGCTGAACTGTGTTAGGATTCTGCATAATTTGCATTATCCTTTAAATCTAGTAAAATGCACATATGTCCAGGATGTATCATGTGTATCATCAAGACCGACAATGTCGATGCGACGGAAGACTGCACGATGTGAAACTATGCATGGCTGTTGAAGGAAACGTTCCGGGACGAGAGTGCACGTGCCGAAATATTTTGCATTTCTGGCATCCGATGCATGACTTGCGAATAGAAGGCCACACAAAATGAGACCTAAGAAGTTTAACGGAACTCCTAATGCCTGGGTGAGAGAACATAAGTATGACTTCGAACACGCACTTTCGCCTTGATTTAGGTACAAACGGTCTAGATCGAGACAAAGTAATATCACACCAAAGCAAATAATGTGTGCTGGTAAATGTGTACTACTAATGTATACATTAGTAGCACTATAGCATTACCAATCGAGCACTGGCACTCATGGAAACGTGGACAGTGAGTTTTCGTTCCTATTGAACATGATTCATAGGTGTGCATTCTTTAATTAAATGATATAATGGGCCTTGAATAGCTGCAGCTTTCGGGAGAAAACGGTGGTAAAAATTAAGCATTCCTAAAAATTCCCGCAAGTCCATGTGGGTACTTTCGAGTTGATAATACCGTAAATTGTAGAAGTAAGAGGTAATATGCCTTTTCAGAAATAGTGGCCTAAAAATTGACCATTGGGATGAGCAAATGTCATTCACTTACATTGATAAAATTCTATTCTTTTGTAAGGCCGTAAAACCTTGACAAAAGTGTTGAACATATTCATCATAAGAACGAAAAACATATACCAAAATCATAAATATAATCACATATGTGAAACGAAAGCTGCTAAAATTTCGCAGTACGGTGTCCACGAACCGTTGCGTAACCGGAAGTTCATATAAGGGAATTCAAACACCCAAAGGATGTGGTTATGGCAGTTTTATCATCAGGATTCATACAAGAAATTAACAAGGATTAATGCAAGAAATTAAAAGAAAAAAAATTGGAGCCGTTTTTGAAAAAAAAATTGAAAATTCACCGGGGGGCTTCATATAAAGTACCTCCAAATTTTGAAGAATCTTTTTCAAAATCTCAAAGCTTCAACTAGAATCAGATCGACCGGAAGAATATCCATTTTGGAAGAAATCATACGTATGGTTAGGGCGCTAGTAGTGTTTACAGACGGACAGACAGACAGACGGACGTTTTCCTTTCAATTGGTTGGCACAAACTCTCCCGTATTAGTTTTCTATTCTTTGGGTCTGCGCTAGCTATTCGGAAATGCCACATACTCTTGCCAACCGCCATATATCATCGCACAAACTACTTTTTTTTTAATTTTTTAATTTTTCGGTTTCTTAATGGTAAAACGGAAATATTCATTTTAGAATATTAAATAACACAAAAACCTAGTCCTAAATGGCAATTTTGTCTTAAAAATTTTACATCGTTTTAAAAAAAAGCTTTCTCACAGAAAATTTTTGAGTTTTCAAAATACTTCATTTGAAGTCATTTGAAGCACATACTCTCACAAATATAACAATGTTTACAAATTGCTGGTAATGTGTATATAAAAGATGTGAAAGATCTTTCAAACAAATTACATTTGTGTAATTTTTTAAGAAAAAAAATCTTAAAATAAACCTTACGTGATATCAAAGAGTGCATTTAGCACTATCCGATCGAAAACTTTGAAGACTTTTTTCCAGCCATTTATGAGAAAATGGCGTTTGAGCGTTTTTGAAAATGCGGATTTTGAGCTATTTTTCACAGAAAACTGTTGTGTTTTCGAGAAACTTTACTTGACATTATTTAAAGCACGTATACTCATAAATATAATGTGAACAAAGCGCCACTAATGTAAATATTATCGACGTGAGAGACAAGTCAAAAAAATTATATTTTTGCAATTTTTGAAAAAACCAAAGAATTCAGCAATATGGCTTTTATATCATCTAATAGAGTACATTTACCACTATTCCTAGCAAATGTTTAAAGAAAAAAAATTTGGTGCTGTTTTTGAGAAAACCTAGTTTTTGTAATTTTTTAAAATTGCACAAACTACTAAAATTTTCAAAACAATGTATATGACCTGAAACAAAGAACTCACTTTGGAGAACACATTTTATTTGAAGGAAAAATCTCTATCTTCAATTTTGTAGTAGGAGAAAGACGCCGAACACCGTCTTTCACAATTTTCGAAAATTTAGAGTTATCCGTGAAAATCGGACCTATGCCATGCTAATAAGTATACTTTACTCTATTCATACAAAAAATTTAAAGAAAAAAAATTGGGGCCGTTTTTGAGAAAATTTTGAAAATATCCGGGGAGCTTAATGTAAAGTACCCCCATATTTTGAAGAATCTTTTTGAAAATCTCAAAGCTTTGACTCAAACCAGATCGACCGGGGAATATGCATTTTGGAAGAAATTGTTCCCTACGGCGCTAGCAATGTTCACGGACAGGTGGACGTTTTCCTTTCAATTGGTTTTTCGGTAAGGACCCACAAAAGAGAGTTTTCTGGCTACACCACATGTTAGGGGACTTTTTTTTTTTTAGCAACTGGCTTTATCCACTTTTTCGTTATCAGCACTCAGCAATGAATTTTTTTCCGCCGAAAATTTGCCATTTTTTCGCGCAGCATTACATAACTTTCCCTGTATTACGTATATCACTCCGTGTATAAGTACGTATACGGGAAGGTAAATAGCGTTGTGGCTATTCTGACTTGCGATTGACGACTGCAGATATCAAAGAAACTGTGATGGGCTTCGATCTCCTAGGGTTTCGTCGTGCTGTTGCGGTCGTATACGTTTTTCCTGAGACGTAGATAAATGCTTGTTGAGTTTGGAACGTTATTTTTTATATTTGCTAGAAGCTGAAGGGTTAATTGTTATATCTTCTGCTGCATGGTCGATACAAAGTTACAGGTTGGATAATACGTGGAAATACAAGAATAACATATTTATTCTGCTACTTAGAAATACAAAGAAATATTTCCGATTGTAGCATTTCCTAATAGTTTCTACAAATTAATAAAACAATCTAACGAAATTATAATATTTACATATTACTTAATATAATTTTACAAAATTAATGTGCTAACACCATCATGCTAAGGATGACATACTAATCTATAATAACAATATAAAATAATTGTTTTCAATGTTAATATACTATTGTATTTAAAAAATACAATTTATTTAATCTAGTTTTAATTTTTTTTACAATCTGAGGAAAATTGTAAATGTTGATGTAAATTCGTTCCAATTTTGTATTCAACTGTTTACAAATGAGAATTTACCCACATCAGTTCTTTGTTTTCTTTGCCGAAATTTTTAGCGTAATCATTCCAAGCGACGTATTGCTTTGTCGACTTTATTAATCTTGCCCGCACTTCCCCTCATGGACGACCACCTCTTATTGATTTGAATAACGCACAAAGTCGCGATTTCTCTCTGCGTTTTTTTTTTCAAGTTTCCTACGATATAAATTAAGATTTAGACCGCCCTTTTCTAACAAATTTTGTAACATAGTTTTTTATTTATGCTAAACATTTCGCTAAACATTTCGTGTCAGACGAAATTCGCCGTAAAGCAAATCCTGCGTCGGTTTGTGCAAACCACAATGCTGACCTATTTCCCCCAAAACGTGGTCACTTGATTCGAGTGGTGGTTACTGAAACTGTTACCCGCCTATCCGAAACTCGTAATCATTCTTAATCATTAAAAAACATTACTCTTTTGCCCCACCTCGGGCGATCAGCTGAACGAAAACGTTGGATTTCGTCCCGAATTCATAGGAAACTTCATTAACCGTTCAGTAACTGTAAAACAGGGTGTGTGTGCGCGAAACCCTTCCTATGCAAGAAACGGGGTGCTTATTATCGATTGTTTTAGAACTGGACACATAATTTACCCTTCTCTCTCTCCCAATCATTTTTTTTTTCAAAATTAGTTGTTGCCACCAGAAGTGTCCGTGGAACCTTGATTATTTATAATAAAAAAAACAACTGCTTAGACACGTTGCCGCCTCTTCTGGCTAATGCAAAACATAAAGCACAACACAACGCAGGAACACATACCAAAACACAATTATTTTGCACTTAAAACAAATACATGGACGCTCAATTACAAAACTCATTTATCCGAGCGCGCACACGTTTTCCCTTATTCATGGCCATTTATGTTCGAAACTTTAAATATTTTCCCCATCACAATACATTTCTTGACCTTCTCATAATCTTGAGTCAATTAGAAAAATTTGAAATGATCACTTCTCTTGTCGTTGACCGCTGTGGCTGCATTAAATACATTCGCTCACCCGACACAAACTTCCAGAATTACCATAGCCATTTTATGTTCGTAATGCAACTTCAATCTGTATCAGTATATACAGATATAATATCTGTATTATAACTTTACATGCCAACATTGCTTCCTTCTACCATCCGTCATGTACCAGGGCTACAGGCATTCTGTGCCCCGTTTTCTCTGTCTTCACAAAAGTACCCGAAAAGCAATTCAAATATTTTTTTTAAGGTTTTCGCTTTTCAACATCTTAGTTATATAAGCGACCATTGTGACTTTTAAACTGTAGAGGGTGCATCAAGAAAAGTTCCATTAATTATAGACAATCAGATCATGTGATAATAAAATATATTTAATACAAAGTTGAAGAAATCGTCATACTGAGCGACGTATCATGCATATCTAATGAGGTTCCTAAATCTTGGGGATGAAATTTGGTAATGGATGAGTGTAAATTTGATACTATCCCTTTGGTATACGTGAAAATCTACTCGCCATGAAAATTATTTTCTCTGTAATTTTGCGATAAAGAGATTTTCGTTGTCGGAAGTTCGTAACTTACACATTGCGGCCGTCCCTAAGAAAAGTCTCCCAATCGCTTCTGAATTCCATATTTCGCGCTTCTACTGTCGATAGCAATTCATCGTCCGCAAAGGGGAGGGAGACCCCGACCCTCGGCCCATGGTGGTGAGCCGAGGCCATTGTTTCACACGGCGCTGACGGGTCCTTGCAAAAGGGTTGCCCAGTATTTTGACTGGTGTGCCAAACAAAAAGTCATCAGTTTTCATATTTTTTTAAACAAATTGCTTCCAGACATCTTTGGCAGCTAAAAATGTACCAACAGCCTTTAAATAATATTTACTTCAAGTGAAAAAAATATCAGGTGAGCTTTCCACATGACAAAGTTAGGCATTCCCTTGTGAGTTGGAAGGCGCTCAGGAGAGGAACTTCGCTTACTGTAGCCCAGTCGGGAGCGGAACCGGGCCGGGAGGCGCACGGGAAAGGAACTCTGCCAACTACAGCCCAGTTGGAGGGTCAGTTAATGCAAATCAGTGCACTAGACGAGACGATAGACCAGTGGATATTGAATTTTCAAAAGTTTAAATGCTCTAAGTCGACAATTTGGAATTCGTTGTGGAGTTGTTATAAAGCAAGGAGCATTTGTGGTCAGCCTAAGAAAATGTTTCTGGACTATTTAAAGCTTGTTAATGGTTGTTTTTACAGCGGAGATCCAAATTGGAGAGGCCTTAGTCGTAGTCACTTCTTGTCTTTTATCCCTACTACCAGGGGTTCGGTGCACTTGGTTTCCAAACGGTCACCTATCCAAAAATCCGCAATCGTTCGAGCTGCCTAATCTCCACGGAGCTTTGCTTAGCAATTCGGCTAGGCTTTATTGTTCATTCTCATTTCAAAGATAAGCTTTCGGTGTTTCGTCATTTTCATTATCGGATCGAAGGAATCGAAAATTACGTTCAAGATTAAATTTCGGGATTTCAAAATTGATTACCGTACCATTTGTATTGCTTGTGATACCACTCTGAAAACCGTGGTTGAACGCAATCAATTTTTTCTGTTAATTTTTCGGATAGCAGAAAGGGACATCCAGTTTGTAACACTAGACGTTTTCTGGAGTGATGTTCACAATTTCATTTTAGCAAAGTTGGACTACTTTTTTTCATTTGGTTTAATTCAGTTCTTTAGAAACAGGGGATGATTGTAATGTTTATATTAACTTTTAATCAACTGTATGTTGATTTTATTAAAATTTGGAGCAGACAAAAAAGTGATGTATTTGCGAGCAAAATTTTTAAACTTGTCAATATAAGCGAAAAAAGAGAGAAGAAATAGATAAGAAAACTTGGAGATCGATCTATAAAGACTGTAAGGTAGTTCCGTGAAATGAGGTCTCGCAAGATGCATTTTATTTCGATGCTTTCATCAAGTTTCAATTCTATTAAAAATTATAACGTTTTAAAAAATGGAAAGTTCCCCAAGTACGTTTCGATCGCGTCAAAATCCTCAAGTATGGAACATTTGAGAATATTACCACTAATGTTACAAATGATACGTAAAATAATGTAGAATTTTCGAAAAGACAATACAAACTGCAGCTAATGTATTTAAATAGTAATAATCCTCCCCTTTATTGATGTTGTCCGGCAAGCAATGAAGAGGAAGGTGGATTAATTAACTAATCTTCCCTTCCTCATTCGTGGGGTGCGGGAGGAACAAGATATACACATGAATACAAAAATATTCGCAAACTTCGGATTCATATCAATAAAATTAGGCGAATCAGTGCATTAGTTATTCGCGGCTCGTCTAGATATCAGCAGGGTTTTCATAGCTTCCTGGCAACAAAACTGCAAATTATGTCCATACGTTTAATTTGTTAATATGTTTGCTGGTAACTCACTAGTAAATGGCTTCCACCACAACTTCTTGCAATGCTATCGTCCGGTCTGTCGTTCATTTGTTTCGCGATCAAACTTGCCCCTTCTTAAAGTAACTTTATTGCGGTGGCGTCGGCGTGCGCTGGTAAGCGTCCACGCGATCAGCTAATGATAATAACAATGTCTTTATTAACCCATTTCTTCCCAAGCATTGAAATACCTACTTTCTTTCAAACTTCTGACTGTAATATTAATAATGCATCTCCAAAGAATGTAAATATACCCTCAAATTATTTTTGTGATTATTCGTTTTGCCGGAATGGAACGTTGCGTTCACGCAACGTTGGGAGTTCTCCGGTAAGAATGAGTCAGATGATCATTTTACTAAACCTTTTTATTTCCTTATTGTAATACACATTAAAAAAACCTTGGAAAAATTGAAAATAAATTTATTCATGATATAGTGAGAAACATTCAGTATGCAAATGAATTTGACACTTTTTACATTGATAAATTGTTTGACTTTTGCAAATTTTACATCTCCGACGCGCATCAATTTGACTTGTCTTTTCGCCAGTTACTAATGTGTACAATTTCCAGGCATTTACAATGGCACTATCAATACCATTTGTAAAAAGTGGCCACCACCATTTTTTGCCTCTTATTCTTATTCTGTAATTTGCAATAGTATTGTCATGCAAATCTACACCACCCATTCCCTGATTGTATTGAAAAATGGTATTGGGCTGTTGAACTATTTCTGTTGAGCTGAACTGTTGAGCTTTTTCTCCTTACGGTTATACCGTTTCGTGTTGACAAGAGGTTCCAAGGTGCCGACATTTGTTGCCACTGTGACAACTGAATTGTCATGCCATCTAACTAAGAAAATCTCATTTTCTTTGTCCATCATGTAGTCATATGTTCCTTTATTTGCTTTACCAATTTCTTTACATGTTCGAAGAGGGCAGTTTGAGGTATGGTTTTCTTCACGCGTACTACTGCCTCAAAGGAGAAGAGAGAAGCTTTCGTGGTCGATCTGTTTTGTTTTCAATTCCCAGAAGAACCTACGAATAGCTTGGACACGTGCTTATCTTATCTTAAAATGCCGGTGACAGAAACTTCTAACACGGCAGTGTATCGCCTGTCTCATATTCCATTTCTAATTATAAGGTTTCTGCGAACTGGCGAGTTCGGAATGAAATACCAAGCTCGCGCGCGTGGGCATCACTGGTCAACCGGAGAACTCCCAACGTTGCGTGAACGCATCACGATATTGATTTACTTACAGCATCCGTTTCGAGAATCACTTTTCATTCAAACTTTTACACTTGTCTTTATATAGTATATACTTACCACTATCGTTATAAATTGCTTCGCAGTTCATCAATTTTGAAAGAAAAGAAAATAATTAGTAACCTCATGAAATTACGCTGCACAACCCGAAGAGAAAAAATTAATAAGTCAGTACCAATATATTGTTTACTAAAGTAAAAAAATATATACGAATCACAATGAATTAAACGTATTGTGAAAAAATTCACAGATGCAATGTTATAATAGAAAAGTAGAAAAAAAATCATGAACCTTGCGTTGCGTTCACGCAACGTTGGGAAGAAATGGGTTTAAGGACGGAGGTCTCAGGCCATAGGGCCTTCTCTTTCGCCTAACCACTTAATATACATTAATACAGAGTAGTAATATTTTAAGAGCGGGAGGGCCAGCTGTACATTTACGTCTGGGAGAGCAAAACTAGGGACCACCCCGGCATACGCCTTAAGCTATTGAGTAAACCCAGAAAACCTCAATGAAGATGGCGGCTTAAGGCCTAACATAAAAGATCGCTCCCAAAGAAAGGGTCTCAGCTGCTTCTGGTGATGGCGACCACAAGAACCCGTCACACCGTGCGACACCAGCCGAGTTTCAAAAATCGAGGGCCTGGTCGCCAAAATCTTTGTGGACCATCCGGTCATTGATAGCCCCCTCAGTGGCCTGGAGGGCCGCAAGGCCTGATGCTGTTAGAGGAGGAGGTAACGCCCTCTCGGACCCGAGTTACTCGGCGGCACTCTCGTCGTTAGCTTCAAGCAGTTAGTAGGTGGTGATAAGCTCCATGTTGTCGGGCTTGGCTGGCGACCCACTTGTTGGTTCTCTAGCTCGCCAACTTTTGGCTAGGATTGGGTGAAGGACTTCTTAGGAATGCTCCGGATCCTACCTATAAAAGTCCAGACGGGCAGCATGAACCGCCCCGTCAGATTGCCCAGGTTCCGGCGATAGCTTCAAGGTGGAGGCAGTGAGGAGACGGGTTGGGGGTCCCCGAGCCCCCGGAAACGACGGCAAAAAGCAGCGATCTCTCCGAAGACCAGAAGTGACTGGATGAAATTCGCAACATGAAATTTAGAATCTGAATGCCATTGTTCATCTTTTAGCTTTCTACGACAGCAATTTGTCATCCACCTCAGCCGCAGGCGAGGTAGCGTTCCATTCGTTCTAATCATACGAATGGTCCCGAAGTGGGGACTCACTTTGTCCAATCAGATCTGTGCCCGTCCGTCGAAATCGATCATGTGAAAGCAAGGGAGAATGGTTCCCCAAAATAAGAATTTAGCTTCATATAAATATCTTAGCTCTCGGCTTCCGGGAATGACTGCGCCAATTGGTAAGGTTCTCAAAGCCGCGTCAAAATCCTCTCCAAATTTTCCCAGCCACAAATTGCAGAATCGCCAGCCCAAGGGCCCTTGCACATGACGCCATTCAGTGGTGCTTCCGAGTGGCGCATCTCCTAGCAAGGCCTTGGTTTAAACGGTGGTTTTCACATGTGCGAGTCGCTTTGCTGTGACGCTCATGCAGAACTGCCACCAGCGGCACAGATGCGCGTCCGCGCCACCGCTTGCAAAACACAATCTAAATGGCAGCGTTCTCACGAGACGCGCCACTGAACACGTCTTTGCCTGTTGACTGCCTTTGTCCGCCGCAATCAGTCTTTATTGTCTTTGTGAGCTCATAGCGGTGTGACTCACGAATACTTCCTCTCTCGCGATCGGTGGTAGTCGGCAGTGTGGCTACGAGGGAAGGGCTCTGCCGCTTCGCGGTGGCGCCTCCAAATGGCTCCGTGTGAAGACACTAATAGAGCGAAGGGCCGTTGTTTTTCCTGGAACGTGGTTATGCGGCGGGCTTAAAAAAAAGACTCGCTGGCGGGTGGCAGTGGTGGTGAACGCGTTTGTCGTGGCGTATTTACATTTCTGTACTGTTACAATATCATTATTAAGGAAGATATCATGTTCGTTTTTATGGTCTTTTGAAATTGAGAAGGGTTGAGTAATTAGTGAAAAATTATTCTGCTTTCTGAGAATTTCGTATCTCAAATGTGTACAAATTAAAAATCACAATCGATGTTAAAATCTATTATTTCAAGTTCAAAATAACAGTTTTTTTTTAACTTGAATTAATAGTTTTTTCAGGGTTTTCTTTCCTGTTTAAATGTTTTGGAATATATTTTGCTGACTTTCATGACTCTTCATGAATCAAAAAAAGTTCTAACGCCAGTTCACGTGAAAAGAGAAAGAGACCACTTCATATGTGAAATTTTGGATTCTTAATACGACCATTTCTAGAATTTGAAGCCAGGAGATTAATATTCAACTAGTTATAGAATTAATCATACACTTGTATCCCATTTGTACCAAAACTGAGGTTGAAGCAGAATTGCAGACTTGATGAGAAATGCTGTTATCAACAAGGACATTTGCAAATTGTGTTCTAAAATCGCAAGTGTTCTCTTGACAACTTCGTATCCGTAGTCTAAAAGAATTATTCTATTGTGTTTCTGGAATTACAGACACTTCTGTAAACAGTGAAGGAAAACTATGCGATGAAACTTCCGCTACATTACAGATTTCTTCAGCCCATAGTACCGTAGGGGCTACTTGGCACGTAAAAATGTAGATTTCCTGTTAATTCGTGTCTTCGTCTTGTTCTGGATACTCCGCGTCCGAAGCACTGTTGCTAACGTTCTGGCTATCGTAGAATAAATGTATCAAGTACTTATATATATGTAATTTTAAAATTTTTAAAGAAGTATAAATTTAAAGCATATGTTTCACTTCGTATTTTCATCAAGTAGAACGCTTTGACGTTATGCCATCACCTCCAGGGACATATTTTTTTCTATTTTTCTTCAAAATTACAAATTCATTAATTATACATTATTAGATTTTGAAATTTTATAGTCTAAAAAAAAGGAAAGTAAAATAAAACAATTAGTCAAAAATTATAATTTTTCTATAAATTAAAGTATTACGAAGGGAGTATGAAAAAAAATTACCTACCGTATTTTTATGTGATGAATTATATATGGGACAGTAATAGTCATAATTGATTAGGTCATGTAGAATTTCACTGGGATGAAGCTTTGTGTACTGTAACTTGAGAGAGACAGAGAGAGAGGGAGAGAGAGTTAGAGAGATGGTAGAGACAGCCTAAAACGGTGAGGGCTCAATGGTAGTGGAAAATACAGATCTCTAGTTATTAAAATTAGTTGTAATAGACAGTGAATATTACAATATAGCATCAGCTACTTCCTTTGAACACTAAATATATTATCGTCTAGTGTCACATTCATTTTTCGATTTTTTTGAAAAGTCAATAAAATCACTTCGAGATTTAAAAAAAATATATTATTAACTTTAAATAATGATTTCACGATAATTATTCTGTTCTAACATATTGGAAACTGTGTCGCCGGCGTTCACGGATTTTCATGTACGTCTTGTTGCAAAACCATTGCTCGCAGAAAGAGAAAAGGGCCATTTGGAACGTAAAATTGAGGATTTCTTGTCTATCCATTTCTAGGATTATAATGACATGATACGGTGTCAATTTGTTTGCGATCATACATCAATTTGTACGCGTTTTGTATAATATTCTAGCAGAATTGATTATGCAAGCAGGATAGCAGAGATGACAACAAACGGAGTCATTAACTACAAAAGTGGCGAATAAAATTGCATCAGTGTTCTCTTATCAGCTTCGCACCGGTAATTCCCAAATAGGTGCTGGGTTATAGACATTTTTCGAGATTTCAGTTTTTCATTTCATTTTTCGAGAATCCGTGATAATATTGATATTCATGATAACACTGTCGGAACATTTCGCATGGGCGAAATTTTGTAACGTTGACTTTGGCGTTCTCATCTATGTTGAAACTGACAAAATTATCTGCTGAAAAGCACTGGAATACTTGGGATGTATATCCCGATTTGAACATAGAGGCACATCGAGGTCACTGTGGAAGGAGAGGGAACGTTGTCATCCAAAACTTTAAGTCGTAACGAAGCTCTCGATTAGATGACAGTATTCCCCTCTTTTGTCCAGCTCGTAAGCTTGAAGTGTCATTGTGTTTAATTCCGAGTGTATCTACCTCAGGAATATACAAGGTGTGATCAATAAAAGACCGGACTTATTTTATTGCGCGCAAACTGCTCAGCTGATCTAAACGAGGAAGGTTGTGGCATCCAGGGACACATTTGACAAGTAAAACGGCAGCGGTCGCGTTTGTGTAGGTTGAGCCGTTAAACAGCAACTGCGTTACTTACGTGAACCTGTTCGTCACCTCGTACAACGGCAAGAATGAAGGAGTTGGAGGAACAGCGTGGGTGCGTGAAATTTTTGTTTCAAACTTCGCAAAAGTGCTACGGAAACCTTCGTAATGATTTAACAAGCCTGTGGGAGTGAAGTTATGAAACGAAGCCAATGTTCTGAGTGGTATAGTCGCTTCAAATCGGGCAGAACCTCGACAGATGAAGAGGGCGGCCATCCACATCAACAGACCCCAACCACGTAAAAATGGTGAGCGATTTGGTTCGGGCAAATCGTCGTTTAACTATTAGGGAGATAGCCGATGAAGTGAACATTAGTTTTGTTCCTGTCAGACCTTTTTGACAGAAATTTTGGGCATGTCGCGCGTCGCGTCAAAATTCGTCCCGCGAGTGCTGACTGCTGAACAAAGACAAACACGTGTGGACATTTGTGAGGATCTCCTGGATCGAGCCAACACCAAACCAACTATTCATAAAACCGGTGACGAAAATCAACCTTGAAAAGGCGCCGATTCTAGTCAATTCTGGACATCAAAACCAATTGTACGGCGGACCTGAAGAGGATCCCTAAGGCGGCTTCCCAGGCGGGGTTCGGGGGCTGGAAGAAACTTTAGGAAAGATGTTTCGTTAGCCAAGGCAACTATTTTGAGGCTACATATTCGAATAAGTTGTATCTATCGAAATAAACAAGTTATAACATCAGTCCGGTCTTTTACTGATCACATCTTGTAGATGCTTCATCTTCATCGTTTGCGAGATGTTATTTTTCACAACTCATTCTTGCTTATCCGCTCCTACGATCCTCATTTCTAGGCACCAGTAGCA
This sequence comes from Acheta domesticus, assembly GCA_031308135.1. NCBI lineage: Eukaryota > Metazoa > Arthropoda > Insecta > Orthoptera > Gryllidae > Acheta > Acheta domesticus. The sequence goes on from JAHLJT010002406.1 coordinate 38,408,115, forward strand.
AATGTACAACTTTAGCGAAGAACCTTCTGTATGAGGAGAGGAAAATATTTTTTGGATGTAGACATATTAGGTTACTGTATGTTACCCCTGTCCCACAGGGAATTAGCATTCGACATTCCACGTTTGTGGGAGATCGAATGTTGTGGACATTCACGTTTGTGGGTACTATCGATTGCGTGAATTGGTTTTCAACGTTATTTATTGAAAGTTATTTCCAAGGGTTTTATTGAAAGGTGGTCCTAGATATTCTGTTGGAGAAGAGGTCCACGGAATATAATTTCCAAGAATGCTAATTCGAGAGTTTTTTTAGGTCGACGTAATATGTATATTTTTGCTTGGCATTCAGTGTGATTTAAGTAACTTCTATCCCCACTTTGCGTCAACTGTATATCCAAATAGATCATATTCAGTATACTTCTTCTTCTGCCTTTTTCCGTTACTACGGGGTCGGCGCTAATTGGTGTGGGCTCATTTTTACTTTCCCGTATACGCACGTGTACACGGAGTGATATACGTAGTGTAGGGAAAGTTATGTAATGCTGCGCGGAAAAATGGCCAATTTTCGGCGAAAAAAATTAATTGTCGGGCCGTGAAAACGAAGTGGATAAAACCAGTTGCTAAATTACGATAAAAAATCCCCTAACACGCGGTGTAGCCAGAAACCCTGTTTTCTAGGTCCTTCTTACCGAAAACCCAATTGAAAGGAAAACGTCCGTCTGTCCGTCCGTCCGTCCGTCCGTCTCTGTCCGTCTGTGAACACTGCTAGCGCCTAAACCATACGTACGATTTCTTCTAAAATGGATATTCCCTGATCGATCTGATACTAGTCAAAGCTTTGAGATTTTGAAAAAGATTCTTCGAAATTTGGGGGTACTTTTAAATGAAGCCCCCCGGGCATTTTCAAAATTTTCTCAAAAACGGCTCCAAATTTTTTCTTTAAATTTCTTGTGGGAATAGAGTAAAAATACACTTATTAACATGGCATAGGTCCGATTTTCACGGATAACTCTGAATTTTCGAAAAATTGTGAAAGTTTGAATTTTTTTCGGCGTCTTTCTCCAGCTACAAAATTGAAGATAGAGATTTTTTCTTCAAATAAAATTTGTTCTGCATATTGAATTCTTCCATGAAGGTCATGTAAATGTTTCTCTTAAGTTTAGCAGTTTTTTGTGCAATATTGCGTGCAATATGTGCAACATTGAAAAATTACAAAAACAAGATTTTCTCAAAAACGGCTCCAAATTTTTTCTTTTAAACTTTTCAGTAGGGATAGTGGTAAATTTAGTCTATCATATGACATAAAAGCCATATTGGTCTATCGGTTGGTTTTTTCAAAAATTACAAAAATGTAACTTTTTTTACTTGTCTCTCACGTCGTAAATATTTACATTATCGGCGATTTTTTCACATTATTATATTTACGAGTATATATGCTTTAAATAAAATCAAGTAAAGTTTCTCGAAAACACAACCGTTTTCTGTGAAAAGTAGCTCAAATTTCGGCATTTTCAGAAATGCTCAAACGCCATTTTCTCATATACGACTGCAAATTTTTTCTTGAAACGTTTGTAACAGATAGTGATAATTACACTCTTTGATATGACGTAAAGTTTATTTTGAGTTATTGTTTTTGTTTTTTCAAAAATTATATAAATGTAAATTTTTTGAAAGATCTCTCACATATTTCATATGCACATAAACAGCAATTTGTAAAGATTATTATATTTGTGAGTGTATGTGCTTCAAATAACTTCAAATAAAGTATTTTGAAAACTCAAGAATTTTCTGTAAAAATGAGCTTCAAATTTCGCTTTTGTGTTCTTTAATATTTTAAAATTAATATTTTCGTTTCTACCAATAGAAAACCGAAAAATTAAGAAAATTACAATAAAATGTACTTTTGGCGGTGATAGATGACAGCTAGCCAGAAAGAGTTTGTGGCAATTCCGAATAGCTAGGGAAGACCCAAGAAAATAGAAATACGCCCTCGTGTGTCCGCCCCTACTTGCTCGGTAGCTCTCTGCCGCCCTCGTACGCGCTCGCCCCGCCCCTTGCCCGCCTTCACCAACCCTCCCCGCCTTCGCGCGCCCGCCCCAACCTTTCCGCTAGCCCTCGCCCGCCCGCCACCCGCCCGCGCCCCGCCCGCCCGCGCCCGCCCGCCCGCGCCTATCCGCGTTCGCGCTCGCCCGTCCGCCGACCTCTTGAGGGACCTCCGCAGCGAGCGCTGCTTGGGAGGGTCCACGTGGGAGGGCGGCCGTCTCTCAGAGCGAACAGCGCCCGGGGACAGCTTCAGCGGTGACAGCCCCGCTGGGAGCGGAGGGGACGACCGCCTGGCCGTCCGGGCCGTTGGCGAAACGTCCAAAAACCTGGCCCCAATAGTATGACCGTAGGTTGAGAAGTTACATTTGCTTGTTTATTTGTAAATTGGTGAGCTAAGGTAGGAAATGGATTTAGAATAGTTGTTCTTTATTTACCGGAATTATTTTTGTTGTTCTGGTTTTGATCTGTTTGTACAGTAAATTTTATGATTAAACTTGTACTTCACGCTGTTTGGATGATACAAGCAACGGAAATTATTTTCATTTTCTTTTCATTTTATTTATGTTACTACCCAAGCTGTGGAGAGCAGTAGAAGAAATCCCCTGATAGGTGATCTATGGATGAAGCCAAAGACATGTGCGGGGTATGACGCGAGATGAGAGCGTAAGCTCATACGCACCTCATACATGATGTGATTGTGAACTTGATAGATGGGAAACTCGTTCAAAGTATTTTTATAAATACTTTTCTAATTTTCCTCCAAGACGTGTACAGAGAGAAAGCGAATTTTACGAGGTGTTGGTAAATTATTGAAAGCAATGTCGAATACCTTCACTCTCTCTCGCAGTTTGGACCTGCTTCCGACCACGTAGTCCAGAATTTGATAACGAAATAATAATAATAATAATAATAATACGACGTTAATAGTAAATATGCGTAGACTGACGTAGAAATAAGTTTATCTATGATTTTTGAAGACATTGTTTGAGAATACCATTATGATATATTTCAAAATTCAAAATAGCGGCACTGATCATAAAAGTCAAAGCGAATATTCGCAGAAATATGAATCCACAGGTTCTCGAGATCTCTGCCTTCGAATTTATTAATGAAATTTTAAAATTAAAACAGCAACCTCAAAATGGTGGACTGACTCAAAAATGAAACGAATATGCCTAAAAATAAGGATGTAAGAATTTTCGGGGTCACTGAATTTTGATTGGCAGCATTGCAGTAAAATGGTGAAAACTATGGTGCAAATGTTTCATCTAAATGTGTGTTATTCTTATTAAGGTAATTCTACGTGACAAATACATTAGTTGAGGTGATAGTACGGGTTGCAAAAATATAACTCGCAATATTCATGGCTTCCTTTAGAATTGCAGTCTAAAATCATTATTGAATACAAGGCCATGATAAAGAAAATTTACAACTTTTACAAAAACAGGTGTCATTCAATTATAGTCAGTGGAGGTGTAGCAATATATGCCACAACATTTACTCTACCTGAAGAAATTCCATTGAACACAAATATAGAAGCAGTAGCTATCAGTATAAAATTTCCCTTCAAACTAACAATGTGTAATGTTTATTTACCAAATAGATTTAATCAGGAAGAATTAAACAAATTGACGGATCAACTTCCAAAACCCTTTATTATATTAGGAGATTTTAACAGCCACCATGTGTACATGGGGATCCCATTAAAATGATCATAGAGGAAAATATAATAGCAGAATGGTTGGAAAATAGAAACAACCTCATTCTCCTAATCACCTCTCAACCTACTCATTTCAACAGTAGCAACGGACTATCAAGCAATATCGATTTGTCTATAGCCTCAAATGAAATAGCACCAACTTTGAAATGGAATGCTTTGGAGGAATTATACGACAGTGATCATTTTCCAATAAGAATAAGAATTATGGAAGCCCTTGCTCCAGAACACAATATAGCATCAACAAGAAGATAGCTATTCAACAAAGCGGATTGGAAATCATTCAGAGAAGAAATTGATAATTCCCTCACTGAGATGCCAGAATTAACTGATCTCACAATATATCAGCAAATGAGCTTGTAACGACATTTACTAAACTCATTCTTCATGCAGCAAATAAAACAATCCCCAAATCATCAGAAATCCAAAGAAAGAAATGTGTGCCATGGTGGAATAAGGAATGTGCTCAAGCAGTACTGGAATCAAAAAGGGCACAGAGGCTGTACAAAAAGAACCAAACTTATCCAAAACACCCTGAACAATCTTGAAAAGTGGTCAGAAAAAACAGGTTTTAAATTTTCAAAAACTATAAACCGAATATATAGTATTCTCTAGGAAAGAAGAGGAGAAAAATGTAATTTTAAAATTGGATAACAGAATTCTTCAGAGAGGTACCATATGTCAAAATATTAGGAATGATATTTGACAAGAAAATGAAGTGGAAGAAACATATTAATAAGAACAGAATGTTTTAGAAGAATAAACATCTTAAAAGTTCTATCAGCAATAAAATGGGGTTCTGACAAAAAATGTCTATTACAAATTTATCAAGCCTTAATTAAATCAAAAGTAGAATATGGATGTATAGTATATGATTATGCTGGAAGAGAAATATTAAATAAATTAGAAAGTATTCAAAATACAGCGTTACGATTATGCATAGGAGCTTTTAGAACTAGTCCTACTTTTAGTATACTAGTTGAGGCCAATATGCTACCACTTCAGTTGAGAAGAAAAGAACTAGTTATGTTCTATGCAAACAAAATGATAGCAAATTTTCAAGCCAATGGTATCAATGAAAATTCTTGGAAAAAAATTACAAAAGAAGTAGAATACCTAAAACGACCAAGTTTACCTAAGCCTCTTTTTATTAGAAATGATCTCTACACTGAAGAACTGAAGATGAAAGTTCCTCCACTCCTACCTAAGAGGAGACCAGCAGACCCGCCCTGGAGTAACATTATCATAAAAGTAAATATGGAGCTAGCAAAATACGAGAAGAGTACCACACCTAAAGAAATATTCAGAAGTATGTTTCTAGAGATGAAAAACAACTACAGAGATTACCAGAAATATTACACAGATGGGTCAGCATTGAATGGAAGAAGAGGCTGTGCAATAGTATCTAACGATAAGATATACAGATTCAGACTATACGACAGTTATTCTATATTTACCTGTGAAACAATAGCTATACTAAAAACACTACAAATAATAAGAAATAATACAGTTGATACTAAACATGTAATATTTTCAGATTCCAAATCAGCACTTATGGCAATAAGTAACAACAGTAACTCTAATATACTCATTAAGGAGATCAAAGAATTAATTTGTTGGCTAATTACAAATAATTATAATATAGAGTTAGTATGGGTCCCAAGCCATCAGGGAATACAAGGAAATGAAGATGCAGATAAGGAAGCAAAAAGAGCAATTAATGAACCTTTAAATACCTCTATTTATTCACCTCCAGAAGAAATCAAGAAATATATTAACATCAATATGAAGAAATTCTGGGACTCCAGCTGGAAAAATAATAAATCAAATAAATTACAAGAGATCAGACCATCCATTTTTGATAAGCCACCCACTTGGACTAACATCAAGAAAACAGCAAGTGACAATTGATAGACTAAGAATAGGACATACAAATCTGACACACATACACTTAAGTACAAAACAACAGAGAAACAAGTGTGAAAAGTGTGGCTCCGCTTGGACAGTCAAACACCTTTTAGTAGAATGCCAAGAATTTGAATTAGAAAGAACCCAATCCAAACTTCTCAAAAACATTAAAGAATGTTTAAATACCGAAGAAGGATGCAAAAAAACCATTGGATTATCTAAAGAGAAGTAAAAATATAACCTTATTTAAGATGTATTCAAAATAAATTATAGTTGTTTATATTATGTAATGTACGTAAATAACAATCTGTGATGAATGTAAATAATGATATATGGTGTATTTAAATAATGATATATGCTGTATATGAAAATATGGTATATGACATATGTAAATAATGATTCATGATTTGGGTAAATAATGATAAGGTGTATAATTATGTAATGATGTAAGTAATTAATGTGAACTGCAGGTGTGGTTTAAGAATAGTATCTTACATTGTATGTCAAAATTTGTAATATTAAAGAGGTCGCTGATGACCATTGTAGTTATAAAGCGACCTAAAATAAAATTAATTAAAAAAAAGAAAGAAAAAAAAAAGAAAATTTCATTCATAAAAAGATTCACAATCTATTGCCTAACCAATTTTTGAACCTTCGTAAAAATTGACGACAAAATTCAAAGAGTTCCAGCGATTCAACCTAATTTAAAAAGACCGCAAGGAATACAAACATTGAAATGGCTTATTGAAGCTGGTTTGTGCTCCAGTGTCTTCTGAACAAAATTTGACAACTCAAAATTTTGGAAGTGCACTTTCACTTTTCTCATTACGTCCTGGGGCAAGTTGATGTCGCTGCTGATTGATCCAAAAATTAATGAACAGGGGGGATGAAAGTGAATCAAATCAATTACACACTCAACATTCGTAACTAAGAAAAAAATTATTACTGTTATGAATTGTGAGTGTTTAATACAGTGATCCACTGGTCCTTTTCCTTCCTCTTCTGATATGTTGAATGATTGATTAGTGGTTCCAGGCGCGTCAACTAAGGTTATTAGTCTCGTACGTGTAGTGCATGTTTTATCGCAGAGAGTGACAGTGATCTTCCCCTCCTTGATGATGAGATTTCGGCACCGACCTACCGTCGGCTTGCGGGTTTCCCCAGTGAGATATCTCCCATCCGCAGGGCACCGCCCCAGCCGGGACAAGCTCTAAGCTTCCGACTGGTCTCCCGACGTACGTCCTACATAATATCGTGCATGTGAGTGTGTAAGTAAGAAAGTAAGTAAGGGGGTGAAGATACAAGGAAGCGAAGGAAAGATCGCGCGTTGTCCGTGGCCCATTTGTTAGATACTGCTCCAGCATTTGCCTGGTGTTCATCGGAAAAAACACGGAAAACCACCAGTCAGAGGAGCCGGCTGCTAGAATTCTCGACCAGACAGAGCGGTGACTGAATTCGACCCTTGCTATGTAGCTAGTGTCAAAAATCCAGCCACCGTTGAACTAGAACCTCTAGAACCTCTCGGTCATAGGCACTGCAGTGGCATCAGCGGATGCCCTGATCCACCTAAGCACATAAAGTGAGAATAAAACTTCAATTTTCCACAAACCAACATGTGGATCTACCAACCCAATACTACACATTAACTGCATCTTATCCACAACTTCAAGAACAATAAATTTTACATATTAACGAATATTTTGTGGTCCAGATTATTTGGGGGGCGTATGCCTTACAAACGCAGAAACGCGAACAAAGCGAAATCAAGTTAGAGCGTGGTCTTCCGCGGCCGGAGTCAGTACTTCCTTGACTGTCCGGAAGACGCCGCGTCCAAGGCACAGGTGCCAACGTTTCGGCCATCATACTGCGACCTTCATCAAGTCGTAGTAATGCCTTGATGAAGGTCGTAATAAACGTTGACGCGGCGTCTCCCGGATAGCGAAACAACTAATGCGAAATCATTCACTCCTCTTGTATGTTATGGCCATGATTTGGGCCAGTTCGTGCCAGTGTGTCGGACGCTGCCTTGGAGGGAGCCCTCCCTAGTGCCCTCTCGCCGTCAAGTCCCCTTCGAGGAGGGCTTCGCGTCGCGACTTGACTGCTCCCGTTACGCTCTCCGCCGCGCCCCCTCCCTCCCTGCGCCCTCCCTTTCGCGCACTTCCCCCGGCGGACGATGACTTTTAAATAGCAGCGGCCCGCCTGGTAGGGATCGACATCGCCAACAGAACTCGCATGTTTCGAAACATCAACGCTCAGAATTAAAACATCGATGCTAAAATTAAAACATTGATGTTAATAAAACATGCGACTGAAAACTTTGGATGCTTTTAAACGTCGAAGTGTTTACCACTGATTTAGTAATAACTGAAGTTCATGAGAGGGGAGGGATTTAGTTCGAAAATGATATCAACAGCCTTCAACGCGGCTTCACCCGGACAGCCAGAATCATTCGAATGGTGGTCAAATTTATTAATTTTAATTGAAATTTAATTGAAAAAATAAAGTGAAAAGATCATGAGATCAGTTAACGAAACTTGGATTATTTGATTCGATAAATCAAAAATAATGTAGACTTCTTTATTGACGAAAACTTGATTTTATTTATCATTCACCCTTGGTCACTTTGATTTGAGAAATATTCAATTCGTGGATAACTGAAAATTATAATAGGATTTTAATTTGGCCTTTTTTCATTAAAAGAAAATATTGATCTCTTAAAAACTCCGATGTTAAAAAATATAATCTCCAAAAATTCCATGTTAAGTACAACGATAATTTTATAAAAAAATCGATTTTTGAAAATATTGACATCTACGTTGCATCACTCCCGCCAGTCTGCACGGCAACGAGACACTAGCAATTAAACTATTGCCGGATTTACTTGTTTATTTGAACGCAAAACTTTTAAAACTGAATGCGACGTATTCTTTCGTGTCCCTGCTGCTAGTCTAGTCCCTTCAAAATCTGAACTTACAATGATTTGTTACTTATAAGAATAATATTAATCATCTCATTATTACCATCAAATTAATATTACTTCAGTTCCCTGTAAACTAGTTTGATAAATTGCATATTTGCTGAAGTGGAAATCGCTTTAGAGAAGCCAGTTCGTGCTTCGTGCCGTACTCTTTCTGATTCGATCGCCAATAATAATAATAATAATAATTGTTGCTGTAATCCTTAAATTACTATAGTGTGAATTTTCAAAATGAGACAAGCCTACATTGGAAAAACGTTTTTGAAAATTTTAACTGCCCGTTGTGTATTTTCTGAAATAAGAAATGTAACTAGAAATGACACTGTGTTTACATAAAATGATTGACATTGTTAGTTTAGCTGGTCATTGTCAGTTTGGCATTTAGTCTGCCGAAGCCTCCATTTAAGAAAACGCTATAGAACTTGTTGCAATTTTCGCTTTCGATGGCAGTATGTATGCACCATAAATGTTTATGATATGAGAGTGTGAAACTGCCTTGCAAGGTAGATGCACGTTTGATGCTGACTTTAGTTCCATAGTCTAAATCAAAATATGTTGAACAAATCATAAGTAGTATCACAGCACTAACAGCGATATTTGATGTGACTATTTCACGAATTAACACATGACATGACTTAACGGATAATTAAAATCACAGGAATTACGAAAAAGAAATATTACTCAAAACTGCTGCCGGATTATGTGAAATTTCATTGAGGAGTCACTTTCATTCCTAGTTATCACTGCCCTCTGGAATAACATAGTATATCCAAGGTAAATATGAATAATAGTTTAATGTAGAACCAGGTTTCAACTATGTTTCAACATTACGGTAACAAAATTTTCAAAACCAATTGTTACAAAACTACTTACAAAAACATTTATTTTATACACAATTATCAATAGTTATGATGGAGAGCCAACACCTCACATAGGCGGAAGAGCGGGCCTGATGGCCCGAGTCTCACCACATAAATAAAGTCACTATTATATTATTATTATTATTATTATTATTATTATTATTATTATAGATTTCGATGATAGAAGCATCGTAAACACCGCACCATTTCCTACCACAATTATCAAAGTTGAAGTGGAGTTTTCCACTTCTTAGAATTCCATGGAAGTATGTATAAATGGAAGATGTAGAAGCTCAATTGGTAGCGGGATTCGTCAGATTCGAAGGTATTGAACATACATTTCCACTCATTAAAATATTTTCCTGAATAATTCTGGCTGTAAATTTCCACATAGTTTTGATAATATATTGTTTCTATTCTTCTTTATTTAATCTTCTCGTATCAATTGCCCAATCTTTCAAAACGTGTGTAAACCTCTTCATTTACAGCTTGTACCGTCACTTTGTATTTTCTTTCTTCAGAAAATTCTTGAATTTGTTTCCTCACAATTTGTCTGTTTCTTTTGTTGTTTTTTTGGCTCTGAATCTTTAATAATAGATTCAATTTCAGAGTAACAAACTTTACCAAAACGGTTCATTTTAATATTATATTGATGCTCACAAGCTATTATGGAAATAATATAATTGCTATCGATTACAGCAAAAAAGGAAAAAAACACAGCAGAGTGCAAAATTGATAATCATATGGTTAGAGACATCTCGGATTGGCTTAATTTCATAATATTCTTGCTTAGCATTGGTTATTTACGAAACGGGCAGACATGAATGAAATAGTCAAAATAAAGTAACGACCCGTGATGAGCTTGAGTGCATGATTGTTCGTTGTAATAAAACTGGCAATGCCAGCTTTTTGTTGATTTTACCACATCACTTGATGCACATATAAACATGGCATTAAATCACTTAGCAGTAGTTGGATGACAAGATACAGTGAGTTGAAATGAAAAGTATTTTCAATAAAATAAGCTGTAGTTGTAGCGACTCATAGTGGCTCACTCACGCAATGAAGAATATAAAACTTAATAAATTATGTAAAAGAACATTCTGTACAATTGTCACATTTCAGCACCTCGCTACAAAACGTCCAATTGCCGTTCACTGAGTAATGGCAAAATATTTTTTTTGAGGGGTTTTTTGGCAACGAATTAGATTCGTGCGAGGACCACAACAAAAATTGCCTTATGTTGCACAGAGAACTTGAGTTGCTTTTGCTTAGATTATGAAGGTATTAACTGAATGTACAGTTTCATTTAAGTTAATTATGTTGTAGTGTCATGGTGTAGCCAGATAACAGTAAATAGGACTATTCGGACGGGAGTCCAGGGCCAATAGTGTTGCTTAGGAGACGAGCCGTAGTAAAGCGCTCGTGATGTCCACGTAAGTCAGGCGAGGTTTGAATACCAGTCCATAGAGGGCGCTGGGTAGGGTTAACTTACTTTAGTCCAGTACAATATTAACAACTTACTACATCGCTAGATTCTTGTGAAGCACGGCATGATACAATTTAAGATTTAATCTGTACAGTTAGTAGACAGGCTGTCAGGCGTATCAGAAACGTATATAGTTGATTGTGTGATCATACTTCATTCGGCAGTCTAGGATGCTTCTTTGATCTTCAATACGCAGTTTAATGGTTGAAGGGAATAAATGAAGTTCCGGAAAACTATAATAATAGGTTTAATACTTTAATAATATTTCTGTGAAAACTGCGTATGTTTTTGTGCAAAAGTATGAATAAAAGGTACTCTTAATTAAATTTCGATTCAATGTGCTAATGTTCAGGGCATGTTTGAGGAGAAAAAAGAAAAGAGAAATTAAATACGTTGTTTTAAAAAACTTCCAAAACTTTTCACATTATTTCAAAAGGCATAACAATTAATATTCCAAGCAAACATCGCACTAATGTTCTTCGCTTTGTGAATATTTGTTATTTCATGTTGTACATGAAATTATTCATAGGTATTGTTTGCTCTCAACATACGATTAATTGGGATATTTTTCACATACTTGAACATACGTAACGTTACATGAACATAAAATCAGCTAGAACTAATCTTGCAGTATCATGTACAGTAACTTGTTTATCCCAACGTGATTAATATAAAAAAAGTACTGTATTATTGAAATACTTCTTCTGAATTCGTATCTTTTTACTTTCCCGTATACTGTAGTACGTATAGTATAGGGAAATTTATGTAATGCAGCACGAAAAAACGACGGACTTTCGGCTGAAAAACTCCAATTACAGGGCCCTGGTAATGCAAAAGTGGATGAATCCAGTTGCTAAATTTAGAAGGAAAAAAAAAAACAAAAAACGTAACACGTGGTGCAGCTGGAATCCCAGTTTTGTAGGCCCTTGATACCGATAAACTAATTGAAAGTAAAACGTCAGTTCGTCCGTCCGTCTGTCAGTGAAGAACGCTAGAGACAAAACCGCTCAGCCGATTTTCTCTAAAATGGATACTCCCGATCGATCTGACTGATCTCGTGCCCCTTGAATTTGAAAACGATATTTTGATTTTGGAGGGTACTTTACAAGAAGCCCCCTGGACATTTTCAAAAGTTTCTCTAAAACGGCTCCAATTTTTACTTTCACGTATACTATACGTACGTATAGTATAGGGAAAGTTATGCGCGAAAAAACGGCGAATTTTTCGCAGAAAAATTCTTATTACGGGTCCCTGGTAACGAAAAAGTGAATAAATCCAGTTGCTAAATTAAGAAAAAATATCTCCTAACACGTGGTGCGGTCAGAATCCCTGTTTTGTAGGTCCTTGATACCGAAAAACTAATTGAAAGCGAAACACCTGTCCGCCTGTCGCTCAGTCGATTTTCTCAAAAATTGATACTCCCCGATCGATCTAACTGATCTCGTGGCCCCTTGAATTTTAAACCGGTATTTTAATTTTGGGGATACTTTACATAAAGCTCCCCCGGACATTTTCAAAATGTTATCAAAAACTGTTCCAATTGTTTTCTTTACATTTCTATTAAGAATAGAGTAAAATACACTTATTAAGGTGGCATAGGTCCGATTTTCACGAATAACTCTTTCGAAAATTGCGAAATTCTCTCAATTTTCGAAAATTGCGAAAGTGAATTTTATTCGGCGTCTTCCTCCAAATAGAAAATTGCAGATAGAGATTTTTCCTTAAATGAAATTTGTTCATAGTGAGTTCTTTCTTAAAGATCATGTACATTTTGTTTGAAAATTTTAGTAGTTCTCGTGTAATATTGTGTGCAATTAAAAAAAATACAAAAACAAGATTTTCTCAAAAAACGGCCCTAAATTGTTTCATCAAACTTTTGCTAGGGATAGTGATAAATTTACTATTAGATGACAAAAACACCATACTGCTCTATTCTTTTTTTTCCAAAAATTACAAAAATGTATTTTTTTTACTTGCCTCTCACGTCGTTAATATTTACATTATCCGCAATTTGTTCACATTATTATTATTATGAGCTGTGCTTTAAATAATGTCAAGTAAAGTTTCTCGAGAACCGTTTTCTGTGAAAACTAGCTCAAAATTGCGCCTTTTCAGAAACTCTCAAACGCTATTTTCTCATAAATGGCTTCAATTTTTTTTCTTCTTACTTTTGGAACGGATGGTGCTAGTTATACTCTTTAATATGACGCAAAGTTTATTTTGAGATACTTTTTTTTGTTCCCCCCCCCCCCCCAAATTATACAAATGTTTTTTTGAAAGAGCTCTCACATCTTTAATAAACACATTACCAGCAATTTGTAAACATTATTATGTTTGTAAGTGTAAGTGCTTCAGACGACTTCAAATTAAGTGTTTTGAAAAATTTTCTGTGGAAAAGTGCTTCAAAGTCCGCATTTTTAGTAGGGCTTAAATGTCATTTTCATAAAAACGGATACAAATTTTTAAAAGAAAATTGGCATTTAGCACGAGGTTTTTGTGTTAATTCTTATTCTAGAATTAATATTTCCGTTCTACTATTAGAAGACCGAAAAAAATATACAATTTCAAAAAAAATGTACTTTGGGCAGTGATAGATGGGAGCTGGTTTTCTCAATGAAATGTATTTATCAAAACTACATCTTCGAATAAGGTCATGCTCAAATTTTTTAATACGAGTAGTTTTTCTATAATTTCGTGACAATCATAATAGCATGCTGCAAATTTACTGCGCCTCAAACAGCGGAATGCGTCGTAAATTATAATTTGCAATTTTGTATATTATTTCTTTGTTCGTTTTGACATTCGACCTTACATTTACACTTATACATTTACACATTAATCTTTTAAAAATTATTTACTTCGAAATATTTGAAATAACCATTGCTATCTCTTTAAGGGAGTATTGACAATGCAGGGAATGCAACAATGGAATTCCGTTTCGCTGTCGCGAATTTCTGTATATAATTTCGTCAGAAATGGGGGGGGGTGCGATTAATTCTCGTTGATGGTAAGATGTTTGCGTGAGTCCTCTGTTGAGATAACATTAACATAAATGAATTAGCTTTCAAAACTAGCCGAAGACATGTAAACCAATGGGCATTCAAACCACTAGATGGAAAATACTATAATATATTACACGATATTACGAAGATGCCCAAATGTCTGTTAAACTTGATGATATGTTCGCAAAGGCGCAGGATTTTTCTGTGACTCGGCGCGGAGGAAGTTTTTTTTCTTCTTCTCCGGATGTATTGTAAATGTAGAATATTGAGAAATATCGATCTGTCAATGGTGACAAATTCCGACTTATCGTATGATCTATCGTTCTGTGTTGTATTTCTTCCGTTTATTTAATTCACTTTTCCAAGTTCTATTGTTTTTGTAGAGACTACGTAAAACATTTACATGAAATTATTTGAAGATCTATTACTGAGGAAGAGTTCGCGTTAAACAATACATCTCCGTACTAATATTGAATTTTAAATTGTTTAGAACATTTCAAAACTAGAGGAGCTAAAACAGCACGTACTTTCTTGCCTTTAGTAATGGTATATATAATACTATTACGGTATAATAATACGGTATTTACTATACGATATAATAATACTATTTTTACCATAGTTTCCATCCGAAATAACACATTTCAGTCATTTTTTGTAAAACCCATGGTGCGAAAACATGTTCAGTCAGTATCAACACAAATACAATTATAACTGATTTTCCTACAGCTAAATCATGTCACAACAATGAGACGTAATTCACAGAAATTCGCGAGTTGCTATGCGGAATGCGAGTGTTGCATTCCAATTTGATATTCACTGAAGGGGGTTCAGAATCGAGTTTTCGTGAAAATATTGGACTTTTATTTTTTGTGCTTTCTATTTCCATGTTCTTTCCTCTTGAAAACAGCCCTAAATGAAGTTGCTACGACAACGGGAAGTATATTTACTTTGCATATTAAATGTCACGTGAGCGCGCATTTTTCTCACGTCAGCTCTCACTTGACCTGTCACGTTTTAATTAAAGCTTAGATAATACTTCAAATATTATTTAAGAGATATATTATCTAAGAGATATTTCAAATTGCGCGCTGACAGTTCGTTAGGAGGTGTTGGTGATCCTGTAAATGCGTTGTTGCGTATGTTGGTGAACGCTTCTGTTTTCATTCTGTTTTGTTTCACGTTTTTTTCATTTTGTTTTGTTTTTGCTGCGAGTTGTCTAAAATTTAAAAGGCTTTTCTTTCATCTAATAGACCCAATATCTCAGCTTCTATGAATGTTACAAAACTCAAATTTTTACCATATGTTTTGGACAAAGATATCTTTATTTTAACACAAAGATATTTGTCTAAATTTATTGGATAAAAAAACAACCTGACAAAAGCATTTTTTCTGTTGAATTTGTTTCAGCATTTACAAACATATTTATAAATCTTACGTTTTTAATTCTATCTAAAAATTGACCATTCTATCTAAAAATTGAAATGAAACACTGTTCATCGTCTGAAAGAAGGGAAATCTATTATCATGAAAGGTTACCAATATATCAATTAATTTACTAACTCCAAATAGGTCATAAGGCAATCAGTGTGATAATTCACTTTCATTCTTGCGAGAACAGATTGTGCTGTTGACTGAAAAGTAAAGTGTTCACATCTAGTGTTTGCTTGCATGGTGTATTCCTTATCACCTTATTGCTACAAATATATTAGATATTTTGGTCTCATGTTGAAGAGGTGAATATAATAAAGTTGGAAAAGAAGGTTGTTGCCGATGTTTTAATATTTATTTATAACATTGAAAATAATTTACTGCTAGTGTGTTAAAAACATAATTATGTTCATGCATGCACATTGGGAAAGCAGTTAGGAAGAAAATAAATGAAGTTGTTGGAAATAATCTTGAACTTCATACTTTAGACACTTGGTAAACACTTGGAAGGACAAAATGTTCATCTTCCACACAATGTATTAAAAAATTGTCAAAAATATAATTTCGCAACCATAACATCATATAATATGGAAAGATCATTTTCTACTCACAAAATTATGTTGTCTGATAGGAGACTCTCCGTTACAACAGATAAGCAGAACAAAAATCGTGTGACTTTCTGTGCTCTTGATTCAAAACAATATGTGCAGAAAATACATTATTTTTTTGTGCTTATTCCCTGTTTCTCTAGATGCTAAAAAGATGTAATCCTCAGATACTTTTATCTAACAACACGATGCATATCGTAACAATATCAATGAATATTTCAACATTTTTGTTATATATTGGGACACATCGTACAGGGCTAAATGCTTGCATTTCCTAGCCCCATGTTTAGTATAAAACACACTTTAATTTATTACATGGTTTGCCACAGCAACTTTCTTTGTATTGATTTATTTGAACTTTTTCAAGTTATAACAGATTTTTTAGTATGGCAGCAATTACATTATGTTGCATAACTAATTCCAATAATGCTGAAAAGTATTTGCTGTTGTATAACCTCTGGTTATTTATACTACTAAATATTCCCAATAAGTGGATTAATTCCACTTATTGGGAATATACAATTATCTAAATATAAGGATCATTCTGGATGAAATATCTTACAATATTTCATCCAGAATGATCCTTATATTTAGATAATTATATATTTATATGACACTGAATGAGATACTGCAAACTCTAATCGTAACTACGGTGCATTTACATACCATTTTGTGACACGTATCAATGCACTGTGGAAAGCAAAGTTAATTCAATGTTAATTCAAGATGGTGTTGTTAAATACCTTCTTCTGACTGGAAACGGCACTTAATACAAAATGCGTTAAGTATTTATTATATTTTGTAAAAATAAATATATCATGGGTTAAGGAAATTATGCAATTTCCATTTATAAGATATAATTGTGGTTCATTTGTCTAATTCTACTAACCTTTTTAGTTTAAAACACAAAATATTAATTTGGCCCCTGAATATTAATATTAAATTGGCCACGTCGGCCTATGTGCAATGCACAGGGCATACCTTTTATATTAATTTGTTACATGGTTCATAAAAAACTCTCTTTCTGATCATGCATTGTGATTCATAATATCTGAATATCCATAATGATAAAAAAGTATATATTGGAACTAATTGTAAACGTGGTTCTCATTTTATCAGCATTATTTGTCAATAAAAGACAAATAAACTGTAATAAAGAACTTTTCTAATTTATTATTTTTAAAACTTATTATAACAAATCTTAACACTTGGAAACATTTTTATAACGCAAAGAGAAATATCTCAGTCTCAGAGACCGCCATTTGTTAATGGGCGTTGAATGTGGGATTTAAAGGTAAAATAAATTATAGACATGTTTCAATCAATTCTAACATTTCTTTAGAGTATTCTAAAACATATTTTATATGATAAAAAAATTAAAATAATTGAAAAAATATTGAAATTGTTGAAAAAATCGAATTTTTTGAAGAACATTGAAATTGTTGAAAAACATTGATATTATTGAAAAACTTTTTTAATTCTTGTAAAACATGGAAATTGACACTAAATCCGTACAGCGTTGATACAACTGGTCTATTTGGGCTAGCAAGGTATTCCTCAGGAATGATTTTTGTCCTTTTTTAATGTCCCAACAAGTTAATTTCCTCTTCATCAGTTTAACAATAACTTCTGCAGAACTAAAACAATTGTCAAAAGTGACGTTCCTGTTAGACCCATCAATAGGTTTGCATACACGAAGCATAGCTTGAGTAGGGTGCTAAATGTTTCTCTCCTTGAGCTGGGATCGTCCATTACAATATTTTGAAAGTAACAAAATTATATATTTCAGAATGTCGCCCAGGAGCGTATATGGAAACACTCGCCTTACCGACCACCTACACACTAAGAAAAACAAACGGTCTCCGCTACGAAAAATACGGAAAGAGAAACTGCTGGTCTCATAGACCGCCACGATATCCAAAAATGCCCCTCATATGCCGACCGCTTCAACAGAACTAAACAAAACTCCGCCGAGCGATAGAAGAGGGTCAGCGAGAAAGCTACTATGACCGTCAAGGTTCTCGCCCACTTATATCGGCAGTTATTGCATAAACCAATTTCACGTGGTGCCTGTCAGACCGATGTTTCCATTAAGTGTTAAATGTTCTAATTAAAAATACATTTATTCTCTTGTAATTTCCCACACTTCCCCTTCTTCCTCCTCTTCCTACTGCAAAGGGACCTGGCTCTCTCTCAATTTATTTATAATCGCCTAAACATTAGGCGTGCCACAGAAATGATTCCTGACATACTTCTGTTATTAGTATTGACAACCACCATGAGCATGTGAAGTAGAACCCCGGACCGTTTACAAAAATGTATAGAGTGGGACTGCGAAGCCGCCTATACAGAATGCGGGTATTTATCGTCTATTGAGGGAAATCTTTACGTAACATGCCCTTTCCCTAACGTAGAAAGAACAAATACAAAAAAATATATTTACAACGCATTCACACTTAACGTTAAAAAAATACACAAGTGCGCATTTTCATTTATAATGCCCATGTTACCTTTTACTTTGTAAGTAACGTTTATCTTTTCTGTACCAAAAACACAACTTGACCTCTTAAATGTCTGTTGGGACGAAAAACTAAAAATCAAAATGGAACCACTTCCCTTTTCGGAGTCCTAATACAGCCGTGCGTTGAACTAGAAGCCATTTTCAATTTCGCACCGCGACATACATTAATCTCCATCAACATGCACTATCAAAATTCCGAAAAATTAAGAAAATGTCAAAAAAATGTACTTTGAGCAGCGGTAGATGGCTTCTGGCACGAGTATGCGGCAATTACGAATAGCCTAGACCCAAGGAAATAGAAAACGAATACGGGAAAGTCTGTGCCATTCTGTAGCACCACTAGTTAACAACTCTTTTAGATTCCTTTTCTTTGTTGGCTTATTTACAAAACAATGAAATTTTCATATTTTTGTTTATTTCTTCACAAAAACGTTTTGACAACTTTCATATATTGTCATCTTCAAGCTATGTAATAAATTACTTACAACAATTACTAAAAACAAAAATATTTACATTCCATAAATATTAAGACATTAAATTCCTTACTAGCCTTCTTTTTGAGTATTAATATATGAAAATTAACACTCATACTGTTTAAATAGATTTAATTCAACAGCCACAACTGTGGACAACATTGATACAAATTTTCGTTTCCTTGGATGCATGATAATTACTTAACAAATCTACACAAAAAGAACAAGACCATTAATTACCAAATATAATAATCCTCCTAATTATATTTAAGCTCTCAATTAAACAAGGTGAAACTCACCTTCACAATCAAATCATTTTATGTATACAAATCACCTTTGTTTCGTTCTTTTAATCCGTTAGTCGTAAATAATGAATCGAAAAATGCACCGTTCAGTTTGAAATGAAGTGGGGGGAATATAGTAGGGTACTTTCAAATTGTGATGAGATTAGGTCACAAGTTAAATGAAAAAAAAATTAGTTTTTAAGTTGTCACCAAAAAATTCCTTTGTAACCATATTTGTCGTTAAATTTTAGTGGTTATCTTTGTCCTTTATTCTAGAAGGAATACTACTCTTTACTTACTTTTTTTACTAATTTTCTATATTAACGAACGTAATTTAAGATCTCAATTATTCAGACATTATATTAACAATAAGTCAACAAATAAATATAGGTTTTTTTATTCACTATAAATCAAACATTCTTAATAAGAAAACATCAAATGATCAGGATATTGTATTTGTAGAAAAACCCTGGTACACAAAGTATACGATTTATAAATACAATCTTTTTAGAAACGGTGAATGAAAATCAACCTTGTAACATTTACCGATTACAAATATCTCAAACAATAATTAATGTGTTGTTTAATAATCCTGGGGAAATAATTTTAATTTAATTGAATGAACATTTAAAACACTGCACTTTAAAACTTCGGAAAAATGTGAAAATAGCTTTAGAATGTATGTCATTGAAAAAGCTCAAAAACTAATGTCTTGATTTGTACATTTTCATGGGAGTCATGATCTCCACGCTGTCCATCCTTTCTAACCGCTCTTACTTTATTTGTCGCTAGTCTTAACAGAGGCGTATCCCGGTGGGTCAACGATGGATCCCTGCGTTGCCTTTTTACTTTCTCCGTACGGAGTAGAGAGGAAGTTATGTAATACTACGCGAAAAAGCGGGCAATTTTCGTCAGAAAAACCTTCTATAACGAAAGGGCCCAGGGCCTCAGGGCCCTAGTAATGAAAAAGTGGATGAATTCAGTAGCGACATTTAGAAAAGAAACCTCCTCTATGACGTTGTGCAGCCAGAATCTATGTTTTGTTGATCTTTGATACCGAAAAATTGAATAACAGCAAAACGTCTATCTGTCCGTATGTGAACAATGCAAGCGGGTAAACCGGTCAGTCGATTTTCTGCAAAATTGATATTCCTAAACCGATCTGTCTGATGGCGCGGCCCTTTGAAAACGATATTTTAATTTTTGGGAGATACTTTGCATGAAACCTCTGGGACATTTTCAAAATTAAAAAAAAAATGGCTCCATCGTTTTTGATCAGAGCAAACATATTCTTGGACTGTACATCTATGCTATCTTTTCCAGGTCCTGTTTCGACTTCAATTCGTTTCATCAGTTTGTGTAGTTCACGAAAGCAGGCTGCTCCCTGCAGTTCCCAAACGCAGCCTGTTTAGGAAAACTATTAAAACATCTAGCACCCACGACGTATGGCCATACTTTTAGCTCAAGCCTTTTGTACTTTAGCCTTTGACAAAACAAACCGTTCTAAAGCCTAAAAATGTAAATATTTCAACATAGACTTTCCGAAATATCATTCATTCGCCTTTCTTCTCAGATTACATTTTGGACACTGTGTAAGAATATATGAAACAGTAATTTTATAATTATTTGTTGTCTTCTTTGATTAGCAAATATTTCGGAGTTCATTTTGAGTGGCCAATTCGGAAAAACGAGTAACAATATTTTTTTCTTTTCTGCTTTCAAGGAAAAGGGCACGACAATCACGGACCTACCTTACGTTTTCTTTGTCTAGAAGAAAATTGTTACTTAAGAACTATTTTCTTTGTCATCGTTGTAATAACTATTGTAATTAAATAAGTTGGTGAATTGTCAAGAACTGAGAACAATGTAAGTAAATGAGAGTACGCAATTAAAACGCTCGGAGGAAAACCAAACTTTCGACTGTAACAGTGTATACAAAAACAATTTTGCCAGAAGTGTGTGGGGGGGGCTTAAAGCGATTAATTACCGTTGATGGTAAGATGTTTGCATGAGTTCTCTGTTTAGATAGCATTAGATAAATGAATTAGCATACTTTCAAAACTAGCCGAAGATTTGTAACACAATGGGCATTCAAACCACTTGATGGAAAATGTTGAAGTTTTTTAAAATTTATTTAAACGACTTTTCCAGGTTGTATATGAATATAAATTCAGTTGCGTCAATTTGCAGGTAAGGGTTTTGGTCAGAAAAGCCGTTCAGGATCTGTGCAATTCTCATTATAGTGTCGTCACTGAAGACGAACTTCGAAAAATCATCAGCGAAGAAAACCTCGAACTAACGGAATGGAGTAACGGAAGTGAAACTTCATCCTGGAGCAACTTAATTGTCAAAACTGTTAATGGCGTTCTAAAAATTTAAGAAGCTCTGGCGAAAAGGGCATTCGAATGTGATCCGAACATGAAAATAACTTCGAAATCTATGACAGAAATAGATGCAGCAACTCTTACATATTTGGATATTAGAACGAGGAGGAGGGTGATGAAACAAAAATTAACCAAATCCTATATCCAATCACTTTCAACTTTGAAATAAATTTCATTATGAGTGAATTCAGTATGTAGTAGCGCTTACTCAGTTCTACTTTAATTATCTTCTTTCCTTTTTAAACAGTTTTTCGATATCCAGAAACCTAACCCACATTTCTTCATTAAAAGATAGACTCAACATTCGCGGATTTGACATTCGCAAAGTTTTTTGGGAACCTAACCCTCGCGAATGTTGAGAATTACTGTACGCGCAAGATTAGTTCTTTTTTAAATATTGATATAGAACTTTCTTTTCTGAATTTTGCAATTTATTCTTTGATCCGATCTTCCGCCTCTCCCCCCTCTCCAACACACCACTGATGTTCTCTGGGCACCGTAATACTTATTATTATAGGTGGACTGATAAGTATGGTAAATTTCCATGAAAACTTGGGAAATTTTATTATTTGAAGTCATTTTTGCTAAGAGTGAATTTGAAATGGCTCTGTTAACATTTACGAACAAATGCAATGCGCAGCTGTTTTGGCAACCCATCTCAATTGAATGTGGTGACAAAGAGTGCAAAAATGGAGAAAGACGAGTTTCGTGCGGTGTTAAAACATTTTTATTTAAAGAAGTTGGGTGCGATCCAGATACGAAATGAGCTTTAAGAAGTTCTTAGGGATGCTGCACCAGTACGTAAGACTATTTATTACTGGATAAATGAATTTACACGAGGCCGCACGAGCACTGAAGATAGAACGTTCGGGGCGCCCGATTGAGGTTAGTTCTCAAGAAATGGTGGATAAAATCCACTGACATGTCGTAATGGCAGACTGTCAGGTGACAGTGCGTGAAATTTCTAAGATTGTAAACATTTCAAATATACGGGGATGGAATATCCTACATAAAATTCTGCACATGAAGCTGAGTGCCAAATGGGTGCCGCGACTGTTAACTTCCGGACCAAATCACCCAAGAAGGGACATTCCAAGATCGTTTTTGGAGCAGTTGCAATGCAATCCAAAGATTTCTGGGATTTCTTTGCTACTGTAGACGAAACGTGGATTCACCACTACACGCCAGAGACAAAACGTCAGTCGAAACGGTGGGTTTGCAAGAGTGAAAGTGCCCCGACGAAAGCAAAAACAGTTTTGTCAGCTAGAAAAGTGATGGCAACGGTGTTTTGGGACTCACAGGGAATCATAATGATTGACTATTTGCAAAAGGGAATTACTGTGACGGGCACTTATTCTGCAACTTTATTGGACCGCCTCCATAGCCGTTGAAGCAGAAGCGGCCAAGAATGGCGTGCAAAGAAGTGTTGCTCCACCAGGACAATGCATCTGCTCACATGTCAGTTGTTGCGATGGCGAAAGTGCACGAGCTGAGCTTCGAAATTGTTCCCCATCCACCCTATTTTCCAGATTTAACACTAAGTGACTTTTTCTATTCCCTAACCTTAAAATTTGTCTTGGGGGGGAAAAAGTTTTCGTCAAATGGAGAGGTAGTGCGTGCTGTAAATGAGTACGTCGCAGAGTTGGCCACAATCTTTCTTTCAGATCGACTGGAATATCGCTGGCACAAATGTATTGAGATACGGGGAGATTATGGTGAAAAATAAATTCTTTGTTTGGCAAAAAAAAGTATGTTTTTTTACCAGACTTATCAATCCACCCTCGTAACATCGGTGTGCAACTGTGAAGGCGACACTGCCAGACTGCAGTGGGCCAGACGCGCAATCCTAGTTGGAAACGCCATTGCTGCCGCCCGCGTCGCCACCGGGCCGCCCCCGCGCGCCCTTCGCCCGTTCACTGACTCCGGTTCATTGACTAATGGGGCGAAGGTAAACGTATCGAACTCGGCGCATTAACGATTTTCACCCTCCGCTCCCCCTCTCCTCGTCCTCCTCCTCTGGGAGGCCCTTCCTCTGTCCCCCTGCGTCGCCCCGCCCCTTCCAGATACGAGGCGCGGCGCGTGCACAATGCGGACTCCCCGAGAGCGGGAAGTCGAGGGGAGGGGGTAGGAGGGTGTGAAGCGGGGGGCGGGAGGAAGGGTGGCCGCACATTATATTTCTCTGGCGACCGGAGGGGTGACAACCACCCGGCACGACTCGACGGCCAGGCCTTCGTCAAGCACGTACGGCGGCCCCCAGCGCCCCGCTATTGGAGCACCACCGCCACAGCCGCCGCCACTGCCACCTCCGTGCTCCCGGCGGCGCTTATCGCGTTATCCCCAGTCCCGGCCATGGAAAAGGGCTTCTGTGTAATAGTACATTGTCGGACAGCAGCCCTCTTCCCTCCGCGCACTCCGGCCCCGGGGTTCCCCTGCTCCTCTCTGTCTCTCTCTTCCACAGCTCTTGTGTGAGCAGCTAACGCCCTCCAAGGGAAGGGGAGGGGGAGGCTTTTCATGCATGTGTTGTGTGTGCGGATTGTAATGGAGTGAATGGGAGCAGGCCGCTCTGCTCCCCTGCAGGGAGGCCTGGGGGCCCCTTGCCTGCCTGCCTGCCTGCCTCGCTCGCGACGCGACGCCACGCCACGACCGCGCTGCGGGCGATGGCCACACCGTGCCCAGACCTCCGACCGTCACCCCACCCCCCTCTTCCTCTTCCTCGCAATCGACGCGTACTGCACGCAGGGTGGATTAATGCATAAGCGGACTAAACATATGCCACAGTCGTGTTTTAAATTAAATTTTGTATTAGATCATCATTTTTTTTTAAATTCAAATTAATAAAAATTAATTCCCATCTACTCATACTTACGTAGTGAAGAGAGTAACAATGCTTGAGCAGAATACTGGAATGCGGAAAAGTAGATCATTATTGTTCCTGTTTGTCGTAAATTTCTTCGTTTAAAACGATGTGACGTCAGCGTCCACTTTTTTTGGGTCATTGATAACAAAAAATTGGTTTACGTATTTGATCCGGTTCTCTCTTTATTGAGTAATCTACCGTTGTATATAGTCATAGCACTCCGTACGTCGTTGTCAAAGGGACCGCCAGGTAGCATCTCTGGTAGCGCCTCCCGTATGCGCTCCCGCGTCACTACCCAGCGGCCAGAATTAGGAAAGTGGTAGGGTTTAGGACGCTTCACGGGGGTTGGACTAGCCCCTGTGAAGCAGGCAAACTCGTTTTGTCGGAACAAATTGGTCCTCTTGGTTCGTATTTTGGTTTGTGCGTGTGTTCGTCGGTTTGACGTCAACACTGTCTAAACTGTATAACAACTGCATCGCGTTCTGTATTCCTCCTTCCTCCTATTGATTTCTGTGAATCCCTTCATATGCTCAGAATCACATCGATTATAATTTATGCACATCTGTCTGTTTGCAAGTAACATTTGCATGTCATTTTACAGTACTGTTAACGTTAACAACCGCCCGTTAAAAAATTCTGAAAGAACAATGTGAAATCATCTATTACGGGCATGAGCTTCTTACCTCTTAAATAGGGGTTGGACTTCACACTTACCTCTTAACTAGCTGGAGCTTCTTACCTCTTAACTACTTAACATACACAATTCCGAAGATTTTGCCACGTTCACGTGTGTTCGATGTATTCTGTAGACTAGGCGAGATGCGCTACTTATGAATGCAAACTTTACTAACATTTCTACTCCTTCCGAAACACTGAATGAAAGAAATTGGATGGGCTGTGCCTTCTCAGGTCACGGGATTCCTGTCTCTTTCTCCAAAATAGATATTCCCTATCGATATGCCCGAACTTTAGGCCCTTCATATTTGGAATGGATATTTTGATTTTCGGTGGTATTTTACATGAAGTCTTAAGAAAATTTTCAAAATTTTTCTCCGAAATAGCATTTAAAGAAATATTTTCCCTCTATTAATTAGCAAAGGACACTTAAGAAATGGAGCAGGTCTCATTTTCGTTGAACTCTAAAATTTCAAAAGTTGTAAAGGTCCAAGGGTTTCGACATCTTCCCAAAAATGTAATATTGACTTTTTTCTTTAGTGAAATCTTATCCAAATTCAATTCTGCAATAAGTTCACGTACATTTTTCGAAAATATAAGTGGTTTCCGCGTTTGGGCGTGAAATATAGGCAGTTTTCAAAGAAATAGCTTCCCAAAAGCTGTTCCAAATTCCACATTTGTTTCTCCATTAAAGCAAATTATGTTTTTGAAGATAAGGCCTGCTCCATTTTGTAACTTTTTGCATTTCCATTCCAAGTTTTGCATTAGCGAAAGTTACAAATAATACAGCACTAGTGAATTGCACAGATTAAAATTTATATTTGTATTGAATAGACGTAATAATAATGAATAATTTATGTTAGGAGGCGTAATGGTTTGGTCGTACTTGGAGCCTTTGAAGATACCTGTCACCATTTTAGTAACCCTCGGGAACAAACATTTTTCAAATTGTTATTTTTCTAAAATAATAATAATTTTCTAAATTCTTGTTTCTAGTTTTTCAATTTTTTAAATTTATTTATTTATTCTGGGCCTCAAGAAAATGTGCGCAGATAATCTCTTTGCCCACACGTCATATACAGTTTTTACTGTTTTTTGACCAAATAAATAAAAACCTGCACTTTTCACGCGTCCAATCCATCTCGCCAACATCGGTAAACTTCCACCTCCGTCTACCTGGCAGTAATTGTGGTGCAGTGATTAGCATGCATGTACGATTGTTATGATATTTTTTAACCAACACAGCGAGGGGAGTATGCAAAACACATTGACTGCAGAGCTAGAAAGTGAGCTTAAACGATACTATTGAAACATTTCTACATACGTTTCAATCTCATTTACAACAAACATCTTCAGAGCTTGTAACAGCAAAACATCTTCAGAACTTGTAACTTGTTTGAGCGTTACCTTAATATTAAGTTACAATCATGAATAATTTGTTACGTTGTTCGACATTTTATTACCGATTATTTTATACAAACCACAATAAGCGCACGATAAGACGGATTTATATTATATTTAGCAATTTGTTCAGACTAGTAATTTGTCACACATATGTAAGAGAATAATTTAGTAACAGGTCTTCTTAGTAACTAATTTAGTAATTCTCTAATTTAGTAACAGGCCATCTTTTTTATTTCTTTATTAATTTATTTAACGCCAAATCAGTTAAAACTGTGTGTGATGAGCCATGGAAAGAAGAATATTCTGTGAAGATTTTCTTAAAACTAGGGACCTCTACTCTAACCATTTACAAGTTTCATTATGTGTACAGGTGGAAACTATAGTTTTCTATACAAATTGAAAAGCCCTGGTTTAATATAAACTATTTGCAAGGGTATATCAGCTACAGAATTTGGCTATTGTGCCCTTCGTGAAGGAATACACGTTTTTGCCGCCATTACATGTAGAACGATAATTTGAATATATTCCCCACCGAACTTTGGAAAACGTCCACAGATAGTAAGCTACGAAAAAAGACGTCATCTCAGCATTCGCTCTCACGATCTAGGGAATGTGGACGAAAACCTGATCGAGATGAGAGTCATTGACCCAGAATCTGAGATACAATGTTGTTAAAGGCATATTTAGTATTTTAGATTTAAGTCCAAATGGTAACTAATACATTAAATGTCACTGATAGAATAAATATTACCTTCTTTTTTGGTGCTCGATATAGTCTCCAAATGTGTAGGAACAGTTATGCAGCAGAAACGATTTTACAATCGTTTAATGGCATCTGACAATGCTTTGTAAAATGGAAGTGTATGGGAATTTTTTGTAGTAAGCTGTTGATACTGACTCCCTACGAATGTGTGTAGTACGTTGACTATAGACATTTGTATTCTTTGAAAATATGTTCCCTTCCTCGAGTAAAACATTTTTGACAAAAACACTGATTCGAAAATCAAGATGCTCGGTAATGGTAGAATTCCTAGCTTAGCAAAGAGGGGCATACAGGAATCACGTGGGTGTGATTATTAGTACAATTATTATCTTTAACAAAAATGTGGAAGCTGTGCGATGTGATTCCTCAGAATATTATGCTGTATCTCAGGAGGGAATGAACACTCGAGAAATAAACACAACGAGCAGCGTGAAAACTGACTGAATTTGAATGAATTGTGAATGCGTAACATTATGAACTGAATTTTGTCTTCAATTCCTTAAAACAAATAGTTCCATGTGACATTTGATTGAATTGAGAGCCCCCAAAATATTTTTGCCATAACATTTGTCAATGAAACATTGTACATTTTAAACGGGGTATGCAATTGTTTACTTGAAATGGAAAACTGCATTCAATGTGTTTTCCCTTAGATTCAAAATATCCTGTTTGTGTTTCATGACTGTAGCGTGCGTTGATTCTTGACGTTTTGTATTTCTGGAATTAGAGCTGGAAAATATGAGATACGCTATTGTAGAGGCAACAAACATAGCTTCAAGTGAATGACTGGAAGAGCTGCTGAGGTCGGATGGAGATCCCAAACCTGTGTTTTTAATTCTTTCGCAGAAGTTCTGAAAAACGGGAAAAAACTACGACTGATAGAACATTTATACGAAAGAATCAGTGATTATTGAATAGATTGTCCAGTTTTACTTGTTCTGGACAATCTAGCGGGGAAAAGCTGTTTTTTTGCACTTATTTGCTTGTATAGACACTGGGACACCAGACAACACAATATTTTAGCGGGAAGCAACTGTACATTCTTAGAAAGTATTGCTCGTTGCCAACTTCCGAATTTTCATCCAGCATCCATGGCACTCTAATACACACGCATATACTTTCTTCTAGTCCGACCGAACGACGGCTGGGAATTACCGTTGTAGTTATGAATTTTAAACAATGATTTAGTCGCGTCTTCAACGGATTCTAACAGTTTCTAAAATCCTAATAAAGCGACGTCTCGGCTTGCCAGCTGACTAGGATTCTTGTATCTACGGAACTCTACAGCTGACCATTAAATTCTACAGTCTTGCGGTCGTGTTTGGAAGCATTTGCAGTTGAAGGCTAGTCCCAAAGAACTTGTCTCCCAAAGCACATCGGTGAAAGAAGTGACTCTGCTCTTTCGATGGAAATTATCGCGCGGATCTCGAAGGCGCCACGTTTGAAATGTATGTTGGTAATGCTGCGCTGGTAATTAGCGCCGAAGTTTGTTATAAATAATTGAATTACCTGAACCACACCAAATGTTAATCAATTTTGGCCCCTCATGTGCCAACAGTTATGATACTTAGAAATGAAATAAATAATTTGTTTGGTTTTACATTCGGTCACTAATCCCTCATGTTATAAAATATTGTTTTCCGTTGAATGTTTAATTTTTTAAAAGAGGAATGCCCGTATTAAAGTGAAATGAAAGCGTCGAAAAAATCAATTATATTCATGGTTCGCATCAACAGTGTTGTAAACCACGTCACATTCCTGCTGCTAGTAGTCTACAAATAATTTTATTTTACTTTTAGTAAAACAATATACATATATATGTATAAGTTTTTATGCCATTTCATGTAGTTGAAAGAAATTGTCTTTATAGTAGTCAAAACATAAAAAACAGTTTATGAGCTTAACATTAGTAAATTAAAAATAATAGTACATTGAAATGAAAATTTTGCAATAAAATCAAATGATGGTGTATATTTATGTGATGTTTTAAATAATGCCGCGATCATTCACAGATATTTCTGATTGCAAGTTGGCAATGTTTTAAATGTAGCAGAGAAGTGTCCACAAAAATTGGGTTGTGCTTTTCTTCAAGTTCTGTATTTTTTTCGGGGGAATCCAGTTCTTAATTCCGAAGGGTCAATCTGATAGACTTGATGAAAAAGTCTGTTCGTATCATTACAAAAATTTCTCGTTATTATGAAGAGAACGTTCATATTGACATGTTTGTCCAATGGAACTTTAATATCGACATCGTCTACTGCTCTAAAATGATTGTTGGGTTGTTGCCTGGTTGTTGTTGGCTAAAATGATTGCCTGGTTGTTGAATTCATGACATTTGTGTAGAAACGTGGTGGTATGCCTTTTGCACATAAGGATGTTAAGGTTTTGAAAAGTGCACGTGACTGGGGCAGGCTGATTTCAATTTTCATTTCGCATCCAGTCAAATGTGACTATATCTTTTATTCGCCACACCAAAATAACCACTTAAATATTAAATGTCATTAATTCTGCATTAATTATTTCTGCCATTGTTTGGGGGCCACAGCAAACGTCTCACTAACATTTTGATATAATGATCAATTTTCAGCTAGTGATGTGGCTCAGGGGCTAAGCAAACGAGACTCTAAAGGTCTACAGAAACTTGTGATGTACGCACACAGGTCAGTCGTCTAATTACGTGATGGGACCCGTTCACAATGTGTCACGTCCATGTACAAGTAACACACATGGATTCGCAGTGTAGCGTATTGCAAACACAAAGTCGAGGCGCCGATAGGGCGCGCAGGCACGATTATAAACCCAACGCCAGGTGCGGCGGGTGGGGGAGTTGCACAGAACAAAGGGATGGGCAGGTCCACCCGAGGTATTTTAGGAACTTTCACGAAATTATGGTAAGGGATACCCAAAACTGCATGGGTGTCGGTCACGTGGCGGTAGGTCACGTGAGTTATAGGCGCCACGTGAGCTTAAAATGACATCGCAGTCACAAGAGCGGACCAGGAACGCATAGCAAAGGGTAGGGTTTTTTTGAACTGAGTGGAACCTCGTGCGGATGCACAAAACTAGGCGCTCAGGGCGGTGCGGAGACTAGCGATGCTCGCGGAGCGACCCATTAGTTAGGAAGCCGCTGTTGAACAGTTAAACAGTCATTCCACGTGTGAACTGGTGTAACGTCACCCTCTGCCAACACTTTTTTTTGTAGGATCTTCCGTTACAATTAACGTAACTACTTATTTTTTTAAAGTAGTAGCACTTCAATTCTTAGTTTATTTTAGTTTTATTTTAAATTTCTTGTACAATGTACGTTAATATTTTGTACCTTTTCACTTTGTACAATTATCTCTTACGTATTTCGTTATAGGAACACGTTTTTTCGTTCAATTCTCTCTCTATAAGTCATCAATCTCCGTTGCTAACCTCATTCTCTAACAACCTCGATACATCATATGTTTCGTATTTGCCAAATAACAATGTAAAAATGTAAATAAACATTGGAATTGTGCGAAACGTTACACTGGTTCACGGGTGCGTGCACGTGCTGAGTGGCGAGGGCCACAACTCATGCCGATCTTCAATTGGATTAGGATTGCTCCTGCGATCAGGGGAGAATGGGTCTATCAGAGCAGTAACTAAGTGATTACTATTTATTTGTACATATCTGTAAATAAAGTTTATGTAGCAAACGCTCATGTCTGTGATTACCGCAGTATTCCCATGACGACACAGTAGGCGTCCGCGGCCGAAGTCATTTGATTCTTGGCTGTTCGTGATGAGTCGCGTCTCGGTCGTTCAAGACGTTAGATCTGAAGAATGCCACAACAACCTGCTCGATCGACTGTCACACAGCTCATCTCGGACAGCCAAGAATCAAGTGACATAATTAGCATGTATCCGGTAAAAACACGGGAGGATGCAAATTTCTTACGAAATAATTTTATATTAAATTTACCTCGGCTTACGGGTATACTGTCAGGCCAGGGTAGCTCAGGGTAGGGGTGGATTGGTTACTTTTCAATATTCAGAAGGTAATGAACTTCACCAGGAAGAAGACACTTCACAAAAATTGGCAGAAAAAAATTTATCTGAAATCTACATTCTTCTGATCAAATACTTAAATATCTTTTTGTTTCTGTATTTTCTAATTTGGTTTTCATCTCTAAACAAACGATTGCAATTTTCATTACTAGTTTCTTAATTTCCGTCGGTGGTAGAAAAGAAGCGATTCGATGCTCCTACCGGTCGACTTGGTGAACAACGACCCTTGACTGCAGACAAAAATCACCCCTTCTCACCCGGCTTGCAATGGCGACTCCCTTCCTACATTTTATGGGTCCGTCACAATCTTTCGCTTGATTGATTAGTGGTTTTTGGGCGCGTTGATGGCTAAGGTCGTTATTCCCATATGTGCAGTGCATGCTTTCGGGAGGTGGCGCTGATCTTCCCTAGCTGGATGGTGAGATCCGGTGACGTCATACATTTCGGCTAGTGAGGTTGTCGTCAACCAGGTATTTCCCACCAGTGGAGCACCTTCCCAGCTGGGACAAGCTCTAAGCCCCTGACCGGTCTCCTAGGATGTGCTAGTATAGTGCATGTATGTGCAAGTGTGTGCAAGTAAGGGTTAGGACAAGGAGTTGGAAGGAAACTCATGCGGTCATTAGCCCGTTTGTTAGAGTTCTGCTCCAGCATTCACCTTGTGTTGATCGGAGAAACCACGAAAATCTACTGATCAGAGCAATCGGCCGCTAGAATATTCCTTCACACAGAAACTGAATTCAACCTGTATCTAGGTAGTTTTGAAAATCCTGTCGCCGTTGGGTCTCGAACCCAAGGACCTTCCGGTCAGAGGCACTGCAATGACATCAGTTGATGCTCAGCCTCCCCTCCAATCATCCCAGGCGGGACAAGCTCTAAGCTCCCAATCGGAGCCAGCTTTCCTTTCACCTTTCGAGGTTCGGCATACAATTTACGTCTGGCTCTAAAAATGTCATATATCGTTCCGCCACAAACTTGAACATTTATCGACACTTCATGCCGCAGGTTTGCGCGCAGACAATAATAATACACTTTCCTCAATGTTTTAGTGGAACTTTGAACACTAATATACAGTTCGAACAGCACATAATATAATGAATGTTCGCTTCTGCTCTAATTTTTCTCACAATCAAATTGTTTCAATTTTAGGTCGCGACATGCAACACGCTCGCGGTTCACGTGCCGACGTCCTGAAAAAAACTCATCATCTTAAAAATGTTGATTCTATTTTCTATATTGTGGTCCCCAGGGTTGTAGTCTAATAGGGTGAAATCGTTCAATTACATTGATCCTGATATTCGAATTGTTCTACATGTAAAAATCAATTGCTATTCGTTAGTCTCGCTAAAACTCGAGAACGGCTGGACCGATTTGACTAATTTTGGTTTTAAAATATTCATGAAAGTCCAGGGAAGGTTTAGAAGGTGAGAAAATATGGAAAAATTCCGAGGAAAACAGTAATTTGATTTTTCCGTATAAATTGCCTATCTGTCAAACATTTGATGTTCGTTCTGTATTGTTTATGTTAAGACAGAAATTTGTTCAAGTAGCTTGACATCTTTTTCTAATTTTAGTCACAAAATAAATCATTTGTGATAGTGACACTACCGCTAAGTGCGCGAGAACATTCTTTACTTTGATTATTTACAATGCCAAGGAGAAGGCGAACTAACATATGCAACGCTCCTTTATTTTTCGAATATTAATTGGTACGTAGTTCTAATATCAACTAATTATAATGTTCATTTTTTAAAATCTTATTGGGTCACTTTCATTTACATTCGTGGGTTCTGACACAACTTTCCTGTTGCATAAGTACGAGTGATTTTTTTTTCAGAATCACGATCACTGGAATTTTTCTGGAAGATAATTTCATGGCAACTGTAATGAATTCTCAGCCTTTTCTTTTTTAACAAACAATAACAGTTAAATTTACTATCGCTAAATTTACAATATACGAGATCTCATGACTTGATAATTGAAATTTTCTTTCATTACAGATTGTATCATACGTTTTTTTATGTAGAAAGTTCGTAAACTTACGATATTTCTCGAATGGATGTCTTCTCGGCTGAAAATCTCGGATGGTTTCCCGTGCGGTCCAAGTGATGTCTCCAATGATCCGTCTAAATTTTGAAGGCCCGTGATATCTCTAATTATTGGATTAACTTCTTAACTCCTACGATATATTGCATTGCGACGCGACTGGCCCTAATTTCGGTTCCATGTGTAACCCTATGCGCGACTGTTATTATCATCCACTGATATTAATGTTACTTTAGCCAACTACGAATCTAAACCCTTCGGTAATACGAATTCTATTTAAATCAAACCCCTGAAATGAACTCACTCCAATACACAAAATTCACCGTTAAGATTTTTAATAATAATGTTTTTTTGAATTTGAATAACACTAGGCTGCTTTAAAAGCATGAACCTGCAAAACGTGTATTTGTACCCTAAGTGGTCTGTCAAACTACGCCTTTGTAATAATGCTTGGTACAGGTCGCCTTTCTAATTTCGGGTTTATGCCTTATTTTACGTGGCGAGACTCGGGCCATCAAGTCCTCTCTTCTGTCTCACCGCTCAAATTTCCCTATGCTCCTTTCACCATGTAGCGGGGAAAGAAGGTATTTCTCGGGCGACGAAACAGGCGATTCGAATTTACTTCGGAGGCTTCTTTTACGCTGGTGGATGATTTGCAAGCAGTAAGTCTACGTGGGAGAGCTGGCTTTATGTTTTCTTCGAAGGAAGGCGTACGAAGGTTTTTTTTCGCCCTTAAAAAACTACGGCTTCAATCGGATTTGAAGCCGCAAACTCTGTAGCGGAAAGGAAGGAAGCGCTCTGTTTTCCCCGTTAAGACCGCTGCACAATAGCCCGCGAACGGGAGGGAACGTAAAGAAATTGAAAGACATATCTGAGGCAGACGTTCCCAACGACGGAAACGCGAAGCTTGATGGGTACGTAAACGGGAAGGATGTTCAACATTTAGAGTGCCCTCAAATGGTACCACTAGGTGGCGCCATCGAGAAACGGCAGAGCCCTTCACCGCGACCGCCAACCTCCATTGACCGCCAGGGATAAAGGTTTCGTAAGTCACACCAGGGACCGCCAGGGAGAAAGGTGTGAATGTGGGCTCAGGCGAACGAAAGGCAGGCAGCAAGCAAAAAACCGGTTCAGTACCACGCCTAAAGGCAGCTCTACACATTCAGCATTAGCCGAGCTACTGCTCGCCCAATCCCGTTTTCGGCAACTATTCGCTTCCTTTGATGTGTCCAGAAGACAAGCGGCGAGCACCGAATGGTCATCACTTGGCAAATAGCAAATCCCTCATCCACACTAAAAAATCGATGAGTGGTTGCTCGCTGTTCGCCGAATAACGAATGTGTGGAGCCGCCTTAATGTGAACTCTTACCTTTTAGAACTGTGTTCTGCGCGATGGCGCGGACGCGTGTATGCGCTGCTAGTAGAGGGTGTTCGTTACCGAGCGCCACAGCAGCGGGAAGACACGTTTCTTGTGAATACCTCAATTTGAATCATTGCTTTACGAGCAGATGCGCCACTCGGAAGCCTCTCGGTAAATTAAAGTGCAGCAAATGTGGACAAAGTTGACCAGCTGATTCGAGGACGCGACAGTGGTCTGTATTGGCGTGAAGTGTGTATAGTGATATCGAGGTTAGAGCGTGGATTTGCGTTTTGAGGCGGGTTTTGTTAGTCATGTTTTATTTTTACTTTGTTTTTTTAGTAATTATAGTTCAATAATTTTTCTGATCGTGTTAATTCTTAGAATTAACCCCCTCTCCAAAAATAATATTGAAGTATCGCATTTAAGTGCATGGTGTTTTTTGTAAAAGTAAAGTTAGTTGCATTTTCCGTCAGTTCGTGGCAGGATTTGCGTTTTTTCATTCTCATCAATATTATGTCGTTCAGATACTTGCTATCCACAGCAGCACACGCAAACAACAGAGAGATGGCCAATCAAAGAGTGAATAGACCACTGTAGTTAGAAGTGCATTAGTTTCGGCAACTGTTTTTGATGTTCTCTTTTTTGACGCTATGGGTCCATAGCGCTATTCCTCTTCTGGTAGGCGTTTATTGTTAAGCGTACGTATCTGCCGCTCCCGTTTCCAACCTCGCCTTCGCGTTGCCGTTCCTTTTGCGGGCTGTTGAGGAGCGGCCTTTAGGATGATTGAAGCGTCGAAATGGCTAATTGTGTGAAGCTGGAAAATTGGGCAAAAATACTTCCTGCTTTCGTACAACAGAGGATTCTGAAAGACAAGGATTAAGACTGTCAGTACACATTGTTAAAATCAGCTTGCCAACATGAAGTATTTGATGAAAATATCCTCCCCGGAACACGGATATTTATTATCATTCGTATAGTGACCACGCTCTGTTCTGACGCGCCAAGACAGCGGGATCATGGAAAATATAACAATATGGAGTTCGAAAAAGAGATCGCGACCGTATATAAATATTCCAACGTCTCAGTATAGTCGATACTAGAGTATATCCTCGGTTTTCACGTGCGAGGTGATCCGATACCCAGACGGACGGACGGTTTACATCAACGGACGGACGCTGGTTTACATCAATGAGCGCGCGTGGCGTATTAAGTTGAAATGAAGTAGGGCGCACATGCTTCTTCACATTCTCCAAAGCCACTCCCAATGGATGGCCCAACATTCAACAACACACCATACCTGCGCGGGACTCGCGCTCCAGAGCCGTCGAACCGCGTGCAATAGAGACATATGCCTCCGGAACGACTAAAGAAAGTTATTTTTAATCATTCGTGGGACGTTCAAAAAGTTTTTGGACGGGTGATGCAGAATGTTAATGTTATAACCAAAGGCAATGGTAACCTAATCACCTTTGAAGTAGCACCCTTACGCACCCATACAGTTGCTCCATCGTTCCTGCCATTGTTGGAATCAGCGGTAGAACGTTCTTTCGGCACCTGTCGGAGCTGAGCCGCCGCGTTCGATTTCATGGTCTGCACGGGTGGAAAGCGCCTCCCTTTCGAGGCCCATTTTCAGAGTAGGGTACTGCCAATAGTCTCTGGAAGCGAGATCCGGAATTACGGTGGTTGAGGAAAGACAGCAATGTTCTCGGAGAGAAATTTCTGCACAATAAGCGATATGTGGCTTGGCGTGTTAACGTGATGCAGACACCACTTTTCTCGTCATTTCGGCCGTCGCGTCTTTCGAACCCCATCAGGCAAAGTCTGCAAAACTTGCGCAAAGAAATTTTCAGTAACAGAATTTCCAAGACATTATGTAACGGAGCCGATAGCCACTCTGAAGCTGATTTTCCAAGTTTACTCATAACTTGATGCTCGTACGCTGTTAGACCTGTGCCGACGGACCATCACTCATCTCCACGAGGAACTGTTGCACCACTGCGCACTGAAACATGTCCCGACCAATACTGCTCGCTTGCTGACATGCCCAGCTCCCTACCACAAAAATGTGAGCCCTGTGTTATAGCTAGCTAGGCGACGGCAAGGCGATTCCGGGAACTTTTTGAATGCCCTTTGGAATTGGTACTTTTCATAACAGTTGTACCATGAAGTACCGCGTTATACTTGCAAGTACGATTCTTCCAAAAATCGTGTCAGTATTTGAATTGTTTTAAAACTACTTATATTTTACGATCTTCAGCTACTCTCAAGAATGTTTTTACCTTTTTTTTGCAATGATTGTATTAGAAGGCATTAAATTTAAATTCTAATACAATATCAGTGCATTCAAATGCAATCTTATGGACGGATTTTTTACTCGCGACTTTAAGAACAAGGCAAATAGAGCATAATCGTTTAAATAGGTATACATTATGAAGTTTTGTCTTTCACAGACGGTTCTTACGTAGGCTACGTAAAGTGTCTCTAAATGATAGGAAATCTGAGAGAATGTCTTTTGTTGCAAAATCGCTGATTGGTCACGCGGAGGAGACTTTTTATATGAACCGAATTTGTACCGGAACTTAAGATTCAAATATCCCCGTCACTGTAATAGAAACTAGAGGCGCCACAACAGCACACTTTCTCGCAATATTCATGGCGTTTATGTCTGTGAGCATTCTTGTAATTTCTGTTCCACTAACACTTCAGGCATCACTTCAAAAAGTTCAAACAAATTCAAACGAAGCGTCTATATTTGCAATTATTTGGATGGTCAGGATAAGTAGTAATTTCTTACTTTTACAAAGGAAAAAAATATGAATAAATCTCAACTGTTACATTATTTGCAGCACACCATATAGACAAGCAAGGATAACTTAAAAATCCAGAACTGAAGGCAATCCAGTATATTGAAACTGGTTTCAGTTTCTCGTAATAAATAATAATCTTTACTAATTATGTTTCGCCACATATGGGGCTTCAACTGAAATTATTTTCGTTATCTGCATTTTAAACAATACACAATATTTATTCTTCAACCAGCGTTACCAGACGTCCCGCTTTTTAAGACAAAGTGAATGTACCGCATGGTACAGCCCAAATGATGCTTTTGTAAAATCTTTCAATTTGAAGTACCCAATGCAAAAGATAAATAAATAAATAAAAGAAAAAAGTATCCGAAAGAAATCTGGACAATTGCGGGTGAGTCGAATCGTCGGGTGTGTATGTCATCGCATTGCATCATGGGTCGTCGAGCTAGCGGTGTCGACGCCATCTCAGAGAGCAAGGCGTTGTTAATGTTTTAATAAAATGTGTGCTCGCTTCGCATATTGGATCACTCCACTTCGAGAATTAACTGTAGTATACTTTGTGAAGCTATTCCTTCACGCTTTGAAGATGAGCAAAGAAGATGACAGTTCTATGGACAGTTTGGATTTGTCGGCGCAAGGCACCAATTAAGAAACTAAACTACGAAAACGTCAGGAAACAAACTTCAACATCAAATGATCACGTGATTATAACTGGCTGCGCGAAGTAAAGTCAGACGAGTATAAAGCATGTTGTCGACTGTGGAAGACAGTGGAGTGTTTCTCAAAGTGAACTACATGATTTAGTTAAGCACTCGAAAATAGTATTTCACATGAAGATAGCGAGCTCTTAAAGACGACTTCTGATTACGAAAATACCTATAAAATATCAGCTGCTGAAATTTGATAACCTACCGATTACGTTTTTTGTGACTGAAATATGTAAAAATGTATTGATGTCGATGCAATTAAAGTATTAATCATTACTGTTTTTTACGTTTTTATCAAAACAAATCACGCTATTTTCACCTAGATGTCAGAAATCACGACTTAGACGAAAAATAATCTGGCAACGCTGCCGCCAATTGAAAGGTTCTTAATATTATTAGATAAAATATACGACAATACTTATGGGGTACTTCTTCCCGACAGCTTCGTATTCTTCACAATTATAACTCCAATTGGTTTCCTCCCACTGGTTTTGTTAACTCTCCAAAAATCTCCACGTATTTCAGCAATAGTTTCTCAAACCTTCTTGAACAGTTCTCTTCGTCGACGTCTTCCACGGCCTTTCCCATGTATTCGAGAGTTCTTCCATTGCAGCTTTTAGCTTGACTCCGTCTATCACCACCTCGCCATCTTCCGAGATTACAGAACCACCTCCAATTAAACCGTTCGGCCGCAGCGTAACAGCTCCCGTACCTTTATCGACAAAGGACTTAACAAACCCAGTATGTTCACGCTGATGATCAGTGAGAGAATGAGTCTGCGGATGAATTGCCACGATGGTCATCCCTCCAGCATCAATTTCACCCCAGATTTGCTTGCCAATGGTACTCGCCACTCTCCTATTCGCCATTACTATCCTCAACTTCCGAGTCGGCAACTCCAGTACTCTCCCCATTTCTCTTTCATTTATCGTAAAACTCCTTCGATACCACGCTATACTATACTGCGATTTTTGTAGGAAGAGCTCTCAAGGCCACTCAAATCCCATCTTCGCGATGGAATATGTCACGGCATTTCGCGTCTTTTCTCGGTCTTGCCGGTAGAAGTCGCATGATCGCAAGCACTGCTTCATACGGTCGCGATCGTGCGAAATCTAGCGGAACGACTGTGAATGATACGAAATGCCGTGACATATTCCATCGCGAAGATGGGATTTGAGTTATCTTGAGAGCTCTTCCTACAAAAATCGCAGTATACTGCCAGTGTCGACCCCATGGCAACTTCCGCGTAGAATCTAGCATATGCTACGTTATGCCCCTTTGTCGGTTCCTTCTCTTAATAAATCGTACCCTGATGCGTCAATGCTAGCCACCACTACAATCCTAACCGTTTCTTCGCTATTACCTTTCGAGTCGGGTCCCCCTCCCGTTCCAAACATGCTCAGTTTTTCGAATGTACTTCGGCTTGCCGTTGTATACTGGCAAGTGTTCAGCCTCCGTTGTTATTGTTTTCTGCATTTCCCATATGCTTTTTCATATTTATGTTTGCCGCATTGCTATCCTCTCGTTGTTTCGTCTTCGGCTTGAAGTAGCCCCCCTGTGATTTATTTTGTTTCTCTGTCTTCTCCCCTGTCTGTACTTCTAAAGCACATATATAATTCCATTTTTGAATCTCCCGCCTTGGAATTGGTTCGACATATCTGATGTATGCCGATTCTTCATTCTTACATAAGGTGCGTTGTTCTATTGTCATATTCGCTCGGCTGATCAAAGCGATCTACTTGTTCAATTAGAGTGTGAATTGTTTCTGCAATATTATTCCACAAAGTATTACGAATCCCATTCTGCATCTGTCTGATTAATATACCAATAATTTCTGTGGGATTGAAATCCTCGCTACTTATATTCAATGCGCTTATATTCAACTTAATTCTACGCCGAAGGTTATTTCTCCCAATGGCAGGGTTCCGTCTTGCAAAATTTTGAATAAATCCAATTAGTGACCAGCGGGTAGGACGATATTTCCCCGCATGGTCAACGAGATTCCTTCCTCCGGGATCTCTATTACTGCCAACCCATTGTCGAGGCAGCGAACTTGGCATAATTAGGAAGCGGGCCAGCAGAGCTGGACGGGACGTGGCGGCTTGAGAAGCCCCCAGGGAAAACCACGCGGAGGTGCCCCACAGGCCTCACACAGAGTACTTGCCACCCACCGCCTTGCGCTACCTCGCATCTCTTTACACGTATTGTCTCATGCAAAGAGAGGTACAATGCTGAAAAAAGTGGAAGGGAAAGACTGAAACGTAAAGTAGAAACAACAGAGGAAAGATAGAAAGTAAGGCTATTACAAGTTGGTCCACTGCTGTTACCTCACGGCACCACCATAGTCCACGAATATGTGGTAGATCTCAATCGAGGGCCGGGGAGCTAGGAGAGAGATCGTTCGCAAATCCATGGCCGATGAGATGCCGAGTTGCCGGAAGTGCCGCGATGGTCTGCGGCATGGCCCCTCGTCCCCATCCACAATGGGTAACTCTTGGGTGGAGACCGCCTTCAGGAGCTGCGCCATGACCGGGAGGGCCGGCTGGTACTTTGGAGTCTTCTCCGCGACTCCCCTTTCGAGCCCGGTCCCACCCTCGTGTCGGACAGTCCCGTCGACCACGAAGGCCCCTTCCCCGTTCAACACGATGAGCTCGGATTTGAGTCGGGACTCGTCGGGGATGTCGAGAGCACTTCGGTTGATACCGTCGTCCCCCGTAACTACAAGAGGCGCGTGGCGACGAAGTTCTTAATCTCATCGTGCCGGTTGATGCGCGCCACCGTGGTGCAGACGCAAAGGCCCAGGATGTGCCCAAGCGTCTCGAGTGCAGCTCTGCGCTTTCCGCAGCTCACATCGCTTTGCGGATGGCCCGATTTAGAGATGTCCGGTTGCCCGCGGTGTCAGCGCGGAATTGGAGGGCCGTCACAAAGTGACACGGTTGAAACAGGGAGAGCGTTGGAAGAAACGCATTGCCCACCGGGTCGTCCGCGTGCGCCAGTGCGGCCTTCCCTTAGCAACTCAGGCGAGTCCACCTTGCCAGCTCCTCCTTGAACTGCCTCTTCTTAAGCCGGACTATCTCTTCTATCGTGCAGGGCCAGGCGTTAAGGGCTGCGGCTGCCGCCCGCTTAAGCCTGTCCATGGCGCTCAGGCTGGTGGTGATGTTCTCGGGGAGGGAATCGCCGGAGCGCGCCATATTACACCCCAATGAGAGGGCGATACGGGGTACCAGTTACGTCATCCTCTGGAGCCCCAGGCCACCATCCCTCGGACTGCAATACAGCACGCCGTTGGCAATGCAGCGTGGCAGCTTGAAAGTGCACTTGAAGGCATGGCGTACAGCAGTGTAGAGCCGCTCCAATGTGGCCCGCGACGGAATCGCGGGCACTGCGTTCTGGAGTCCCCCAACACTTCTTCGAACGTCTCCGGCAGATTCCTGGCGTCGAATCCATGTCAGGGACAGTATTTAAATCCGGTACCGTAGCGACTGGTCGCTACGGAGGCTCGGGATGGCTTAGCCGGAGATGCTGAGGTTGGGATCCTGCATGACTCAGATCCTGCGGCTGGCTGAGATCCGGAGGGAGGTACTCTTGAAATCCGCAACGTCTATACCCAGCGCTTGCAAGTATTGCTGCGTCACACTAAGTTCTCTCGAAAACCATCAGGTATTCGGCGAAGGCCAGAACGCTCAAATTGTGACCTGCTACTTGGAGCCCTGGGAGGTCTTCCAAGCGCCGTAGCAGTTAGTCCACGACCAAGTTGAACAAAAGAGAGGGGAGAACGGATCTCCTCGCTTGACCCGCCTCCGGAGGCATATCTCAATGTCCCCGTCGGGGTGGAAACGCCATGGTAAGAGCCCGCAACGAGCCGCGCAAATGCCAGCGGCGCACCCTGCTTCTCGAGGGCCCATGCCACAGCTTCATGGGCGACAGTGTCGAACGCCTTTGCGACGTCCAGCTGGACGCACACTCCCACGCTTTCTTTATGGCCTGAACTGCCTCGTAGAGAATTTGGATATTCTCGAAGTAGCCAGGTTCAGACACGAAGCCTTTCTGTCTAGCATTTAGTCTCAAGGCTTCTCAGCCGCGTCTTTATGAGTTCCCAAAAGGTGCGCTGATGATATATTATATTTATGTTATTTCGTTTTATATTGCGTCCTTTAATTGTGTTCAATTTAAAGCGAATAGATGAGCGGTCATTGTTGCTTGTAACTCATTGTTGTAATGCCGCAATGATAACAGAAGGCGATAATGAGGGCTGCCTTTCGTTGACGGTAATATAAACTAATACTTTTATATATTTCTAGAATATTGCAATACTATAGTGTTTAATAATTGC
Organism: Acheta domesticus; assembly: GCA_031308135.1. Taxonomy (NCBI): domain Eukaryota; kingdom Metazoa; phylum Arthropoda; class Insecta; order Orthoptera; family Gryllidae; genus Acheta; species Acheta domesticus. Next base: position 38,450,790 of record JAHLJT010002406.1, read on the forward strand.
TATTATATATTTTTCGATCGACTCGTATTTCCATTTGTTCGTGAACGCTATCAGATTCATATTATGTATTAACTTTTAATTATTTTACTTTCTCTTTATATATTATAAATCTTGCAGAAATTGACAATAATGTATGCAAGTACACTGAGCATCAGCGATGTGGCGTTTATTTATTTTTTAAAATAACGTTTCTCTGCTATTAAAACTGGGGGAAATTTTAAGTTAAGAACTACACAACTTCATATGACATAGTAAAGAATTTTGACATCTTTTCTTCATTTTTAAGACATGCTCTGCTATTTCCAATACATTTCAAACAACACATATCTGAGGAAATGATCACAAAAATACACTTAGACTCTGAACAATATATACAATACAATCCGTATGATGGATGATGATAATCGAAATGGAATGACGCAGACTTAGGACCATTGAATAAGATCCAGTTCGATCCTGGAATTTCAAAAATACCAATTATTTATAAACACTGATTGTAAACTAATCGTACACATGGCATAACCTTCAGTGGCAGACTCACGGAACGCTAAGATGCTGAGCATCCCCACGTAAAATATTAATCGAAGATCCCTAAATATTGTGTTGATAATCTTTCACGGTAGTGAAATACTTTGAGCGAAACACGTTTTGTATTAATTTTAAAGTGATTTCCTATTATTGAATTCGGCGCTTTCTTACAAGCTGGCCTCTGTTTGGACGCTAAAATGCTTCTAGCGTCTTCCGCGAGACTGCGACGGGCAATGGTGCATGCGCAGAAGGCGAGGTTCCCCCCTCCTATCCTCACACCGGTCCACGAAATTCCAGAGTCCCGGCCCGAAATTCCGTAGTCTCGCTAGCAAAAGGTTGAGAAAAGGCTTTTGAGCAAGTTGCTCGTTTGTGCGCGAGAGCGCAGCACACTTGAGGTTTTCATGGGTTTCAGTGAAATATTTTCTTTCTCGTGGTTCTGTGCTTGGTCATGGGCACAAATAGAAATATTACTTACATACTTCCTAATTCTTAATTAATATCTTAGAAGTTGAATTCGTACTTAAATATATTAAATAGTATTTTGATCTGAAATTTATAAATTTACAATGTAAAAATTAACGCTGACCCATTGCATAAATTACCTTCAAAAAGTCTCCTGTCATAAATCTGTTGAAGTGTTGAAACATTTGTGTCGATAACATAGATTCAAGAGGATATTAAAGATCATGATATGTCCTCAGTTTGCGTTATTATTGAGGATTCCCAAACGCCCGAGTCATGCTACGCCTCTGATAACATTACTAGTCAGGCACGTATGCTCTCAAAATTTTCAGAAATTGACTTGTTTGCTCGTCTCACATATTTAGCTTCTCTTGCGGTTTCCCGGGTGACAGTTGTTTTTCATGAAAAATTCATGTCAGCAGACTGCACTGTACCGACTAAATAATGAATAATGTGTATAAACTAAAATCGCATATTCACAAAGATACAAATTTACTATGCAGTTTTTTCTAAGTTATGGACGGAGAAGAATCTATCGAAATCTTATTGATATCATTCGTGAACTAGATAACTTTCACCGCATCATCTCTGGAATGACACCTGTACTCCGTAGGTTACGATTTATTTGCTTTACTAAAATTATTTACTCATGCGTATCCCTTTCATATTATTGAATAATTAAATTAGAATTGAGAATACTAGATGAACAGCTGAAATACAATCGATGTTATTTTCAGAATATGATAATAAACATTAAGTGATTTCATTTAAAACTCCCTTAGTTTGACTTTATTTGGACTCCTTGCCCTTTCTCCTGCCCCCTAAAAAACTGTTGCTATTGCTATACTTTTAATAGAATCGGAACAGTGCCGACATTCTTAAAATTGTGAAAATTTTGACCTCCAATAAGAGCTTTCTTGGCTCTACTTTTGAGTTTCTTACTTCAGAATACCTTCCAGAAATGTCAGATCATCAGCAAGTCAAAAGTGAACTAGTGCTGCAAAGAGGAAATTAACATAGTTGGGGCCCTAAGCATTTGCTAAGTCCTTATATTACTCCGCTCCTGTCTACAGCAGTACACCATCAATGGTATTCAGCCCAGATTTCGACGTATTTTTTAATATTTAAAATCTTATTCACTCATGAAAAGTTCTCAAAGGTTAAAGCAGAGCCATATTAAATCACACAATTGCCCGCACAGTCATTGTTTCTACGGAAAAAATAAAACAGTTTTCTGAAAATCTGGTTTTGTTTTGTGGCACAAGTTGGTTTTATTTAATCAGTAAACTTTCATTTCCTTGTTTACCAACATCGGTTGCCCTGTTTGTTCCAATTTTAAAAGTATAATGAAAAACCTAGAAACACAGTGACGTCTCTAATAATCCTCCAACAGATGGACACAGTTCAAACGACGCGGTGTAAATAAGCGTTTGAAGTGTCAGAAGAAAACTGGTTTGGTTACGTGCCAACCAAGCAAACTACGATGACATGAAGTTATTGCATACTATGATCTAATATGAAAAGCTGGAGTGAAGACACGAGGTTTTCGAACTAAAATAAAAGCTGTAAAAGTCTTCGACTAGAAAGCGAATTGAATCCGATTTAATTTTTTCTGTTCCATTTATAAATGTATTGTTCAAAATTAATATTTGCACAACTAATACAAAGTCTTCAATGAAAATATTAAAAAAGGTTTAGATTAATAGACAATATTAGTTGAGCATAGACCAAAATAACAGGTCTTCCATTTGAATCGAAACTTACTCGTGGCTATATAATTAAACTATATGCAAAATTTTGCAAAACGGAATGAGTCGAGCATAATTGGATAATATTTTTAATATGGAATGTTGTTGGTTGATGTGAGAATGTCACTCAGTGGTGAGAAGTTTACTTTTTTTAACAAAACTTGTCTTTAAATTGAGGAGGAGGGGGGAGATCAGTGAAAGTAGGAGTAGGGGCCCCCAAATTAACATAGGCGTAAGTTCCCCGAAGCTGTTAAAACGGCCCTGACGACATTTAATTAGAGGTATTATATAAATACCTTCTTGTATGCAATAATCAATATAGGCACAAAATTTTGCAGTCATTATCTAATGAAATGCGAAGATTCTCAATTGTCCTTAATTCTCTATTGTAATATACAAAATATTACAGAACAAACGCCGCGCGTTAATCTGGACGGACGGAGCTGTAATATACAAAAATATTACAAAACAAACGCCGCGCTTCAACCTGGACGGTCGCGGTTACTAGGTAACGAAGGTTGTTGACGCGCGAGAAGGGGGCCCTGGAGGAGAGAGAGTTGGTGGTTGACTGGCATCCTGGTGGTAGCGGCGCGTATGTAACCTGAATTATTAAAGTTGGACATCGACGCGAATAGGGAGGACAAATTGTGGAACAAGTGTGCAAGAAGTGAGCAGCAAGAAAGAAGCAGACGGATTTTCGGCGCGGAAGTCAAGGGGCTACGAACTGCGGGGCCATCGTTTCACAACGCCAGACAATTTGGTACAGTGAACTTAATGCATGAAATTAAGCAAGAGAATTTTTATATTTTTAATCTCAAATTCCATTCTTAATAAACAAAATTATTGTTGTGCCACGTTGTGTGTAATTCCTTCGGGACATAAACAATTTCAGACTTCCAGGCTTCTCTGTATAGAGGGCAATCCAGTGACAACCAGCCTGCAGGTAAGCGTGCAGGTGTGTCAACATATAGATCCCAAAGAACTGAGCTAGTAAATTAAATTAGATAAAATAAATCTTTCATTATTTTATCACACTATATTTTTCTGTTTCGCTTTATTCGAATTCTCTTGTGCGTTAATTGCTTCAAAGTGATGTGTGTTTCTTTTGCAGTTCATTATGAATTAATTTAATGATGTAAATATATACAAGAGCTGATGTTCTAGAATCGACGATTTCTACAATATACATTAAGTTTAAATGATATCATACTTTACTCGGCTGAAATAACAGTGCGTTTAAATTCAATTCAAAATAAAACGTTTATTAAAAGCAACCTTTGAAAGAAATGAAACCAAACGAAACTTTATAAAGTTGTCCCATCCTCCAGACAAAACAAACAGCTATGCTATAGCGTCGAAAATGTTCACGTACACGATTTACGATACCTGGCTACAGTCTCTTTGTATTATTCTTGAGGCCCGTTTTTTATCTAATAAAAATTAGCAAGATTTAGAACTTTCAGTTCAACTATCGATACACATGCGCTAACGTATTCAAATTGACCCCCAAGAGCTTGTTTACGTTTGTTCTCCAACACGATATGAAAATTTATGGTTGTTGATTCTCTTTCTTGAATTGGTTTGGCAATCACCACGACATCCAATGCCCCCAGAAAATCAACCAGGTATCTCCCATCAGCGCCCCTCCCCCGGGCCAGGACAAGCTCTAAGCTCCCGCGCGGTCTCCCGGTATGTGTGGTAGTGTAGTGTGTTAGTGAAGGAATGAGGTCTCTTTATCTGTTGGAGTCATGGCGGATCTGTGGCTGAGCATTATAATTAAAGCATAGGTCGTATCAACAAAGTGTGGGGTGAAAATAATGAAAAATAGTCATAGTTGTTGATATTGATTCGTAAGGTTACGATTCCTTACAGTACTGGATGTCATATATAAATATACCAAAAACAAAAGTTCATTGTTATCAGTGCCACATCTGTGCGAAGACGAGAACTTTTCACTTTACATCCGTATTAACTGAAAGTAAGTTATGGTAAATTTATTAAGTTGTATAGCATAATTTAATCTGGTATTTAGTATTAGTATTAGTATTTACAACACGATTTTCGTTGTTGCATACACGACAAACTCGTTTTTATTGAATGGAGTTTATATTGTCTCGTTATATGCCATGAAAATTTACATGCAATACATACTTGGAGAGAGTTTTGCAAATGAAATAATCTCCTTCTCTTTGAGATCACGGATGAGTTATTTTGAATATCGATGAAATTGCAGATAAGGAAAAATTTGAGCAGTTTTTTTAATCTTCTCTTGGGAGAGAATTTGAGCTAAATGACTTCAAAAACAGATTTGAAAAGAAATAGATATAAATTTTCTGAATGCTGTGGTTTTATATTTGTCTCATACACAAAATGATATGTATTTCTCGATTTGAACAAAAGTTTATATACAAAGAATACAAAGATTTGTTGAAGGAAGGCAAGGAAACGACTTCGTTAAATGAATTTATACCATTATTCTTCTGCTGCCTGCTGTATGTGCGCGCAAACGCACGCGCGCGCGCCCCCCCCCCTCCACACACACACACACACACACACACGGACTTCTTAAAGTCGGGGTGTGTGAGGAGACTAGGATGTTAGGATGTCCTGTAGGACTTGAACACGAATTTTCTTTTGCTCCGCCGTGAAATGAACTAGTGGTGCTACAGAATGGCACAGACTTTCCCGTATTAGTTTTCTATTTCCTTGGGTTTTCGCTAGCTATTCGGAATTGCCACATACTCTTTCTTGCCAGCTACCATCTATCACCGCCAAAAGTATATTCTTTTTTGTCATTTTCTTAATTTTTCGGTTTCCTATTGGTAGAACAGAAACATTAATTTTAGAATATTAAAGAACACAAAAACCTAGCCGTAAATAGCAATTTTCTTTTAAAAATTATGTGCTGTTTAAGAGAAAATGGCGTTTTAGCACTACTAAAAATGCGAAATTTGAAGCTCATTTTCACAGAAAACTTTTGAGTTTTCAAAATACTTTATTTGAAATTATTTGAAGCACTTACAATCACAAATATAATCATCTTTACAAATTGCGGATAATGTGCATATTAAAGCCATCTAAAGCTAGCAGCGCCCAGAAACCAATCTCAACCAAACTATAACCAAAATTTTAGGCTAATTAAATGCTCTATTCCCGAATTTTAGGCTCCTCTGGATTTCCGAAAATCGTGGGCGCTGCTAGCTTTAGTCTAAAGCTAGCAGCGCCCACCCAGAATCTATCTCAAAATCAATTGTAAAATCTGAAACCCATCCCAAAATTTAAGAATAATTTTAGGCTCTTGGAAAAAAATTATCCCCGCCTTCAAATTCCAAAAATCAGGGCTGTACAAAACGAAACAAATAACATTGGTTCTTATGGGCGAATAAACATCAAAATCAAAAAACCTTAGGAAAAATCTGAAACCCCTCCCAAAAGTTAAGAATAATTTTAGGCTCTTGGAAAAAAATCATCCCCGCCTTCAAATTCCAAAATTCAGGGCTGTACAAAGCGAAACAATTAACATTGGTTCTTACGGGTGAAATAACACCAAAATCAAAAAACCTTAGGAAAAATCTGAAACCCCTCCCAAAAGTTAAGAATAATTTTAGGCTCTTGGAAAAAAATCATCCCCGCCTTCAAAATCTAAAAATCAGGGCTGTACAATGCGAAACAATTAACATTGGTTCTTACGGGTGAAATAACACCAAAATCAAAAAACCTTAGGAAAAATCTGAAACCACTCCCAAAAGTTAAGAATAATTTTAGGCTCTTGGAAAAAAATCAACCCCGCCTTCAAATTCTAAAAATCAGGGCTGTACAAAGCGAAACAATTAACATTGGTTCTTACGGGTGAAATAACACCAAAATCAAAAACCTTAGGAAAAATCTGAAACCCCTCCGAAAAGTTAGAATAATTTTAGGCTCTTGGAAAAAAAACATCCCAGCCTTCAAATTCCAAAAATCAGGGCTGTACAAAGCGAAACAATTAACATTGGTTCTTACGGGTGAAATAACATCAAAATAACAAACCTTAGGAAAAATCTGAAACCCCTCCCAAAAGTTAAGAATAATTTTAGGCTCTTGGAGAAAAATGATCCCCGCCTTCAAATTCCAAAAATCAGGGCTGTACAAAGCGAAACAATTAACATTGGTTCTTACGGGCGAATAAACACCAAAATCAAAAAACCTTATGAAAAATTCGAAAACCCTTCCAAAAGTTAAGAATAATTTTAGGCTCTTTGAAAAAAATCATCCCCGCCTTCAAATTCCAAAAATCAGGGCTGTACAAAGGGAAACAATTAACATTGGTTCTTACTGGTGAATAGGGTATGTTGTATTCCTAACGGGAATTTTCCATTTTTTGGATAGGGAAGAGAGAAGGCCAAATTATTTGTGGGTTTTAATAGAATTCTCTATAATGTGTGGAATATGAAGTTCAATTTTCAGAAGCTAAGTCGTTGTAGTTCAGGTGTTATAAGAACTCAAATATTGAATATCGAAAAAGTGGGTGTGTTTGGATTAATATTCTATTTTTTTTTCAGTCAGAACGGTGCTAGCCCAAAATTATTTGAGATTGGCATATTGATATGTAATGTATGAGCAATTGCTAATAAATTCCCCATTTTAATTAGTAAAGTAGTTCAGAGATTATTTTGTGAGAAATGAAAAATTAATCCAAAGGCATGTTGTAGTTCTCACGAGAATTTCCCATTTTTTGGAAAAGAAAGAGAGAAGCCCAAAATAATTTGTGGGTATAATACTATTCCCTATATTGTGTGGAATATGACGTTCAATTTTCGGAAACTAAGTCGTTGTAGTTCAGGTGTTATAAGAACTCAAATATTGAATATAGAAAAAAGTGGGTGTGTTTTGATTAATGTTCTATTTTTTTCAGTCAGAACGGTGCTAGCCCAAAATTATTTGAGGTTAGCATATTAATAGGTAATAAATGGGCAATTGCTAAGAAATTTTTCATTTGAATTAGTAAAGTATTTCAGAGGTTATTTTGTGAGGAATGAAAAATTAATCGAAAGGTATGTTGTAGTTCTCACGAGAAGATTCCATTTTTTGGAAATGAAAGAGAGAAGCCCAAAATTATTTGTGAGTATAACCATATTTCTTATTATGTGTTGTATGTCACGCGCCTTTCCAAGGAGCCAAATCCTTGTAGTTCAGGTTTTATAACAACGGAAATATTAAATGTTGGAAAAGAATTAGGAAAGTTTTTAGTAATATTAATTTTTTCCAATAAGAACGGCTCTAGCCCAAAATTATTTGAAATTGTGATATTAATAGGTAATGTATGAGCAATCGTTAATCAATTTCTCATTTAAATTAGTTAAGTATTTCAGCAATTTTTTGTGAGGAATGAAAAATTAGTAAAAAGGTATATTCTAGTTCTCACGAGAATTTTTCCATTTTTTTGGAAAAGAAGAGAGAAGCCAAAATCATTTGTTAGTATATCTGTATTCCGTATCATGTGTTGTATATGGCCTTCAATTTCCAGGAGCCAAATCGTTGTAATTCAGGTGTTATAAGAACGCAAATGTTGAATATCGAAAAAAATTGGGTGTGTTTTGATGAATATTCCAAATTTTTCCAATAAGAACGGTGCTAGCCCAAAATTATTTGAGATTGGCATCTTGATAGGTAATGCATGAACAATTGTGAGAAGAAGTGTGGCATCAGTTCCTCATTTGAATTATTAAAGTATTTCAGAAATAATTTTGTGAGGAATGAAAAATTATTTAAAAGTTATACTGTATTTCTCACGAGAATTTTCCACTTTTTGGAAAAGAAAGAGAAGCCCAAAAAAAAAAAAAAACTAGGTGGCCTAGGAAACGGGTAACGTGCTCTGATTGTGCCAAGCGAGTTTTAAGTTGTTAAATAGACAATAATTTTCGCATTACTTCCGGAGTGTAAAAATCCTTGTTCTACGAGTGTGACTGTGTCTCACCAAGTGTATGGTCAGCCGGGACAGCGGCTGCCCTGCTGAAGGATGGAGTCATCAGACTCCAGGGCGCCTTTAACCTCACTTCCGTCACCGCAGGTATCTGCACCTCACCAAAGTATGAAAACTTACGCGAATGCCATATCTACAGACGTATTTCCCACTAAGGATCAAGCCATAATTATCGACGCACAAGAAGGTCTCACTATTAAAGACTATGTTAACAGCCTATCCAATATTGTTGATGCCAATGAAATAAGGTTCATATCACGAATTGCTAATAATAGAGTGTGTACATTTCTAAGTTCTAAAACTATTGCTGATAAACTTACAAACAGTCACATAATTATTAAAATAAAACACTATGAATTAAAGTTGAGACCTCTTGTAACAAAAGCTAAAAGAATTATCATTTCTAATGTTTGCCCCATCATTCCCACTCAGTCATAGAAGATGTGTTCACAAAAAACAACATCAAATTGGCATCTAAAATCTCATTTATAAAAGCTGGTGTTTCTGGACCTGATTTTTCACATATCATGAGTTTCAGAAGACAAGTGTATATTTCCCCTGATGATGTGAGTTTACTAAATGAATCTACTACTGTGTTTTATGATGGAACATCATACAGGATATTTTTTACAACCGATGACATGTCCTGCTTTATCTGCCACCAAACAGGGCACTTAGCTGGCCAATGTCCTACACCAAACACCTCTAATCATAATAATACCAACTTATCCAGTGTACCCACAGAATCTAAAACCAATAGTGATAGTTCAAGTGAATTGCCAGAATCTTCAATTAATGAAAATACCACTGTAGTAGACATACAAAATCAGGAGGTAACTATGGAAACTAATGATAATATGGTCTCTACTATACCTAAAAGAACTCTTTCATCAGACTCTTCATCACACATTGAACAAGGAAAAATAAACTGGGTAACTCCAACATGGCAACAGGAAAACAACCCAAGAAGAAGAAGAAAAAGATACAAGAAGTAATTGAAGAAAACTGCAATAAAGAGAAGTCTACACTAAATCACTTGAAGACCTTATTTGCCCATTAAAGGAAAAAATTGAGAGTAATAGTAGTGATTTCCCTCTTACATACAATCAATTGAAAATTTCATAGACAAAGCATCTGGATCTAATCATCCAACCTTAATAGCTAAAGATTTTACAAATGATATTCAATCTATCATTAAAATGATGACAGACACTTACCCTTTACTTACTGAAAGAGCTATAAAAAACAGATTCACAAGAATAATAAATAAATTAAAAAGTTCACAACTACAAGATGATGAAACTGCCACAGAAATATCTGAATAAACCTTCTCAATGAAAATAATACAATGGAACTGTAATGGTTTCTATACAAGATTACCCCACTTGAAATTGTTAATAAAAGATACTAATCCAGATATTTTGTGTCTGCAAGAAACAA
>JAHLJT010002406.1:38461029-38492206 GCA_031308135.1 Acheta domesticus
AGACTGCGAATACCGGCCGATACGGACGAGAACAGGCGAAATGGATCGTTCCGATAGTTTCGATCTGAGTGAGACCTACGTGTAGTTTCCAACAAGCATAAGGGCGCGCGCGCGACCTTCCAAGCTCCGAGACTGAGAAGCAAAGCCGACGAGTAGATCGTAATAGAATGCGTTTTGTCCGGCTCTATAGTTTTCAAATGATTCGTGAGATGAGAAGTAAATCGCGAACGAGATGACTTGTAAATTGGGGATCTCTCAAAAAAAATGTGAAAGAAAAACAACAATCAAATTATACCAATGTTCATGCATTAGCGCTTTAACTCCACTTGGTTGCAATTTTGTGGATTTGCATTTTACAAAAAATTTTGATTATACCAACATGTCACTAGAACACACATTTTACAGTCCGTTATTTTTTGTCACAATGATCTGATTTTTCATTTTTAATACTAATTTATCCTGATTCTTGCTTATCTAAAGAGATGTTTAAAATTACTTTCTTTCTACTGAATGTCTTCGAAATCAAAATGTTTCGGTGTTTCTTTTAAAATTGTTGAACAATTTAATTTACGCCAATTAGCAGTAGTTATTTTCATTTCCTCAACGGATAATGTATTTTTATACATTTTAAAAATTCCTGTGAATCATTTGTGAATTTCTGTGAATTTTAATTTACACAGCTTATTACCTAAAGGACTCAAGAAATTAAATATTATTCTTTTCTGAATTGGCGATACTCCTCGAGTAGTCTCTTTGCTAGTGCTTGTCTAGAATTATTTTGTGTAGATCGTATTGTACCACAAATATAATAATTCTATAAGGTTTCAGTGAAAATTATTTCTTCAAATTATTCGTATTTGGTATTAACGATGGCCAATGTTCTTAAATAAAAAAATAGTTGTCGGAGGTGAGTATATAAAATTTAATACGTTTAACAATGAGCGAAAATCGAACAAATAATATTCTGACGGTAACTGTTTTTCGGAAATACTTATAATTGGTCAGACGTCTCTGATGATTACGCTTGAAATGTTTTTTTTACAATTAGGATAAACATCTTTTACAAAGCAGCCAAAAACTATTTGTCATTATAACTTTTCTCTCAAAAACATATGTATATAAGTGATCCAGTAGTAACTAAGACAAGAGTTCACCAATAAACAGTTGAAATACTTATGATTCTATATTATAACTAATTCTCCCTCGATGTATAAATGCAGTATTTTAAACGATATATAAATAGCTAAATTATTTTAATAATACGATTTGTGAAGACAACTTGTACATTTTGGTTTGGAAGGTAAATACCATGCTTTGTAACATTAATATTTTAAGTTATTTAATCAAAATCAATGTAATAGTTTGTATTATACCAAATACAACTAAAGATACGTTTATTTGTGAAATTATATTTCAAAGAGAAATTTGTATAATTAACATTCTCCAATCGAGGTGTGACGATCCAGAGAAGGACGGGTACAAAGAAGACTGTCATGAATACTATTCTCCAACTTCGTTTCCCTTACTTCACATTTTATACCTTCACTCTTCGTCAACAAAAAAGCGCAGAAATTAATTAAAATCCGGCGCCTGTCCCTAAATATAACAATATTATAGGCTCTCTTGGCATAAATGAGAAGCAAAGGTGCTTCGCAACGTAGTTAGCAGGGTTTACAACGGAAGCGATTTCTAAGAAGACGCTGTCTATAGTTTAAATCAACAATAGTACCAACTGTGGTGGATCGCGTCTTACATCAAGCGGGAGACATTTTTACATACCTGGACGATGTAATTTTATTGCTACTCGGTGCTTTATCAAAAATCCTTTGGCAGCAACTCTCCGTGAGCAAGTGTGAAGAAATGTGATTGAGAACTGTCAGGATAGGTGCCATATATTTTGCCTGGCAAACTTTATTTCCAAAATGGAATTCAATTCTGGTGACATCAAGTGAAGAAGCAAGAAAATTATGGCAAATGAAATGTATTCAAAGAATCACTAGTCAGGGCTACTATTTTCATTTGGAAAGAAAAGGTTGTTTATTGTAAACGAGTGATCACTCTAAAATTAATTACTCGTAAAATTTCATTATCAGTAAGACATTAACATGAGTAATTTGTAAATATGCCAAAGTACAAATAGCTACTTCTAGGCAATTTCAACCTCTTGAAGAGAATAGGAATATTCGTTTAAATCACAGTAAACCGATGCATTTCAAAAATAGAAATATTGCAGCAATGGTGTCTCAGAAATGTCACATAATTTGACGAAGGTAGTTATAAAACCTGTTCGTAGAAAGCAGCATACAGTCAAGAGTATCTATTATCAAAGGCTGCAACATTTTCTAGGAACATATTTTGTAGAATCCTTAAATGGAATGACGTAATATAAAAACTTGCAGGGAAAAACATAGAATCCACTGGTAAAAGTCAAAGTTAAATTGTGGATAAGGAGTTTGGTATTCAGACATACAAACAAGAAAACAAGAAATATGTCTTCGGTGGTTGCAGCAAAAATAAAACAATACAAATTACCAGACGATAAATACAGCAAATAAAATTGTACGTTTTCCAGGTTTGGAGAGAGACTGGTAACGAAAAACGTATTGCTTAAAATATAGGCTAAACCGATTAATTCATCAGAGACTGGCTTACACTCCCTGTCCTGAGGGCAAATCCTTTATGAGGGATTTAAGGAAGAGTGACCCTTCGTTAGAAGAAGTTTTGTTTACTGCTTCTATATGAGGTCACTACACAGGCGAGACAATTGGTGGAGAGTTTCCAAAAGTTGGCAAGGTGACAGAAGAGAGTGAACAAAGTGCAATGATTGGACAAGATACTAATATGAACACCTGACATATACAAAATATTTATGTATTTAATTTGTTGGATACAATTTGCTTTTAGAACAGCAGCAATTCGACACCGAATAGATTTGTAGTCTGAATAGTTCTAACAGAATGTTATCTCATTCTGGTACTAAAATATCCAATTACTAAATGTTGGAGCTGGAAATCTGCTCCTCACTCTATTCTAAAACGCCCTAAAACGGTTGAATTATTTGAAGTCTGGCATTTGTGTTGGCCAGGGAAGGTGTTTGATGATATTCTGATGCTTCGCAAACAGTTTTGCTGTGTATTATCATCTTGGAACACGGCAGTGTTTGGCAACAATATACTAGTTATTGTCAGCACTTCATTGTTGAGGATGTCGAGATATTCATTCGCAGTAATCCAGCAGGGAGAATCCTAAAAATTAAATGTCTAGATTTAATGATCATGGCACTACTTATTTCTCAGCTTTGCGTTGACTTCCGTTATGAAGAGTTTTGCAATTGCAGCCCTTCCATAAGTGTTAGCTTTGCTAAGCTCCCGCCATGCTGTCTTTGTAGAAACAATATTATTCAAGTGATTGTTCAGTTCTGCAGTCACTTTTGTCGCGGTTGTTTACTTTGTCTGGCCACAATCCTTTTTAATGTTCGTCGGTCTCCATTACTTGGTAACTTGGCATTCGCCCACTATTGCTCATCCTCGATAATGTTTTGTGCATGCTATCGTTACCATGGACACTCGCTCGTGAAACGTCACATTGTACAGTTCTTTTTGTAACTGATGCTCCCGCTCAACGCACACCAACGACGCGCTCCTTACACAATTTATCTATCGCTTTTGCTCACTGTCGCAGACCAAAGGTAATAAAACACTGCACTATAACCTTCAAAACCTGGCACATCCAACTGTTCATCTAGCCGAGTTTATAGCTCCACAATGGCGCCAATACGCGAAAGGATATACTATATTCCATGGTGTTCATATTTTTTCGAACTCCTTAGTTCCGCCCGCGGAAACGAACTGTGCACACGCGCTCAGCGCCGAAGTAATCGATCGCAGCGTATCGCAACTATCCAAAACGAAGCTCTGGTCAGAGCTTAAGTCATGTTCTAGGTGCTTCATCAACTAGAGGCGGATTTTATTGAAATGTTGGTTTTTTCTTTTCACATTAGAACAATGCGTTAATTTAACATTAATTAAGACATTAATACATTAATTAAGACATTAAGACTGAATATTGACATACTTGGTATTTCCGAAGTACGATGGCCAGACTCGGGTAAATGTATAAGAGAGGATGTTGTAATGTTTTATTCTGAGAGCAATGCTAAAGGGCACCCTAATGGGGTAGCTGTTGTAATAAAAAAGGAACTGGCAAAAAAAGTAACTAACTTTGTCCCACTTTCAGATGGATGCATTCTCCTGCAAATAAAAGGAAATCCAATAAATATCAATATAGTCCAGGTCTATGCTCCTACTGCTGACAAATCCGATAGTGAAATTGAAAAGTTTATGAGGATATTGACCAAATTACTAGATCATAAAGAAGCAAGATCTCAACATCTATCTTGGAGATTTTAATGCTAAATTAGGTGAAGGAAGAGTTCTTGATATTGTAGGAGATTATGGACTTGGAGTTAGAAATGAGAGAGGCGATCGATTAATCGAGTTTTGTCAAGATTCGGATCTTGTGGTTGCAAATACATGGTTTAAATTGCCCAAAAGACGTTTATATACTGGATATCTCCTCAAGACAAGGACACCAATATTGTCCGTAATCAAATCGATTTTATTCTGATCAATAAACGTTTTAGAAATGCTGTGAAAGTGCCAAAACATATCCGAGCGGAGACATTAACTCGGATCATAATCCTGTTGTGGCGAATATAAGGATAAGATTAAAAAGACGTCCATCACATAATGCAAACAGGAAATTGAATTTAAGATTGTTGAACTCCGATGATGTGGTCCAAGAAACCTCTTGCAAGCTCAATGAAGAAATATGTAAAATACAGGACACTAGTATAGAGGAAACGTGGCTAGGAGTTAAAAAAGTGTTCAATGAAGTTACGGAAAATAACTTGATGCAAGAGCAACAGCCGCGCAAGAATTGGATGACCGATGAAATTATGTCACTGATGACTGAGCGTCGCAAGATGAAAAAGTGTAATCTTGAGAAGTACAAGGAATTGCAGAAGAAGATAAGATCTAAAATCCGAACTGCGAAGCAAAGTGGTATGCTTCACAATGTAGGGAGATAGAAATGTTAAATAAGATGAATGATGACTTTAACCTCCATAAAAGAATCAAAGAAATTACTAATACATGCAGAAGAAAGCACTGCCTTACGATTCTGAAGGATGATGGGAAATGCTGCAATTAGTAAAGAAGACAAATGTGATGTTTGGAAGAGTTACATAGAAAAATTGTTTGATGATGATCGAGAATATGCACTGCCTGAGTTAAATAGACGGAACTGGACCACATATTCTCAAGGAAGAAGTTCAAAGAGCCATCATTGCTAGTAAAAATGGCAAAGCTGTAGGTTTGGATGCCATCAACGTAGAAATTTTTTTAAAACTTTTGAACGATGCAAGTATTGCTAAAATTACAAATCTTTTAACAATATATATGACACTGGGTATCTACCTACTGATTGGCTAAAATCTGTATTTGTCATGATTCCAAAGACAGCTAGGGCAAGAAGTTGTGACGATTATCGGACGATAAGTTTGATGAGCCATGTACTCAAGATATTTTACGCATCATACATGCTCGTATTTGGAGAAAAGTAGAAGATGAAATAGGAAATACACAGTTTGGTTTTAGAAATGCTTTTGGTACACGAGAAGCCCTGTTTGCCACTCAAGTTTTAGTACAGAAATGTTTGGATCAAGGTCCGAGAAGTATTTTATGTTTTATTGATTTTAAAAAGGCGGTTTGATAATGTGAAACACGATAGGCTTATGAATATTTTGGAGAGTATTAATATAGATTTAAAAGATATACGTATCATAAAAAAACTTGTATTGGGGACAAACTGCTCAAGTGCGAGTTGGATCAGCGCCTTAGGAAAAGAATCAAATTCAGCACCTTAGAAAGGAGTGAGACAGGGGTGTATTCTGTCTCCATTGCTATTTAACCTGTATTCTGAACATGTTTTTAAAGATGCCTTACAGGATTGTAATCTGGGAGTAAAAGTGAATGGTGTTCCTATTTCTAATCTACGTTACGCAGATGATTACACTAATCTTGGCAGAATCTGCTGCGGATCTGCAAGAAATAATGAACAGAATAAATCGAGCTTGCAAAGATTATGGATTAGAAATAAATGTACATAAAACAAAGTACATGCTAATTAGTAAGAAAGGTGGAAGACCATTTTCACTGTCTATCAATGATCGACCGATTAAGCAGGTTTCTCAATATAAATATTTGGGACAAATTTTAAATGAGTCGTGGACATCAGATTTGGAAATAAAAAACGAGAATTGAAATAGCAAGATCCACATTCAACAAAATGAGGAATTGTCTATGTAGCAGAGACTTGAGTTTTATCCTCAGATGGAGAATGGCAAAATGTTACGTGGCAAGTGTTCTCTTATATGGTGCTGAAACATGGACTCTGAAAACAGCATCAATTAAATAGACTGGAGGCCTTCGAGATGTGGATGATCAGGAGAATGTTGAGAATCCCCTGGACTGACAAAGTTCGTAATGATTACATACTAGAGAAAAATGGTATATGCCGAGAGATATTAAAAATGATTAAAATTAGAAAAACATTGTATCTCGGTCATTTACTTAGAAACCCCAAATATGAACTATTACAACTAATAATGATGGGGAAAGTTCAGGGTAGAAGGGGAGTCGGCAGGAAGAAGATGTCCTGGTTGGCAAACATCCGAAAATGGACAGGTAACTCGAGTGCTTCTGAGTTGTTCCATGTGGCACAAGACAGAGAAAAGTTCGGGGAAGTGGTCGCCAACCTCCAGTAATGGAGACGGACCTTCAAGAAGAAGAAGACATTAATGTTATGTTGGCAAAGGGAAATAACCCATTTTTTGTGTTTTTCTTCGATTTCGACTAATAAGTCATTTTTTACCTTTTTCCATCCCATTAAAGGATTTTTCGCTGATTTCATTGATTTTAATATCATTTTAATATAATTATTTTATAATAATAATATTTAAGAGATGCAACAAACGTTTTCCACAGAATTCCTGAATAGCTTACACGATTTCTTTGCTCGGAAATTGTAATGACAGTCGTCCGTGGGATTGTAATTAAAGTTTCTACTACGCCTATCAGCACCCTTGTCGCTTCGACGGATTCCGCAATAACTAAAGACAGAAATTTCCTGCTCCAGTGCACACAGAAGGTTAGCAAGCTGATTTCAATTGAATGAATGGAAGAAGCCTCGATTACATCAGTAACACATCCAGCAGCTTTTGTTGTTCATCTGAACTGGTTTTGATAAAATGTTTTACATTTTTCTTTGCTTTTAGGACATTTTTACATTTTAGGAGCACTTTATTGATCGTTTTTGATGAGTTTCAGGCCATCGAAATCCGTCCTTATTCATCACTAATGAAGGAATCTATTGCGGATTTCGAATTGTAGTGTTTTTCATATCACTTACGAGGATACGTAAGTGTTGATCGCACAAAGATAGCACTCTAGGTAAAAGTCAGCGTAAACGGGGACACTGAACAGCAAGTCAAGACCATTAATTTCTTTAAAAAAAATTCTGAGTTGCAATTACAAAACCATTAATATACAGTTAGCCAAAAAGTAGAATTTTGAAATGACTCGGGTCAGTAACGTTAATCAAGGTCCCACCAGGTTCGGGTCTTTCACCAACACTATTCTCAATCTTTACAGCAGACAATCCAATTCCACACGAAGCAAGTATAGCTAGTTATGCAGATGATACCGCTATTTTCACTTCACTTATATCAACTTAGCCAATGATTACATACAATCCTACATTTACAATTCTACGAACTGGACCAAAAAATGGAGAATTAAAATTAACTCCTTAAAATCACAATCAAAAATATTCACACTCAGACGTCCTCCCTTCCCTACACCCTTACGAATAAATAATACCGATATTCCCTGGCATTCTCATTCTTCGCCTATCAAATATCTAGGTGTCTTACTGGACAAACTGTTAACTTGAAAACCGCACATTAATTCAACAGCCCATAAGACACGTGCAAAAATTTTAAAATTATACCCGTTTATCAACAGAAATTTCACCCTTAGTGTAGAAACTGGGCTTCTCATCTATAAAACGATAATAAGACCCACGATGACATATGCTTGTCCAATATGGCGCAGCATAGCACTTACCAATCTATCCATTTTACAGACAATCCATATAGATATTGATTGTCTCAAAAACGGGATAGACACATCCTCAATTCTCTAACACTCAGTCACAGACTCTTGTAAAATGTGCAAAGAAACACACACAGTATCATTGGACGAAAGTTGATATTCTTCCAATTAATGAGAAAGAATTTGAATTACCTGTTCGGATGCAAGAAAGTAAAGGTGATCCTTTGAAGCTTTTTGAATATTTTTAAGGTGAAGTAGTGAATATGATTTGTAAATATACGTACCAATTTATAAACATTCCCCAAAAAAGACATTTCAGCTTGAAACAGAAAGTGAGTGTTTCGAGGCATTTTGTTAATTAGCAGTTATTGTCAAGTTGCGCGATATCGCATGATCCGGAAACAAAAGTTCAGATTGCCATAGCACAGCAGTAAGTGAATAAGAATAGAATTTGCTTTATAATGAGATGTATATACGTTTGTGATAACAATCCTAAAAAACGTAACATTTTTGCAAAAGTTGATTCTTTATGGAAATCACTAAATGAAATATGGCTGAAATATTTTCCCGGAAAATTGAAGTTGTGTCGATGATACGATATTTTGAACGTCATGGTTCGAGAAAACATACACGATAACCCGATTCGTTTCAACTACGATACTTGGTGTTTATGTACACGCCTACAACACTAGTTCAAGCAAATTTGTACTAGGGCAAAGCAACTGGTAACACAGTTCGGGAAGTAGTGGTAAGGAACTCTGTTGTTTTGGAATCTAAGAATTTGATTATAAAGGAGTGCAATGTGTTTTGACAATTTCTTTCCTAGCGAAACTTTACATAAAAAACTGAAAAGAGAAAATTCTGAAATGCACATGCATCATCAGATTAAAAATCGTAGAGAAGAAACGCCTGTTATCGTGCATTAGAAGCAAGAATCAGAACCAAGTGATTAAGTAACAGATACGGATCTAGGCATCAGGCTAGTGCGCTACTTCTTCTTCTTCTACACTTCACGGGTTAGGTTTAAGCCTGTTCCGTCTCCACTGTATGTTTCCATCTTTTCGTGGGTCTTCCCTTCTCTTTTCCCTCTCGGTTTGTAGAAATATGCTGATTGATCTTGGCAGTCTTGTTTCTTCCATTCTTTCTTAGTGCTGCAGCCACTTTTTCCTGTTTAATTCCATTATGTTGTTTGCGCTATTCACTTTCAATTCTCTCCTGATTTCTTCACTTCTTATCTGTTCTTCTAAGATACAGCCTTTTGTTCTTCGAAGGAACTTCATTTCTGAGCTCTGAATTTTGCTTATTCTTTTCTGCGTTAGAACCCAGCATTCACTGCCATAAAGCAATATCGGGAGAGCTAATGTTTTGTAAAATATTATTCTGGTATCTTTTCGGGTCTTGTTTTTAAGAGTTCTGTGTATGGTCCCACAGATGTATTGAAATCTTGCTAATTTTTTTATCAATGTATTTTTGTCCTTCTGTGTCACATCCTAGGAAATTAAAATTTAAAACTTGTTCTAAGCTTACATTGTCTAGAATTATTTTTGAACGGATAATCTCTTTTCCCCAAAATGCTAATATTTTGGTTTTGTCTTTTGAGATGGTTAGGTTGTAAGTGCTGCATAGCTGATTTAAGTGGTGTAGGGCATACTGGTGTACTGCATCCTTTTCAGTTTCTTGGATTATGACAGCATCATCTGCATAAAGTAGAAGATTTAAAATATTTTTCTTAGTCAATTTTATACCTGTTTTAATTTTTTGTTTCCATCTCAGAAATATGTCATTTACATATATGCTGAAAAGTGTCGGCGACATTGAACATCCTTGTCGAACGCCTTTGTTAATTAAAATTTCTTCTGATTTAATGGAATCTGTCTTAATAATTATTTTTGAATTATTATACATGCTTTTAATTGTTTCTATAAGATAAGTAGGGTAGCCATAGTTTTTCATAATGTCCCAAAGTTTCCTTCTATCAACATTATCAAAGGCTTTAAGAAAAACAATAAATGTCATATGCGTTTGTAGATTGAATTCTCTTCGTTTCTCCATGGTTTGCTGTAGAACAAAAATATTGTCAGTAGTTGACCTTCCTTTTCGGAAACCAGTTTGTTCTTCGTCCACTAGCAAGTCTGCTATTTTTAGGAGTCTTTTGTTTATAATTCTGGCATATAACTTGTGTGTTGAATTCAGCAAGCTAATTCCTCTGTAGTTCTCTGGGTTTTTACGATCTCCTTTCTTAAATATTGATACAACTTCAGCTGTTTTCCATTCTTCAGTTATCCGTTTAGATTGCCAGCATTGATTCATTAAATGTTGTAATCTCCAATGCAGGAGTGGATCGCCATATTTTAGAAGTTCAGCATTGATTTTGTCTGTTCCAGTAGCCTTTCTATTCTTTACTTCTTTTAATGATTCTTGTAGCTCTAGTATTGTGATTGGATCAATGCTGTTTTTATTTTCTCCTTCTTTACATTCCGATATTTCATTATCTTCTTGTGCATCGTACCATAGTTGTTTATAATGTTCGATCCACTCTTCTTTCTTCACAACATCAATCCTTATTGTATCTCTTTCTGTCTTGTTCAGATGTTTCATTATCTTATATGCGGCATTTTGTCTTCCATGTATGTCATTTTCAATTTTACTTATGAATGTATCCCAGGATTTCCGGTGAGCTTCTTTGACTATATACTTTGTTTTGTTCCGTACTGTTTTATAGTTTTCTCGGGTTAGTTCGTTGTTCTGTTGAAGCCATTTTTTATGTGTTTCCTGTTTGTCTTTGATTGCTTCTGAAATTTCGTTGTTCCAGATTATTAAACCTTTCTTGCTTCTAATCTTTTTCTTTATACCAAGTGCTTCCGTGGCTGCTTTCTTTATATTAATCTTTATATTTTCCCACTCTTTCTCGAGATCATCCTCTGTGGGAACGTCCATTAAATAGTGTCGTAGTCTCTTCTGATACAATGTTCTTATGCTCTCTTTCTTGCAGAAGATGCACTTTGAATACTTCTTCAGGGGATTGTAATTTCTTTCTTGTTGACGTTTTCCATCTTTTCCAAAGTAAGAATTTTGCTATCACCAGATAATGGTCAGTGTATAGATCGCATCCTCTGTAAGCTTGAACATCCTTCAGCTGTGCCCGTATTTTATTATTTATTAATATGTAATCAATTATTGATCTACATCCTCGGGCACATCATGTGTATTTGTTTATATCTTTTTCTAAAGAAAGTATTTGTAATTTTTAGATTGTTGGAGGAAGCAAATGTTCTTAGCTCTTTTCCATTTTCATTCAAGTGTTGTTCGCCCTGATTTCCGACAATTCCTGGGAATAGGTATAATACCTACTCTGGCATTAAAATCGGCGCATATTATAAGACTATCGTTCTTGTTCACCTTATCGATTTGCTTTTGTAGCTGGTTGTATAATATTTTCTGTTTCTGCCTTCCTTCCCTCTTCAGGGGCATATACCCCTATCACCGTCAGATGACCTCTATCTACTTTCATTCTTATCATCACTATTCTTTCATTCAGATATGTATAATTCTCTATTCTAGATTTCAGTCTTTTGTTAATCAGTATGGCTACTCCAGCTTTTGCTCTTACACCCTCTGACACGCTACTATATATCATTATATAGTTATCTAATTCTTTTGTTCCTTTCAGTTTCTTCTTAGTCTCAGTTATTACAGCTATTTGTATTTTCCGTTCGTTTAGAAGCTTATCTAGTTCTACGTCTTTCGTTCCCAGACCTCTTACGTTCCATGTGGCTATGTTTAATAATTCCGCAATTCCTTTTCTCTTTTCCTTGGCATGCGTTGGTCGTCGTATGTGACTATCCGGCTTACAGTGAAGATTGCGAGTAGATTATTATTCCTTAGTGCGAGTTACCAGCCCACAGCTAAGTAGGCAGACGTCGGGGCTGCCGACTTCAAGCATTCTGCCCTGCTTGTTTTCTGTCGGGGGCTCTCCCCTAGATGGTTGCCTTCACTTCGGCTATGGGTTCCATCTACCCCTCGAGGCGCCTCACGCCATCTTCGCTAAAGATCTTTGCCGATCCTCTTCAGATGTTGGTGATTTCTTCCGACGTTGAGGTCCTCTTCTGGAGTACTTCTTCGTCTGACCCCTCTCCTTCGACCTGTCCGGCAAGGGAGGCCCTACCAGTAGCTACGCTACCGCCGGCATAGCTCTCAGATTCACGGGGGTACACAAGCTCCACCACCAACGTCAAGATCTTGTACTCCCTAGGTTAGTGCGCTACCACGTTAATTTAATTGCTACTGTCACATCAACCCAGTCTGGCACATCACCTCTATCCTAGGCCAAAAGGTGTAGCTGATGAAAAACATTTTTCATTAATCAGCCGCATTGCGTCTCACTGTACGTTACTTATATGAAAGTGAACGTGAGAGGTGGAAAGAGGTATTAGCTGATTCTGTCCTTTCCACTCCATATCAGTTGACGAGATTGACAAGATGTTGGCAGAAACCAAATAATACGTTGGCAGTTACATAAATAGCCAATAAATGAGAAGGAACAACTTCACCCTAGCATTTACAAGGCAAATAGAAAGAATAAGTACAAAAATATTCGCAAAACGCATCGCCTGGGAGACTCGCACATATTATAAAGTCAATTAACGAGATGACAAGATGATAGCCTGATAAATGACAAGATAACAAGATAAATGGCCTGACCTAGCATATACAACGCAACTTCATGTCAACAACTGTCAGGAATTTGTGAAGTAGTTCTCCCTTAATGTAGAGCTTCACATATTTTAGCGACCATGTATGTGCTGTTGTCACCCCGATATTTTTAATATGCAGTTTTTAGAAGTTGCTGGAGTGCAAGGTACTTTATTTCCAATTCTAGATGCAGATCTCTTGAGTCCGAAATTCCCAATGAACTGGGAACATCTTGTGATCTCGGCGAAACTTCGTCAACAAGTGTCGGCAGGTTGTGAAGTGCTTCTCTTATAATGTAGAGTTCAATACATATAGAGCGAAAATGTACATGCTTTTGTATCCCCTCTAGCTTTTATATGCGGTTTCTAGAAGCTTCTGGAGTCACAGATACATATGTCCAACTCATTCATGAGTCTTCAGCTCTTGAATCCGAAATCGTCCAACTGCGATCATCCTCTGTTCTGGAAGTAATTTCAAGTTCTGGGAGGTGCAAAACACTGTTTTGGCGCGTCATATAATAACCTGGTTGTTCTTGGAAAGTAGAGCTCTGAACGCTACTAACCTGGAGTTTAAATACCCCTTTCGCGTTACTCGATACACACGCTTTTACTGCTTTTATACAGACTAATCAACGGCTGGGAAACCACTGCTGTAGCTGTGAATTTTCCAGCAATGATTTCGTCACGTCATAAACGAAAACAAGTACCCTTCTAGGAATTGGCTATCATGAACTATGCTACTTCTGCCTAGTGCCCAGGAGGTGCCGCAATCTTTTGGTCATGTTTGGAAGCATTTGACAGTTGATGCATCGTTTAAAAGAGATTATCTCTCAAAGAATGTCATTACAATAAATGACTCTGCTCCCTCTGATGTAAATTAGCACGCGGATTTTGGGAGAATTTAGACTAACTCCAGCGCGCCACGTTTTAAATGTATATTCTGCGCTGTTAATTAGCGCCAAACATTGTTATAAATAATTGAATTCCTCCAACGGCGTCAAATTTGAATAATTATGGCAGCTCATGTGCCAACAGATATCATCCTGGGTTCTGGATGCAACGAGACGTCAAAAATTGTCAGCAAGTTGCGAAAATGTTAGCCCTCAGCGCAGGGCTTTTTATATAAAGCGAGAAAGTGTGTGTGCTATAATAGATATTTTGTGCAGTTCCTAGTAGCTGATGGAATCTCAGATACTTATGTGTTCACCTTTAGGTCGTAGCTTAATATATCTAGCAAGAAAGTATGTGCTTTTGTAATAAATCTGATTTTCATATGCTGTTCCTAGAACCATCTGGACGTTGTACATCTGGTTTCGTGTACTTTTATCGATGTAGACGGAATAGTTCTTGAATTCGAAATCCTCCAACAAATGAGATCCTTTGTTTTGGACGCACTTCAATTCAACAAATGTGATCTGGCTGCGAAGATTTTCTCTTTAGGCTAATGTGCGTAGCGAGAAAGTATGCGCTTTTGTAAAACCTCTAGTTTTTTAGATGATTCCTAGCAGCTACTGGAATGTCGAGTACTAACGTCCATGTCGGCTGAATAGTTATTGAATCCGAAATCCTCCATCAACTTGGAATCAACCTGTGTTCTGAACTCAACTTAACGGCAACCAATGTCCGCAGGCGGCAAACTGGTTCTCCTTTAGGGTAGATTTAAAATATGCTGTGAATGTAGAGAAAACGTCCCTGCAGATTTTTGCCTTTATATTTTTATTAGCGGTTTCTAGAAGCTGCTGGAGTCTCATATATTAGTGTCCATTTCGGCTGAAGAGCTTATGAATGCGAAATCCTTCAACAATTGAGATCATCCTGTGTACAGGACATAACTTAAGTTCAACAAATATCAGCAGACTGCGAAGTTGTTTTCCAGTAATGTAGGTCTTAATATAGCAAGAAAGTATGTGCTGTTGCAATTTTTTTATATGCAATATGTAAAAGCGCCTAAAATCTCAGGTATCCATTAATATTATATCAGAGCAGAATGGTTGAAGATATCTTTAATCCGAAAGTGTCACAAATTTTTGGGGTAAAAATTCACCTTGGGTTCTGGACCCAACTGCACGTCAACAAATGTCAGGAGGCTGCGAACTAGTTCTGCCTTAACGTAGAGCTTAATGTTTATAGCGAGCAAGAATGTGCATTTATAACACGTCTAGTTTTTATACAGTTAGTCTACAGGCTGCAGGTGTGTCAAGTACTTATGTCCATGTCGGCTGAACTGCTTCTGAATCCGAAATCCACTAGCAACTGGGATCATCCTGTGTTCTGGACGCAGCTTTACGTCATGAAGGGGAATAGAAGTTTTCTCACATAACTAAGAGTTTAATATACATACCAATCATGTGTTGTTGTAGCATCTCTAGTCCTTATATGCGGTTTGTAGAAATTACTGGACTATCAGTTACTAATGTCCAGAGCTGAAGATCTCTTGAATCCGAAATCCTCCATCAACTGTCATGTTGGAGGAAAGTCCATCGTATGTTGTTGACGCAATTCAGCCTCAACAACTGTCAAAAGACTGAAGTTCATCCTTTGTGCAGAGTTTAATATATAGCGAGAGAGTATGTGCTGTTGTAACATTTTTATATGCAGTTACTAGAAGCTGCTGGAGTGTTACGTACATTTTCAATTCTTACTGAAGAGCTCTTGAATCCGAAATCCTCAATTAACTGGAATCATCCTATGTACAGGACGCAACTTCACGTCAACAAGTGTCTGCAAGCTGCGAAGATGTTCTCCCTTAACTTAAGAGCTATGTATAGCGTGAGTGTATCTGCATTTTCATTACCTCTAGTTTTTATATGCTGTTTCTAGAAGCTTCAGGAGTCTCAGGTTCGTATGTCTACGGCTTAAGTGCTCTTAAATCCCTAATCCAATATCAACTGTGATCATCTTTTGTTCTGGACGCAACTGCACGTCAACATCAGCAAACTGACTAGATTTCCTTAAGCATGTATCTTTACATAGATCTAATGAGAAGCTATGTGCTTTTGTAGCAGCTCTTAGTTTTTATTTCCGGTGTTTAGAAGCTGCTGGAGGGAAAAACACTAAACACCATTAAACTTGAAATGTTCTTGAATCCGTAATCAACTGCAACATCCTGGGTTCTGGATGCATGTAGACGTCAATAATTGTCAGCAGGCTGTCAATAGTAATAATTGTCAGCGACAATAATTGGCTTCACTTAGCGTAGGGTTTTTATGTATATCAGTAAAGTATGTGTTGTAATAGACTTCTTGCTTCATATGCTGTTCTTAGTAGCTGCTGAAACTGAAATTCTTATGCCGAAATCGTCGATCGACTCTTATTATCCTAAGGCAATTGCACGCCAATGTATGTCAGCAGGCTGAGAAGTAATTCTCCTTTAGGGTATACATTAATATATATCTAGCGAGAAAGTATGTGCTTTTGTAGCAACTTGTTCTTTTGTTTTTATATGGTGTTCCTAGAACCTGCTGGAGAGTCTCAGGTACTTTTATTCATGCACGCGGAAGAGTTCTTGAATTCAAAATCCCCTTGCAAATCATCCTGTTTTGGACGCAACTACAATTCAATAAGTGTCAGCTGGCTGCGAAGATGTTCTCTCTTAGGTGTATGTATATAGCGAGAAAGTATGCGCCGTTCTAGCATCTCTAGTTTTTATAAGAGGTTTCTAGAAGCTGCTGGAGTCTCGGGCTGACTTGTGTCCATGTCAGCTGAAGAGCTCTATAATCCGAAGTTCTGCTTGAAACGGGATCATTGCTTGTTCTGAAGCCACTTCGGCCAAACAAGTGTCAGCAGGCTGTGAAGTTGTTCTCCTTTAGCGTAGAGCTTAAGATCATTAGCGTAGATATATAATCGATGGAAAATATTTCTGGAGTTATTGAAATCATACCATAGTCGGAAGCATTCAACATCCTAGTCAAAGTTTTGAGTGCTAGGTAAAAACAGCGGGCTGAAGCTATATCTCTGCAAAATGCCTGTGTAAATTTGCAGTTAATATCTTGTGACTCGATTTCTCTCTTATAACTCGCAGCGTTGTGCGCTAACTGACCAGGCTTATCGTAAGAAAATTAAAGAAGTAATGAAACGGATAGAGTGTAAGGGTTCGTCGCAGCTGGAAGTGAGGAAAGGAGTTAAATGTACTAATGAAATCAATTCAGCTCACTAACAAGATATGACTTTTAATTTCATGTTTGGATACAAAATTGTCTATTATCAATAATTCCTTGGATACTAGAGATTCTCTTCTTCAACCAACCTGTTCTTGCCTATGGAGCTCTTTTTCTTTTAGATGCTCGACCAGTTTCGTCATATTTCGCGTGAGATGAGAAATATATGAATTGTTGGTAGAGAGGTCATAGATAAATGGTTCTTGGGTATATATGCTTTACCATCTTAAGGTAACACCCAAGATTCAAAGTTCTGGCAGCGAGGAATTTACTTGCTAAATATTTAGAAACGAGCCGCAAAAATTCTGTGTGAGGTTGTACGATATTTCCAACAAAAATAATTTTTACCATCTACTCGTGGGCCTTACCGGTTATATGTTCTCTTTTTAGATCTTTTCACATTCTCTGCAAATAACTTTATGTTCAGGATATTGTGGCAAGCTTCTTCGTCAAGTCTTGTGCTTCTCCGATTTAGTACGTCACAGTTTTAACAATTGTTTCACAGACAATAAAAAAATCAAATCCGGCAGGCTTCTCCGGAAAGTTGCCTTGAGATGGCCTAAGTCTGAGATAAAAACTCATGGCTGAAGCACTGAGAGTGATCAGATCATGATTTTCACCAGAACCTTTCGACTATACCTTTTGGTTGTTAGAGAAAAGGATGTAGGTTCCTTGCGTCACGCAACTTCATTATGTTCTTATTCTTGTGCCTGGATCTATTTATTTAATAACTCTTCTTTAATTTTTTTTGTTTCCTAGTGTCTAGTGTTTTCTGTGTTAACCGAATAGTTGCGCGAACCTTCTTTGAAAATCTCCCCTTGTCTCAGAAATATTCAGCAATATGCAAGATATCTAGTCTACCTTGGGTTATCTGACTTTCGATTTTCTTCAACCCACAGGGAGACTTTCATAAGACAGAATAGTTTGTTAGAGTTTCCCGGCTTTCTTTGTAACATATATGTTGACAGCAATTGCTGCGGAGTGATCCTGTCCTGATACATTTGAGAGAAGCTTCTACGATATTTGAAGCAAAAAGTTGTTCAATTTTGTCAGCAATCTCATAGACATTGGCATTACATGTCTATTTTGGTATTTTTTTTTTCATTTTTTAAAAATCTAATGGCGTTCCTTGCTAATGCTTTTTTTTGGCCGTGTTCGGAACGAAGTCATTCATGGAACGTGAGACCATGAGGCACTCATCGAAGAACGTATTCAAAAAAATTCGATTGCAATAGTTCGGTCATGTCTATCGAATTAGCATGACCCCACTACCGTACCAACTACTCTGACAACGACCAATCCAGTGGAAGATCCATTGAGAGCGTCCAAAGAATATCTGGCTCAAGAACATGAAGGAGCAACTGACGATCCTCCGTCACAAAGTGGCGTCGAGGTAGCGAAATGTAGACAGACACGTGCTCTATTTACAATCTGTTTATTTAGAAGATTTTACAGTATGTACAGCTGTGGGGTGACGTTCGGAATCCGCCTCCGTTCCTCCCAGGCGCAGTGCTCCCCATCCCCTGGCTAGAGCATTCTACAACCAGGCGCTTCAGCCCGGACCCCCGATTCCACGCACTGGCAGTGTCGCGACGATTACTCTTCCGCCTCCCGGGACAGCGGTTGCGTCCGCATGCGAGGCACTCTCTACACGAACTCCTTCCTCCTGCAGCTCTGCTCACTTATTTGGTGGGTCACGTGAGACGACACTCTCCACCGCCTGTTCGTCGGGGGGTCACAACTCAGCCTGAGCTTGGCCCTGTTATGCGTTGCTCTTGTTCCCATGTGGCGACCCTTCAATGCCTGTGTAGCGTCGTGGCGCGCTCAAACGGTGAGTACCTACGCAGAGCAGGAAGTTGAACAACGGGCGCGGAGGGTGACGCACTGGGAAGTTCTGCCTAGCGCGGATACGGCGCGGAGGCAATGGGGGCGGCGAAAGGCCTATATAACGGCGCAAGACAATGCTTCTTTCTTGTTTCTCAGCAGCGTCGGCGCGCGGTTGAGCGTAAGTTTGTGCGAGTGGCGCACGTGGGCAAGGGGCCGGCAATTCATTGTCGTGACGAGCGAGACATGCGTTAGGTCTCGGATGTAGAGCGGTGTGGTAGCCGTTCGATTAAAATCTCTCCTAGTAGTGGGATCTATTTAGTTAGTTAATTGTAAGCAGTGAAATTTGTTATTTGTGACTACGGTCTATTATGAATAAACTCACTGTTATTACAACCCACTCTCGTCTGTATTTTGATTACACCCGTATGACGCCACACTGGCTATCCGTTTGAAAATGTCTGGCTTGCATGTGGTGACGTTACGTTAGCAATGCCAGGGACCTAGCAAACTGCCAGAATTGGAAGCATATTCGACACTACGTCCACACACAGCAGCGTACTAGCTATGGGGCCATCCCCCTCCACCTGCCGCCCGCTAGGGACTAAAGAATATCCCAGAGGGTGGCGATGTTCCTACCCCGTTGTAACATATTTGGCGGCTTGCGGCGTTTCCATTCCCATCCGGGACAAACTATAAGCTCTGAACTGGTCTCCCGGTATAAGTGATAATGTATTGCTTGTCGGTTTGAAATGGGAGAGGAAGGGAGAAGGATGGAAAGTAAAAAATTCGATAAGCGTGTACTGCGATTCTTAAGTAATGGTCTAGCGTTTGCCTGATATTGATCGTAGAAAGGACGGAAAACTGGTACAAAATTGTTGAAAACTTAATCACAATTGTTAAAACCCTTCCCCAGATAGTGACTGAATTCAACCCAACTGCATGGATAGTGTCGTTAACACTAAGCAGCATTTTTATTACCTATAATGTAAATAATGTTCTAAGTAGTTAGTGCTGAATTCGAAAATGAATTTAGTTTTCGCCTGACGGCAGTTTTTTTCTGCCCTCTACAGATAGAAGCAGTTGAAAACACTGCATATTGCTTATTATGCCATGAATTCAATTATTTGCTATGGGTGAAAAGTAATCAAAATATGTAAGAGGAACTTCTGTCTTTACAAGACCACAGTTTAAAACTATACCTCTGTAAACACCATATCGCATGTTGAGTATCACATCACCATATGTCACCACATTTATTGAACGAATATTTGAACTTACTGCGCAATAACCTCTAAGCCATAAGTGATGAACCTGGAGGACATCCTCAACAAGACACTTGCCAAATGAAAAGAAAAAAAGAAAAAAAAACGTTATGAAGCTAATGAGATTGCTGTAAAGTTGCCCGACTACTGCTGGCTTCTACGAAAAGACGTTCCTAACGCAATGTATCACAGAAAATATGGAAGAAAATATTTTTAGGCAAGTTTCTTCACTTTCATTTATTTATTGCAGTTTACATTTCGCTCTTTTGTTGCGAGAGTGTCATTTCACCAGATACATGCAAGAGTTTAACTTAAATGATTATTACATTTAAAGTAAGGAATACGCAGGAATTCTAAAATAAGATTTGGATTCAATAATCAAATTGCCTCCTGAAAACAGCGTAATTTTTTCTTGTAACAGAATTTTCTTTTGTAGACCAGTGCAATCCTATACGTCGGAACTCTACCCTAGAAATTTGATGCTGTGGAGGCAAGTGCTGGGCCACCACAGCCAGAATCGTGTCTGACGAAAATCAACAGTCACCGATAGTGAACGCGTGGAGTTTGTTGAAGTGAAGAAAGAGTTGCTCAGTGGAAGCCGATATTTTTGTAAAGTGTTTTGCACACAATTAAAATTATAGCACATGCGTAGTGGAATGGTTTCCTTCGCACCTCAGCTCTATTGGTAGTGGCATTGAGCCACCATCACACGAGTTTCTATAAATGAATCTGAGTGACAAGGTTCACTTCGATGGCACGTGCTTCAAAAATTTAATTTTCGAATCTTCTGAGGTAATATAAAATTCATTAAAATAATCAAGGAATTAACGTAATACGTTTAGCGGTTGTGATAATTCAAAATATGTTTTACGTGAAATAGAAAAGTTTGTATTTAATATACACAGTTGGCAGTCCATAACATCTGTGAATGGTTAAAAAAATGTATGGCACTTACAGGATTCCTCTCTCCTGTAACGATAATTTCTTAATAGTGTTCTCAAAATCTTGATTGTGATATCCTAACGCAAATACATTCGACTATAAATATTAGTTATAAAATTGGGTACGTTCTTTATTTTTCATTACACTTCCGCCATGATTGTTTGATGGAATCGTAATTTTTTTCTCAATGGCGCATCGTTACGAAACAAAAAAATAAATAGATACAGTTTTACCATATCGATTAAATGCAATTCCAAAATATTAAGTTATTTCTGGAGAACTTAGAACAGAAATTGTGCATACATTGCTTGTTTTCTTGAAAAATACTTGTCAGGCATTAGATCAGTTGCCAAAAACCTCTTTGACTTTAAAATATTACAGATCATGTAATAGACAAAAAAACTACTAACACATTGGATGCAATACATCTCCAATCACTTTTTGAACTTTATGTCCAATAGCAAATGTGATTTTTATGATAGCAGTTCCAGTGTTGCACACAATATTCTTAGGGCAACATGAGAGTTAAAATTTGGGCATTTAAAACTTAGTAAACAATACGGCTCGAACCAAAGATATCGTAACTGACTGGAAATCCTTCCCAATCATGTAAAAGTTTCGCCCAATCCTAATTGCTTTCTTCAATTTATACACCAAATTTTCATAAACTATAATGTGAATTTGTTTGGTGTCATTACTTTAACTTTAACGTCCACGTATGTTATAGACCGTAAGTTTGTAATATACACTAGCCTAATTTTCGGAAAATATTCATGAAAAAAAATCCTTCAAAATTAATACATATTTTAATGTGAAAAACAAGTCTTAAATAACACATTTAATTCTTCAGAATAATGCGATAAGAAAAATCCTCTCGTTGAAAAAGTTGTATTTATTTGAGGCTCACTAAGGTAAACTTGCATTCACTAATTCCCTCTCATCCGTTTAAATAATACAAATTCGTATGGTGCTGCATTTATGCTTGTTGCTTGCTCAACAGCCGCCCTTCTACCAACAGAAGGGGCAGAGGAAACGACACTAATCTAATACAGCTTACAGGACATTTCTGACCATTCTTCCAAATAGGTTTACGACCAACGGTCCTAAGCAAAAACATCATACAAAACTTGTCCTAATTCGATTGCAATAGAACTGTGTAATCAGATTTGTCATCCCTGCAATGGATTATCATGTTAAACATGTCCCTTAGAATTCGATCGGTCAATAAAAAAAAAACTTTATAATAGTAGAGGACTTGCGGAGGGGTGACGATTTCATTGTTACGATTTGTAAGGGAAAGTGGCGGTGGTGGCGGGCAGTGTCAAAGCGACTGACGTCATTCCTTGCCTGAAAACTAGATGGCAGCACGAGGGGGTGAATATTCCACGCAGCTGCAACGTTCCCCGCGCCATCTCGCCGTCAGGCTCTGCACCCCAAGTAGAGGGGAGGGCGTCCTGAGGGACTCCACATTGCAAATCTGTTTCGGATGCATAATACTCACGAGCTAATGGTTCGCTACTGATTTTTGCTCCGCTCCGATGATACTTGTAGTAGCTGAAATGCTTTCAAACTACTTGAATCAACCGTTCTGTAGAATATCTTTTCGGAATTCCTGTTCATGATAGCCCAATACCATTGACTATATACCGTTATTTGAAACCAATTTGATTAATTTATTAATGTTGAAATTAGTTATAAATAAATTCTATTTATTTATTTGTTTGTTTTATTCAGAAGATTAAAGTCACATTTTAATAGCTAACAGAATACTGCTCTGTTATAGTTTCTCTTCAGTGCGTGCGGGCGATACATACGATGCGATTTTTTACTATTGTCGGAGGCGCTTCCAGCTGCGGTGCAGGAACCATTTTAACCTTACTTAACATATCACATTTTTGTATTTTACTCAAACATGTGGTGCCAAAAACTGTTGCACACGTCGATAAAGAAACGTTTTCTACTCGAGACAAATTCATCACCAAGCCGTCCATCACTCGCGAAACAATATTTTTTTCTCATACATCTTTATCGAATTCGTGAATTAATTACTATTAATATCCAACATTTTATTTGTGGGATTTGACTTAATGTGGCTGGTCGTTAACTTTCTAGGATATGTAAAATGTATGTCATCATTTAATATGTAATACAAAATCAAATTCACTCTTTCTAAAGGTTTATAGCAAGCATTGTTTGATATTTAGGGAAGCCTTTGTTTCTACCTTCACAAATCCATGCTTCTAATCTGCCGCTTACAATACGTTTGTATAAATACACACAAACACATCAAATTCCCACGTTAGGTTCAAGGAAATGATAGATGGATGGACAGGCTATATGAGGTTTAAGATCAACAAAAAAGTGTCAGATAAGGGATCTCTCATATTCTTTTTCCGCTCCTTTTTTATTTCATATATGCCCAGCCTGTACTAAACTCAACAGACCCAAAGACGTCGAGGAATAATGCATCCTATTCATCTCGAATGTTTCGTACATTAGAATGCCACATAAAGAACATCTTTAGAATATAAATATGAGTGCACGAATATCTGGAACATTGGATAAGAGCTCTCACGCAGGTATCAGATTTCGGTTGCTGTACGTTATATGTTTGAGCCGAGCGTAACCCAACCTCAATTCCTTGCATTCCCGAACTATTATATTTTTGTGCTCTCTCACTCTAGCTCGTACGTGTTTTTCATCAATTACCTCGAATGGGGCTAAAAAGTTCAATTTATATTAATTCAAGATTGGAGAATCTCACGTTATACGTTCTTTTTCTTACGTTACACGTTATTTCCTATTTATTTTTACTTTCCCGTATACGTACGTATACACGGAGTGATATACGTAGCATAGGGAAAGTTACGTAATGCTGCGCGAAAAAATGGCCAATTTTCGGCGGAAAAAAAAATTAATTGGAGGGCCGTGAAAACGAAAAAGTGAATAAAACCAGTTGCTGAATTAAGAAAAAAATCCTCTAACACGTTCTGGTGTAGCCAGAAACCCTGTTTTCTAGGTCCTTGATGCCGAAAAACCAATTGAAAGGAAAACGTTCGTCTGTCTGTGAACACTGCTAGCGCCTACACCATACGTACGATTTCTTCCAAAATGGATATTCCGCGATCGATCTAATTCTAGTCGAAGCTTTGAGATTTTGGAAAAGATTCTTCAAAATTTGGGGGTACTTTATATGAAGCCCCCCGGGGATTTTCAAAATTTTCTCAAAAAACGGCTCCAAATTTTTTCTTAAAATTTCTTTTATGAATAGAGTAAAATACACTTTTTAACATGGCATGTGTCCGATTTTCACGAATAACTCTGAATTTTAGAAAATTGTAAAAGTTTGAATTTTTTTCGGCCTCTTTCTCCAACTACAAAATTGAAGATAGAGATTTTTTCTTCAAATAAAATTTGTTCTGCATATTGAGTTCTTTTATAAAGGTCATGTAAATGTTTTTCAAAATTTTAGTAGTTTTCGTGCAATATGTGCAATTTTAAATTTTAAAAAATTACAAAAACAAGATTTTCTCAAAAACGGCTCCAATTTTTTCCCTTAAAATTTTGGTAGGGATAGTGGTAAATGTACTCTATTAGATGACATAAAAGCATTATTGTTCTATAGGTTGGTTTTTTCAAAAATTACAAAAATGTGAATTTCTTCACGTTTCTCACGTCGATAATATTTACATTAGCGGCGATTTTTTCACAATATTATATTTACATGTGCATTAAATAATGTCAAGTAAAGTTTCTCGAAATACAACCGTTTTCTGTGAAAAGTAGCTCAAAATTTCGCATTTTCAGAAACGCTCACACGCCATTTTCTCATATATGGCTGCAAATTTTTTCTTGAAACTTTTGTAACGGATAGTGGTAATTACACTCTTTAGTATAGCGTTAAGTTTATTTTGAGTTTTTTTTCTTTCTTCTTCTTCTTCTTCTTCTTCAAAAATTACATAATTGTAATTTTTTTGAAAGCTCTCTCACATCTTTAATATGCACATTACCAGCAATTTGTAAACAGTATTATATTTGGGAATGTAAGCGCTTCAAATAACTTAAGATAAAGTATTTTGAAAACTCAAACATTTTCTGTGAAAATGAGCTTCAAATTTCGCATTTTTAGTAGCGCTAAAACGTCATTTTCTCTTAAACGGCACATAAGTTTTAAAAGAAAATTGCCATTTATGACTAGGTTTTTGTGTTTTTTAATATTCTAAAATTAATATTTCCGTTCTACCAATAGGAAACCGAAAAATTAAGAAAATGACAAAAAAATCTACTTTTGGCGGTGATAGATGGCAGCTGGCAAGAAAGAGTTTGTGGCAATTACAAATAGCTAGCGAAGACCCAAGAAATAGAAAATCAATACGAGAAAGTCTGTGCCATTCTGTAGCACCACTAGTTCAATGGCTTTCTTCTCGCGCCTGAAGTAAACGAGTTTGATCAGAAAAGGAATAGCATGTTTTATATAACAAGTTGTAACGTCGCAGCGCAAAACCAATATATCTTTTAACCATATTTATTCAATCTCGTCAACATCGTCATCCACATCCAACATCGCACAACATCGTCAAGATGATAACCAGGTTTCCAATGGAGCTAACAGTGAACTTGATATTTTACTGTCTTAAGGAAAAATGTGTGCTTTTAGTAACCGTTTGATGTTCTGGATCAAAATATTCCGTTTACTTTACGCCATAATTTCATGGAGAAATGAGAATGGGTTTCTTCTGAACCCGTTTGAAAAGATTGTTAGCCCGCATATTATTGCGTATTTTTCGATCCCTTGCTTGCTTATTTATTTCTCGCCTTAACGTTCCGAAAAGCAGTAAATTACACATAGTACACATTAAAAGCAACACAATGATGTAACTCAAAGAATCATTGCGGGCGGATTAAATTGCGGAGAAGGGTTGCCTCCAGCCATGCAGTATCAGGATCTCTGAAACACGCGTAACGAAATTGATCAACAGCTAACAGAGGGTTCGTGAAATCTCTCCGGAACAGACTTCCACCCTAAGCGAAGTTAAAGATATTTACTACGTCAAATGATATTTCTTATGATACTAATACGATGTACTACATCGTATGGTCGCACAACTCCGAAGGTTTTGCCAATATTGAGGCCCTTGGGTGATGATATATTTATGAGTATATGTTGTACCAAATTTCTTTGAGCTTGTCATCTGAGAGTCACGAGATGACAGTCAACTTATGCGACGATCTGGTCCACTTCAAAACATTCTCGGTATCAGTTCACTTGCAAACTTAAAATAGTATCTAAATAAATAACCTACAAGATTATAATAACATGGTGTAGTTAATATGTGGGAGTCTGTGTTTATTTTCGGTTTTATTTTGGCAATGGTAATAATAAAAATTCGTCGACAACATATCAATAGTTTTTAATGAAAAGGAATTGGATTGACGTAGTCGGCAGCTTAGACAATGACAGAGGACATTGATGAGGCGAGTGCTGTGTTAAGGAGCGGTGTTATTTTATAGGAATTCATGGGGAGAAAGAGCATGAAGTACATGAAGGAATGCGAGGAAGAAAGTGTCGGTAGAATGTGGAAAATTACAAGAGATGTTAATCTGGTGCCATATGGTAAGTCCATAAATACTCCAAATTATGATATGTGCTATTATTATACGAGTATAAAATTAATTGTTAATTTAAGGCGAATGTTAAATTAAAAAACATTAAATTTGGAAAATCCCTTTATATTATAGACCTAATGAAGGCTGCATAAAAACCGAAACGTGGGAACTTTAAAAACTCAAGAAATTTCCTTACGAATAATTCATGAGGTCAAGAAATCAAGCAAATGTGCTGACATTTCTAACAGTTTTGAAACCACAAAAACTGGTTAATTGATTAAAAAAAGAGCTAGCTCTCTGAGAAGAATGACTACTCTATATCCTCAGAATCCGATTCTGGGTATCTCAATATTTCAAGAATATGTGTTTTCTGTCCGTCATTCAGAAATCGTGGTGGTAATCCCACTTTTTCCTAGATTTCTATAATTTTTACCTTCAGAAAAATTAAGATATTGGTTTATGGGAATTGAGTTTCTAAATGTTTAGGACTAATAATAGTTGAGATGGAATTTACGAAAATAATGTTGAATATATGAAATTGGTAATGGGGAACGTGTAGTTTATCACATTCAAAATATGTTTTTGCTCATGTTGTTTAAAATACTTCTTGAATTTTGTTATTTTCCGAAAATTACCAACACTATTCTCACTATTATTGACTACGGTAGGCTGAAAATTAATGTCTGTGCAAAACCCTTTCATCTGAACGTGTAGCGTTAAATCTGATCGCTCACGAAACTTTGGAGCGTGA
Organism: Acheta domesticus; assembly: GCA_031308135.1. Classification (NCBI taxonomy): domain Eukaryota; kingdom Metazoa; phylum Arthropoda; class Insecta; order Orthoptera; family Gryllidae; genus Acheta; species Acheta domesticus. Next base: position 38,488,441 of record JAHLJT010002406.1, read on the forward strand.
AACGTACTTACGATCAAAATTCATTCCTCTTAGACTTTCAAGGGTTTGGCTCTTTTGAATCAATATCGTGGACACACCACTACCACAATAATAAACATTCATGATTTCTCATTGATTTATTTAATTAAAAAATTAAAGTTCAGATTTTTGCCAATATTCCGAATCGTCACATTCATTCGTTTCTATGTATGTAATGTAAAATATGTCCATTTCTTAATGTAAAATAAAAGGATTCATCTAACTTGATTTTATTAATAAAATAGTATTGAGGATAACGAATAATAATGTATTATGTATGTATGTGATTCCCACTTATTTGATACATAATATTTTTGTTCATTTCCATCAAAAAGATGAAAGAAGAAATCGAAAAGCAATCAAATGAAATATCATAAAAATCTGTATTGTATGAAATTTTAATGTTAATATTCAAGCGAGTCTTTACAGCAATTACGTTCTATAATAATAATAATAATAATAATAATAATAATAATAATAATAATAATAATAATAATTGTTCCGAAATAACTTTGCAAAACCTGTATTAGGGAACGGTCAAGCTGCTATACCTGAACGATCAATCGCTATGTAAAAGTTATTTTCAATCTCCGAAAATTTTAAAGATTAGGAAAATAATGAATCATTCTAGTGCGGTAAATATTAACTCGTTACATTAACTATAAGCAATAAATAGAGCACTGTAATTACTTTTCGTATACTAAAAAATTACTTAATATGGAAGTGAAGTGAGTAAACGTGGAGTTAGTTTCATACGGTTAGTTTCATGAGAAAATGATGTAAATTTCTGAAACTAATATGTTGACATTTCTTTAGGTATAATCGTTTCAATATTTTTTGTAGTGTTGATAAGTGCTCACATAACTTAAATTTATCTGTAACAATTTTTTTACTTAGAAGTTCACACGCTGTTTTCTCTAAATTCATTGAGATATTGTGACGTGATGGTTACGATCACTAAATCGTTTAAACAATAAAATTCTAGTTAGCATAGAATAAAATATTATTAAAATAATTACCCAAAAACACAAAGTTAGAAATTTTCAGTAAAATCAGCGCCACATTTCTCAAGAGGGTTTGGGCGCTCACGATCCTAGGAGCTGCAGAAATCCAAAGCCGCAAGGAGATGGAGTCCAAAACTTCGCCCTCGTACGCCTTCGGACTTGTTACCCAGATAACACACTGACGACTTCATCTGGCCGCCCTCCTGCGCGACGAGTCGAGGGGTCCTATTCTAAATCCCGGAGCCGTGTGATTTCATTCGAGTGCTATCTCAGCCCCTGCGCGAAAGAGACGGAGAGAGACGACGGATCGCGGGGAAATCTCGTTATTCTCCGGCCGAACCCCGCGGCGACAGGCAGGAAGCGGCGGTGGAGGCGGAGAGCTTGCCGTCGCTTTCCCTGGGGGAACGGTTGCCTGCAGCAACACTCAACAACCCCGCCGTACACACGACTTCACCTCAAAGCGAACGGTTATTGAGTTAGCCGCGAAGAAGGGTGCCTCGTCGGGACGAGATAAAAGAAACATTATGATTTGAAAAGGAACACGCTGTCAAGACGCACACACAAAAATCACATCATAATCCTATCTCGACGCTGGCATTTGAATCGCGCTCTGCGAAGGGTAGTCCTCCCTTAAGACGACAGCAGTAGAGTTCCGAGATCAGCACGACCGATGCGATATATATATTAAGAAAGAAAATGTGTTTCGCGAGGTGCCTCAGGAACTCGTGTCGGGGTCTGAGTTTCGTTCGTTTCGGTCTGGCGGACGCGAATCGAACTGACGACGCGGTGTCGGACGCAGAGCGCTCTAACAGTTGAAACCTGAACCTCCGGCACAGGAGCGCTCAGGTGGCGGATGCCGGCAACTTTAAGCTCCGCCCCTGCGGCCTCGAGGCCCCGCCCAGGTCTCCCCCACTCGGCGGGCGACCCCTTAAAATTGATTGACGGATTGGACGCGCAGTCCCTCGGGAGGGGGAGCGCCTCGCGGAGGGGAGGGACGGAGAAATAATAATGGCTGCCGGGAGGAGGGGTGTCGGCAGGTCTCGGCGGAAGCAGGCGAGGCGGGGAGACTTGGCTGTGCGGCTAATGTGACAGATGAGGCGTTGAGATATTCGAGCCCGGTGAGGGCTTGAGCAGTCTACGACCCCTGTTTGGGAGAATATAAGCCGCTGTGCGGGAGAGCAACCCCCCACCCCATCCCCACCAGCGAGCCGAGGCTTTTCGTGGAAGCGCGAGCTGTGTACCTAAAAGCGCCAGCCAAACGTATCGAGAAAAAAGCAAACTATAAATGCGATTTCCGACGAGAAAGAAGGTTGTTCGATACTTTATCGATCTCTGCCAATGCTTCAGTCGTGGAAGTGCCGTCGTGTCGTTCGGACGGCGAACGCGCCTGGCGACCGTGACTTCGACTTGCACGGGCGTCTCTTTGCAGCAGGGGCAGGGTGGGGGAGTTACGCACACTATTTATGTAAATTTGTCCACTTTTTTTGTTTAAACTAAAGACGGCTTCGGACAACGTATCATAACGATGTCTGTAACATTCAGTTCGTGAAGCAATTACATGGCGTACAGATAAATGGTTTGCCGTGGCTTATTATTCCAAACTGTGTCGTCAAAGAATATTATGAGGATCGGGATTTCAGGGGTACATGTAGATCCCGTAACTTTAACCACTGATGCTCTAACAGCTGCCATTAGCATAGACATTGTGTAAGTCCACTTTCCTAATTTTATTGTACGAGTATATGTTCCCATTAATGCAGGTATACGACTGCGACAATTCATGAAGAACAGCATGTACAGCAGCGGATTTAGAATTTTCGAGACCCTATGCATAATCGATTTGGGCCCCCCTTTTTTACGTTCATCAATAACATGAAATCATCAATAAATTGAAGATTTTAACATTTTTATTCAAAATTAATTAAACAATAGAAACGTGTCTTTAAGTAATAATTTTATTCAAATTTTAAATTTAAAAATGGATGATAATCGAGAGTATATAAAATTATACCAATTATGCATTTGAATATTTTCATTAAAATGTTTAGCAAATTTACCATTTTGTTTAATAATTTTTGAGGTACCTTGGATTCTGTAGCTTATTTAGCCCAACGGAAAATCCGCCACTCCGCGGCTACCATGGTAGCTTTAATCACTCATTTTAAAAAAATGTAGTGTTTTCGTGCGGAGGAACCACAGATGTGTAGTAGTAGGAGCACATTTCCCCCTTTGAATCCCGAAATTTTACGTGCCAAAAACGCCCATGTCAACTTGAGTTACTCAAGCATTAATGTTCATCGACGAGACATTAAAGGGATATTGTTCAGTTTTCAGAATTTATATACAAATTGGAATAACTTTATTAAATAAATAAATAAACAAACCTAACAACATATTCACACAAAACAGCTGAAAATTAAAAATGAACGGGTCTGGAACACGGTTAGAAATGATTCGCATAATTTTAAACTTCGAGGTCGTTAATGTTGATTGAAATCTCATTGTCATGTAGACAAGGCGGACTGTGTTCTAATGTATTTCTTTCAGCTCCACGGAGTAAATTTGTTTGTTATACAAGCATCAATTAATTTCAAATCCAATGAGCTGCGAAATAATGACGATTTTTAATATTTTATTTTCGATTATTATTTCGGAATAGTAATATATGATATAAATATAACATTTTGAGTTAATGCATAATTTTAAGCAACATTCAAATTTGATTTACCCGTAGGTTACAAAGG
>JAHLJT010002406.1:38492306-38534549 GCA_031308135.1 Acheta domesticus
CTTCAAGAGGGTCAAACCAACATTTTTACCAGCCTATCTTATTAGTTTTAAGCGAAGCATTTTGAGCAGGATCAGCTTTATTGTATTTTATTTTTATCAATTAACATATTTGATGTACCAGGCACAGACCACTTGTATTCTCCCTCGCTCGCTTGGGCGGGAAACGCAACGGAAACTGGCCTCAACCGCCAACAGAGCAAAGTCCTCCAGAAGTCAAAACATGTTAACAATATGCTTTTCACAAACAAATGCAAATATTGGGCCCAAAGTGCTGCATGGGATAAGTTTAAAAAAATTCCGTATTCCTGTGCAGCAGACCAAGCATACGTGGTGTTTTGTGAAACAACGGCACAGTAGAAAGCTCTCACATCGGAGTGTACCCCGTGGTATCAAACGACCTCGTTGTCATTGTCGGATTCAGCACTATTCATCGCGTCCATGATGGGATGGGGGAAGGTGATTGATTCAGTCATCAAGAGGGTCAAACAAACCATTTTTACCAGCTTATCTAATTCTAGATGAACCGGTGTACGTAAAGGATTCTCAAATACTACCATTTTTAAAACTATATTTAATTTTTTAAGCATAATTTAAGTTTTTAATGAATTATTTTGGCCCGGATCAGCTTCAACACAATAACAGTTTTTTGCATTATTTTAGCATTTTTATTTTGAATTAACGTCAGTGACATACCGATCTCGAAGTATTTGGATTTTCCCTCTCTCGCATGAGTGGGAAATGCAACGGAAACCTGTCTCATAATCTCAACAGAGAGCAAAGCAAAATCCTCCAGATGTGAAATAAACTGTTAGCAATATGATTTTCACGTACACAAATGCAAATATCGAGTATCTTTTTCTTTAAAGATAAGATTGTAATAACGTCTAGAAAAAATCTTATTTGGTAGATTAGGAGATAGAAAAAGAAAACCTGTGTCCCTAATGGACAGGAAAATCTGGTTTTAAGCCACTAAAACGCAGCGTAATTGAGTTATGCACGACAATAGTGTGGTGCAGGTGCTGCATCTGTACGCTGTATATTTAATTTAATATAATTTAAAACGTATTATAAATAAATTTTTGCTTTCTGCACTCCTTCTCTATAAAAACTTTTACTATACAAAATATCACACATATCCGTGCGTGAAGGGGTACAAAATTTTCTCTTTACGTATAGACATACATATTCTCCCTCGTTTTAGCCCACGTTCATTTCTAAGTCGCGATCGTCGTGCTCTGAAGTGCCTGATAGATCAGCTCAAAACCCGAGGAACACACTGACGGAAAAATTTATTTTCATGAAAGGACAATTGCTCTTAAATAATGAACCATACCGTTATGAAAAACTATTAAGTGAATTATGTATAGGAAAATCATTCTACTAAGTATACTTTCAAATTTTCTTTGGCGGCTGAACCGCCACCACAACCATTATCTGTCCCCGTTCAATATCATCCACAGTATCATCATCACTCGTCTAGGGCGTTAAATTCCTGGCGTCACACGCTCAGAGAAATCGGATTGCAGGGAAATTCAACTACGCCGGGAGAAACGACACCCTCAAGGTCGTTCTGCACGCGGAATACCTGTCGTTGGCAACATTACGATTCTTGCGGTTCCATGAACTTGGGAGTTTGAGCCGTATTGAACACAACGGTTTGGAGGGTTGATTATAAGGAACTTCAAAAAATCACGATTTCACTTCTGATCGTTTTGGAACAAAATACGTACTCTAAAAATCACCTGGGGGCTCCATATATAATTAACTATAAGAATACAATTCACACGATTTGAATACTATTTTCTACACTAAAAGAAGTATCATTCAATACTCGCGCCAGAAAGATCAATGATTCCAAAGTATCTTCCTTTGCAATCACCTTGTGCTTTATATCACTGAAGGCCATGACGAGTGGCTTACCTTTAAAATGTCGTCTTTTCTTGAAGTACTTTTCTGCATTGAACAGTACGCAGCCCGCCGGGCGTGTCTAGGCGAGCACTGGCCAAGCCCAAGAATCAAGTAACACGCACCAGACATGGCGCGCCATATCGCGCGGCCGTGGTTCGATCTCTCTCGATGTTCGATTACGCCATTCAGCTGCCTCGCCCGTCCACAAGCAGGAGGCCCGGCGGGCGGCGACGCAGTGGGCGACCGGCCCGCATGGCGCAGGGGCTCCGGAGCGGTGCGGGCGTGGACGGGGCGCGTGGGCGTGGCGCCCGCCGCGGGCGGGAGGGCGTGGGCGCTCGGGGGCGATGGAGGCGGAGGACGGGGGGCGCCGCAGCGCTCCCTGGCAACGCATCGCGCCAGCAGCAAGTGGCGCACGAAGCATTGTCGCGACCGTTGCGAGGTGAAGACTGCCAGCGTCACCAGTAGTGCCGTCTTAACGCACGGACCCGAGAGGCCCTGGCCCAAAGCACTCAGTAGAAAAAAATGTTTTTTCAAAAAATAAAATAAAAAACATATAAGACAGTGATTTAATATTTATAACACGGAATGTTGCTGGTTAAAGGGTTTCCAATTTACTTTGTATATTCTATAAAAAATTTAAACTATTTAATTTGTAGTGTTTTCTACGTAATTATAAATCTGTTGCTCTTACGTATACACACATTTATATAAAAGTGTGTATGTGTAATATGTTTATGTAAATGTGTGTATAGCCTCGAGACCAGGAATATTTCGTGTCCACTTGAGAGTCAACTTTCATTCAGTGTGTGTGTGTGTGTGTGTGTGTTTGAATATTCTTACATTGACACACTAATAAATACTATTATTTTTTTTAAATATAAAAATACAACGTGAATTGTTAAGATTTTCTTTACACTTCAGCATCGAAATTTGGGGGGGGGGAGGATAGGTGAAACTAAGAATAGCAAGCCCCCAAATTAACCTGGATCCAAGGGCCCAATGCTGTTCAAACTGCCAGGTCATCAGCGTGTTTTTCCAAACATGTCAGCTTAATGCTATGCTTCCTTGTGAGACAAATTCTTGACAAAGATTCGAGGCCAGTCTCAGGGTGTTGTCCTTTAGATATCACATTCGCCCTCGAGACATTTTCTCGAGACTCGACAGTCACTGCAGTCTCGAGACCAGGAATATTTCGTGGCCACTTGAGAGTCAACTTGCATTCAGTTGTTGATTTAATCGCTGTTTACTTTTTACTTTCCTGTATACATATGTATATACGGAGTAATATACGTATAGGGAAAGTTATGTAATGCTGCGCGAAAAAACGGCGTATTTTAGACAGAAAAAGATTCATTGCCAGGCCCTGACAACAAAAAAGTGGATACAACCAGTTGCCAAATTAAGAAGAAAATCCCCTAAAACGTGGTGTAGCCAGAATCCCTGTTTTCTGAGACCTTGATAGCGAAAAACTAATAGAAAGCAAAACGTCCGTCTGTGAACGCCACTAGCGCCTAAACCACTCGAAGGATTTTTTTCCAAATTGAAAAACACTCCTGTCCATCTGGCTCTGTACTGCGAATAATATTTCTGCCGACTTGACAGCTCCCGGCTGGCAGGGGAGAGGGGGTTCCGTTATCCAATCAGAGGCTTGAAATTGTGATGTCACTACATTGAGTCTCGCGGGGCTACCACCTCCACTGGTCCTTGTTCTACCTGGGGGACAAGTCCCCAGGGTGGGCACCTATGGCTCTTAGCCTTTATCCTCCCCCCCTCCAACTACGTACAAGGACGTCGCCGGGCAGGTAACTGGATCCGGCCGGTACCCAGTTTGCCATCGCGGCAACCTTCCCATTCACTGCCTGGGTGGGGCCGCCCTGCCATCTCAGAGCTAGCTATCCAGGCTAGTACCTTATATATATATATATATATATATATATATATATATATATTATATATAGTAACTCGTCACTCACGTGCGCCGCGACGCCGCGTCCCTCCTCTTTGCCCAGAGTATCGGGCCACTGCCACGACGAAGCCGTGAGCCCAAATGGGGGCCACCCTGGCTGAAGGCCGGAGGCCTGGGGCCCCAATCCGTCTTCCCACTGGCACACGTTACCCTACTGACCTGGGTGAGACCGTGACCAAGGGAACCTGGCGGATGGTCGTTTAACCACCGGACTTGAATTTGTGGGATTCAGAGAACCCAGAGGGGTCTCCTGCACCCAATCCTGCCATGAGGTTGACGCGCCAGGGCCCCAACTGGTAGGTCGCCGGGTTGAACCGTCTCGACCAGGAGCTTAGCATCGCCCGCTCACTGCCTACACGTTAGGCTAACGACCTGAGTGGGGTCGCAAGAGTAGAGATACGGGTAGTCATCTGAGTTCCACCAGAGGTCGTGTCCACCTACGCAGCCACGAACCCCCCTGAGGGATGTCACTACAGAGTTGCCGACGTTTACGAAGAAACAAAATCTAATAGCGAAGCAACTGAAAATTTAAGTGCGCCGAGCGCCATTACTTGTTTGTTTATGTGACGTGTGTGCGGCTGTGTCATCTAGTGATACTTAAAAGCTGACACTTAAAGGCTGATATACATATGACACAAGGTATATGTACATCCACCTGAAAGGACATTTCTAATTTTATTTGTATGCCAATGCATTCAATTGGACGTCTCCTTCAAAACCAAAAATAACAGGTAAAGTCAATAACTTCGAAAAGTCTTCGAAAATCTTCCTGTGAACGTTCTGTGAAATGTATGTACTCAAACCAAGGTACTTTTATAAAAACATTTCATTGAAAAAAAATGGTATCTTCATAATTGTAATCGTAGGAACACGCCGAAAAAAGTTTGAATTTGTTCAATTATCGAAAAATCAGGTTTTTCAACCAACACAAGACCTACACAATGATAGATTGGTTACAGGGAAATCCATTGTGATTCTAATGAACGGGAAAGTAACTAGTTCAGCTTAATAGAATCTAATGAACCTAGCGAAAAGGTGAGTTGAGACGACCTCATTGTTGAAAAATTGCAAACTGTTCTCTATCTCATCCTCAATATAAATAATATGCACAATTAGTGACATTATGGAAATTAGAAAATTATAAAACAATGAAACCAAGCTGACATGCACTTCATCCTCCACCTTCAATTACGTTCCTGTGTTGTCATGGAAAGGACCATCATCGGAGCAACGCGGAGCATTTCAGGTCTATATTAGCAGATTAATTCGCATCTCGAAAAAAATTGTGATTCGAAAATAAAACTTAAAGTTCTTTTAACGAATAAATGCGACGAAAGTCCTTAGAAATATTAAAAAAAAAATAACAAAAAGTTAAAGGTTCAAAGAGAGAGAGTGGTGTCAGTGTCAGTGTCAGAGAGTTGGTGTCAGTGTCAAGAGCCTTAACGCAAATCCCGAACGTCATGAAGGACAGCTATCTAATACATTGTGATAAATGCACCAGCAACCTCGGTAGCTTCCTTAAGTTACTACAAGAAAATGGATGGAAATTTAACGCTAGAACAGACTTTGAATTCAGAAATTACTTTTCTTGGTCTTTTGCACTAACCAGCAAGTATTTTATAAAATGTTGTGTATGACAAATTTCAACACACAACACCAAAACCTAACCATAAAAATGTTACTAGTACCATTGCCAACTACGTATTTAAAATATATCAAACATCTATCAGTCGTCAGCTTTTCAGTTGCACATCACCACCTGGTGTATTACAGGCTCTATACATCTTACACACTGACCAATCAGGACCAACTACAGCGCGTCCACTCGTTATGGAGGTACCCTGCATTCAGAGAGGATTTGAATCGGTCAGAAGTTCTCCCAGCGAGCGGAGACAGACCCAAGAAGCGCTACACAATAATTTTCTGCTCGTTTTCCGATCACTCCGACATATTCAACTTTAACTGTATACGTTAGCTTCCGATAAAATCCAGTCATAATTTATTTCGCAAAATCTAATCCAACGCACGTCTTCACGCGCAGATTCTCGCGTTCTACCGTGTCATGCATTGGAGCAACACACCAACAAAGAAGAAATGGATGCTACGCAATCTACTTCTGGTGCATCAAGTAAGCCAGCAGATCTTACTTCGCCCACGCCACATACGACCATCAAAATTACGATGGCGCTTCCACATCATTTAAAACGCAGATCATCTCCAGCGATTTGAATACATCACTTCAGTTGTGAGTAGAAGTGCTTCAAAAGACTTACAATGAAGATTTTCAAAAACAGCAAAAATTCTGCGAATAAGAACGTCAAATTTCCCTTTGGAGTAACGCTACATTTTCTCGAACACATCTACAAACTTTTCCACGAATATTTCCATATTCAACTAAATGTTTTGTCCATGTTATACATATTACAAACTGAGGATTTAGGACCACTCAGGACGCGTCTCCGGATTCTCGCGGTGCCGTGCACTGCGAAGGGCTTTGTTCGTGTCGGAGTTTGCCCCAGCAAGCCGAGGCAGACTCAAGAAACGCTATATTGTTATTTTCCGCTCGTTTTCAAAAAAAAAAGGTAGCCTCCGATGAAATGCAATCATTATATCTTTCGTTAACGTATGTCCCAGATGTTGGTTCCGAGGTACTTCCGCGGTCTACAGCGTATGACTGATAGTAACACATCAAGAAAGAAGAAATCTGCTTCTACCCGAATCCTACGTCTGGTACATAAAGTACGCCAATAGATCTTACTAAGGTCACGCGACACAAAACCATCAAGAACTACAATGACACCTCTGGATTGTCCTCCGCAGATTTCAATGCCGTGCCAGCTCTAATTGGAAGTCGTTCGCGCAGGGAATTATCTTTGCACTAGAAAGGTTATCGGTAATTGAACATTTTTTGACATCCTATAACGTCGCTAGTATTTACTTAAACACAATATGTATACATTATTTAATTTGTTTAATCAAGAATTCAAATGTCAGGTAACCGTTTTTTCGATAACTCTAACGTTTCCCTTGGAAATAATCGTTCTCGAGTTCTATCGCGTCGTGAGTAGGCGCAACTCATCAAGAAAGAAGTAATTGCATGCTACTCAATCTACTTCTGGTACATCGAGTACGGCAATAGATCGTCCTATGCCCACGCGACACCAACCATCAAGGACTATGATGACATTTCCTTGCACTCTATCTATTGGCACTATCAGCACTCATAAATTGGAGATAATTAGATTGAGAAGGGGAAGATATTAGAGGTGAAGTGGAGGAACCGTGAGGGGATGGGATAGATGGCGAAATCAACGCAGGCCACCCTTCTGTTCGAGGGGAGCCTATAGAGCGTCCAAGCATTGATTGCAGTACAGAGCTTATGGAGAACAGCGTTGTCACTTCTCAGCAGCCTGGAGCAAATTAGAATACCACTTGAACGGAAATAATTTCAAAACATGTTAAATAGATGGCTTAATATTAGAAAATTTTTGATAAAAAAAGATGTATTATTTTTATTAGAATTATTATTTAAAAAAACAGACCTTTAAAATGAGAGTTAAAACTGAAATATCAATAGCAAAACAAGTCCAAATCCAGTTGGAACATTGTTAATTCATCACATACTGACGAGGCTTGAATTGTTTTGCGCGAATGACATCGATATCAAGGTCAATATTGCTAATTTTTAGTCTCAAGTCATTTTATACGTCCAATACATCCACTTTTTTATGTAAAATAAAGGGAAAATACTCATTCACAAAGGTGAGATGATGTGGATGGTATCAAATACTGCAAGGGTTTGTGCGGACAATGCATAATATTCTTTTCGAACACCCAGCTAATAATTCGTCACCTATTCGCATTTGAAAGCACATTTTACGACAACTCAAGAACATGATTCATACAGAAATGTGGTTGGTCTCATATCAAAATTGGACTTCCCTTGTCATTTCATCCGCTGCGTGTTTGTGCTTTTCTGCAATAATAAAAAAGTTTCTCGCATAGTGAAAATTTAAGAATGTCAAAATGTAGAAATAAGCATTTGTCTATCATTTATAATTAATTTCATGGAAATTAAACAATAAAACTAAATTACAAAATAGCCATCACATTCATAAGAGTTCTGGGAATAACTGGTAAAAAACTCAATTGTCTAAGATCAACACCAATTGAAGCTATCGTTGAATGAACTTGTTAAGTACTTGCGCGTGAAACAAAATGGACGAGTCGAATAACCCCGAGCCTCCTGAATCAACACAGCTTGCGGTAGAAAGAGAGAGTCTTATGTAAAATTGTATTGGATAGAAAGAGAGGGCAATACTCCATAAGGCGCCGTACTGCAATCAAATGTTTGGATGCACAATAGGTGTGTGATGAGAGCACTGTTACTAATGTCGGGAAGAAGATACTGTTTCGGAAGGGATGGGAGTGGAGTTGGAGTACAGGAACAGTAGAAGAAGGGGATAGATGGCAAAGCGACAGCGAAAAAACAACTCTGCCCTCTCTGGGCTTCATCTCTACTCTAATATCCGCCGCGAAAAAGGTAAGGTCAAGAACTAACGCTGAAGGTAATGAGTAGTTGAACAGAGCATTGACGAACAATGTGGGCACTCTAAAGAATATCGGGAAGAAGATACGGTTTCTCAGCGATTGCAGGTGCAGTAGAGGAATCCTTAGAGAAAGCGGTAGGCGGTTAGCGATAGACAAAATCGAATACAGATCTCTCTTCCTCTCATCTCCACCTGCGACTCCGCTAACCACTTTTGAAAAAAAAATGGACCCTTTGTACATGTAGGGTATGTGTAACATTCCGCCCATGAATGACCTCTGCGGTCGAAGGTTTCTGAGCACTGCGCGGTCTTGCAAGTCGTAAAGTATGTCTAGGACGACAATGGGAAAAAAAGATGCACAGCTCGAAATCGATATTCGGCATTCCCTCTTTTCCCATTATTGCGTCAGAATTGTTTAAAATAGAATAGTAGACAGGATCGATTCAACAATGAAAACTTTATTTCACATAACAGGAAAATGCGTGGGCATCTGAGGCATAATCTACGAGTTGTAGGACGTGTCACATTACATAATGATACGAGCTAGTAGCCATTATTCTCGTGGCACCTCTGACATGCCGTATGAGCAGTTGGAGGTGTATTATGTTTGTGGCTTACGAGTGCAAAGGGTTAAGGTTTAACATCGTAGGCGATGAAGGTAAAGTGGACAGAATACACTTCTTCCCATAGAATAACAGGCTGTTTTAAGTGTTTCTGACGTAAAACAAATAAATGAAAGCACTTTCATGAAAGTTGAGAAGATACGGTTTCGAAGGGAAAGGTATTGGTGGTAAAGTAGAGAAACCATGGGGGGATGGGGAAGATGTAGAAGCGAGGGCCACAAACCAACGCAGGCGAAATACCTGAGAGCACTCCTAAGTGTGTCTGCAAAGAAATATGATTTTAGAGGTAGGGATTGGGTAAAGCGAAATGGAATTGTGATGGGATGAGATACATGGAGAAACGAGAGCCAAAAACCTACGAAGTTTTGTCTGCGTTTCGTCTCTGCTTGGGGGGAGCCTGAAGTGACATACGAGCACAAGAATGCCGGGAAAATATATAATTTGGAAACAAATGGAGATAAGTTTCTAAGAAACATTGTCTCGGGATGGTTTGATTGTCCTAACAAATAATTGGTCAAATAGAATAAAAGAGTTTGAACTTATATTTTCACAATTCAGTGGACAGCATAGTGTATGCAAAGACCGAATTGTGGTACGGTCACAGACATTTTCATCTTTGATCATCAAGTGGTAAAGTTATACGCCAGGACCAGGATATTTATTAGGATGTGACATTTAAATATTGAAGCCAAAGCAAGATCTGCTGAACTTCACAACCGAACGTCAAAAAAGTGGCAGGCTTCATTTTCTTCTTTCAAAACGGAGTTAAGGTATACGTTAATTTTTTCTTTTCTTGTTTTCGTATTTTGCAACATTCTTCGGAACAACTAGGGGTGATTGAATTCCATAAAATGTAATGTGATTTCGTACTGTTCAAGTTACGGATTAAGAGAAAGGTAAATCATGTATGAGCCGTTTACGTCCTACGTACAGTTTAAAATACCCTGCAGAGCGCTTTTGGAAACATTTCTGGCTGGATTAACGCTCACTTCTAAAAGCTCCTTTGAGAAAACTAGACAATTGATTTAAGATATTATTGTCGTTCTTTATTGTGAACGGATATTAATGAACGTTCTTCTGTATACTAGAATAATTAGCGTTATTTGACTTTGTTTTCAAACTGCTGCATGGGCGCGACGGCGAGTGGTTCTCGATAGGGACGTCATGCGCTGAAGGCATTGCGCATCCACTCATTTCGCCCTACCTCTTATTCTAGGTACTTTGGGTTGCACCTATCCTGCCGCCTGAAAGCCGCGAATCTAAACTTTCTCAGATTTCGTGTCGTCCGCGCTCAACGAGCTGAGGTCACTGACATCTTAGACCCAGCAGGTAAAACTACGGAATCCCACCGAATTAACCTGCCCACACCGGCAACAATTTGCAGCTACATAAAGCTGTTGCAGCAATAGTAGCCGAGACCGAAACCTTTAAGGTCATTTAGGTCAACTTCCTCGAGCTTAGTGTGTCAGTCTCGTCCACCCAGGCGGTCATCACCAGGCATGACAACGAAGATCCATTATCTAGAATGGTCAGCTCAAAGTTATCCGCTGAGTCGCTAACTCACGAAGCACTAGGCATATTCGGTCAATTTGTCGCCTTTTCCCACCAACTCATTAAAGAACCGACCGCGAACAACGATACCACTTGGCATGCATCACTCCAGTTCCAGGACCACAATTACCACCTGAGTGGATAATCAATCGCAACGTACGTCGGAACCTGCTTCCTCCCTACCTGGTCAGAGTTTTCAACTCTGTATCTTTGACCGTCGGCGATTATCGCCGAAAGATCAGAGAAAAGCTAGCTGTGACAAAACGCTAGCATTGCGACTAGGATATGGAGTTCAATCATTTAACGAGAATTCACTGGCAAGACAAAACTTCTTTCATGTGCCATGTGGGGGAAGCTCACGAGCCAAAACGATGGTTCACGGAGAATACGCGACCCAGAATCGCAACATCAACCTCACGGAAGTAATTCAACTTTCAGTACGCGCGCATTACCAGCTTTTAACACGACCGAGGCGATCCGCCACGAGATAGCTCGGCTGGAGAGTTTTAAACAATACGAGGAAAACCCAGCAGACGTTGTTCTGCCCTTCATCTCCCTCTTTCCCCTCCCATCTCCGTTCCTCACTATCTCTCCCTCTCTTACCCTGTTACTGTGTGTCTGTCTCTGCCGTTCACTGTCCCTCTCATTCACATTTACTTGCCGATTCTGCGCGTCTCTGAGCAAGTGAGGTAATATAGGGAAGCGCCGTACCAGCAAAAATGCAATAGAATGTTCAAGAAGAGTTCATTCTGTAGATTCCGTGTGAGAAACTTTTCTTTGAGGCCCTTGGCCACAAAATTTTAGTTTTTAAGGCCCTAGAACGCCTCGTTTAGGTGTTATTTAACCATACAGATTCAAAATGCTGCCGAGTGTGCTGCAGGTTGCATTTGACGTGATTATGTAGTGAATATGTAGCGCCATGTAGTGGTTACAACAGAATTAACAAATAAACCTTCACACGTAAAAAACACGTAGAAGCGCCAACTTTCATGGAGATCGGTCCAACGGTGTTGGGAGTTTTGTTTTTATATACATACCAACATGATTTCGTCGCATCCTAACGGGAAGGACCTGGTCCTAGCAGGAAGGTTCTCCGAAATCGTGGTAATGTTGTCTACGCTTGCTGGCCTACTGTCTTGCTGTCTACGCTTGCTACACTACGTGGTAGTGTTGTCTAGCTTGCTGGCCTCCGGCGTCTGGGATGTGGCGCGCTCTCTTGGCCATCTTTGAAAGGATTTCAAAGAGTTTTTTACGATAAATTAATTTCTCTGTAATTCATTCATCGGTTGTTGAGGGAAAATTAATTATCTTTGACGCGCGGTGTTTGAAATGTAAGCGTTTTGCTATTACGTCACCCCAGAGAATAGCTATAATAATTGATTTTATGCGAAGTACGGCGCCAAATTCGAAATAATATGGTCATCTATGTGCGAACACAAAATATATTAATAAAACATTGTATGTTGGCCAAATACTTCCTGAGTCCTCAAAATTATTTAAAAAATGTTCTTTACAATGACTTCAAATAGAAACATTATGTTTTCGATATAAAATCAGCTCCGTTTACACATCGTACTGTGTTTTTTCGGTTTTCTTCACGGAATAAAAAGCACATTCAATTCTTTCATTTTGTATCGGTTGTGTTTGCTGAATCTAGATTTAAAAAATCGAAACTCAATGAGTGTTCGATTTTGAGGGTAAGGCAGTTCAGGTACCCTATCTATCTCAAAATCAAATTTACCTATTATATTTTACCATGTGCGAGTTATCAATTATACTTCTTACAGGGATAAGGACAGGGTTGCGATTTTTAATTTCTATAAAAGCCACAAAGAAAAGAGTGAACTCGAAAGATAATCTACAGCTATAACGTTTCAGAAATAAGACTATTTCCTTGTTTAAATAAAGTGCTGTTTAGTCTTAAATTAATTCATAAAACTAAAATTTGCAAGAAAAGAATAAATATTACTAACGCGGATGGTCGACGGTGACCATGACGAACACTGTTACGCAGTAGCAACAGAAACATCTCTCTGGCGTTAAAATTCTGGCCATAATAAGGAGGGGAACCTGAAGCCACGAAGTGACAGATAAACCAATGGCAAAAACAACAGGAGAGCCGAAGATGGCATGGAAACGCACCACAGTCAAAATCTCAGAGACTGAAGAGGACGGTACCCTTACCTGGGACTGACATCACAGAGAGTTTGCTCTTTTAAGAATGATCAAAAGTCTGATCCTAGCAGGGGCAAGACCAAGACCATTCGCACGAGCGTACATAATAAAAATTAGAATGTCGGCTAGTGCAGATTGTGCAGACTACACGACTAAGTAATTAAAACAGCTGCGGACAAATTGAAGTTAACGCTTCGGCAGAATGGCCGTCGTGATACATTGGAATCTGTGTAATATGGTGTAAGCAAATAGCACTCTGAGATTTCAAGATTCAAACAGAACTTCGGTTGGATCATATCATAATAGTCTGGGCCTCATCTCGGCGCGTTGAAGAAAATAGTAGACTTCACCATACCTGCAGATTCCTGAATAGATCAGTAGGAGATTGAAAATTTAACAATACAGTAATCCCTCAACATTCGCGAGAGTTAGGTTCCCAAAAACCCTGTTGGTTATCCCGAATGTTCAGTCTATCTTTTAATGAAGAAAGGTGGGTTAGGTTCCTGGATATCAAAAAACTGTTTAAAAAGAAAGAAAAAATTTGACTATCAACTACAGTAGAACTGATTAAGCGCTACTACTAACACAATTCACAATTAACATTCCAAAATGAAGAAATAAAATAATGTTTGAAATTATTTCAAAGTTGAAAATGATTGGATATAGGATTTGCTAATTTTTTTGTTTCATCACCTTTCTCGCTGTTATAATATTCAAATATGGAAGAGTTCGTGATTCTATTCTCTTTTAAATTTCGAAGTTATTTCCATGTTTGGATCACATTGGAATACCAGTTCACCAGATCTTGTTGATTTTAGAACGCCATCAACGGTTTTGACATTGAAGTTGCTCCAGGACGCAGTATCACTTCCGTTACCTCATCTTTACGTCCAGGAGATTTTCTTTACTGATGATTTCCCGAAGCTCCTCTACAATGAGCTCATTATAATGAGACTTGTACAGATCCTGAATGTTTTTTCTGTTCATTTGGCCGAAACCCTTACCTCCAATTTGATGCAACTGGATTGAATTATTTTACAATTGTTCGACTAATGTCTTAAACCCTTCGATATATCGCGACGCGACTGGCGCTAACTTCAGTTCCGTGTAGAATCCTACGCGCGATTCCTATTATTATTATTCACGGATGTTATTAATATTCCTTTACCCAGCTACGAAGCTTTTCTATCTAAACCCTTCGGTTTCTCCAACCTCAAGCAAATGCCGGAGAAGTACATTAGCGAACCGGTCGAACGACCAGAGCTGGACCACTTAAAATGGATTGATCCTTGTACCGTTGATGTGTCCGGAAGGTTCGTCACACATGTTCAGAACATCAGAAGTTCTGTGTCTGTTATTCTGCGTGTCTTTGAGACCCTTAGTTTTCTTCGCAATGCTTCTTGCTACACTTACACTGCCCCTGTTTCGGTCTGATTTAATTACCAACCTCATTAGTGGGGAATCTTCATAACTGATAACAAACTTTCCCTTCCCGACTATTACAATCTGTCAGAAAGTTTCAAATTGTCCGAGGCCTCTTCCTCCTTCCTTACGTGACAAAGTCTATCACTTCAGCTCGAGGGTGGGAGACATGACGCATTGTAAGCAGTTTTCTGGGTTGCTGATTCATGATTCAAATTCCTTGCTCTGCCCAATTCACTAGTCCAAACTGTACTCGGCTAGAGGCACCGCCAAACGACCTATTTGAGATCTATTCCTGAAGTTCAAGGTGAACTGTAGGACAAGTCTCAGTCTTCTGTAATACTCCCTGCGAATTCTGTTTCATTGTGTAATTGGAGATATTCTCATATTCTTCAATGCCCACATATGGATAGGATTTACCTGTCTTCAGATCTTGAATTAGTGTCGATATCAACTTCAATGTTCTCTGACGTCAATTTGCTTCTCTTTAAATTGACTTTTACACAAGTCCCAAGACCAAATGTAATGCATATGTCATTGCTAAAATAAGTGATGGCAGGCATTTGGGAATCGCTTCATTCTTAGCAAACACTGACGTGCGTGTAAAACAAATGTGTTACTGATTTTCTTCAGCATGAACCTTAACATCAGTAGGCGACAACTGTCTAGTTTGCAGGAAGGATTCGTGAGTCACACCGCAGTGGGATCCGGCGGCAGAAAGGCAGCCAATAGGTTAAAACCGGTTCAGTGGCGTATCTAAGTGGTCTAGAGTGAAAGCTGCCATTTACAAGTGTTCTGCTGACGGTGGCGCGGACGCGCGTATGAGCTAGTGGTGGTGGGAGTTCGTAACCGAGAGCTCCAGCAACATGACTTACACCGCTCAAGAACCTCTACCTTCATTTAAACGAATGTTTTACCAGTTGACGCGCCACTCGGAAGCGCTTCTGAGCGTCGATTGATTGAGATTCCGGGCACGTCAACTACTGAAGTCATTAGTCCCGTAAGTGTAGTGTTTTTCTCTGATGGTGGCGGTGATCTTTCCCCGCTGCATGGCGAGATCCGGCGCCGAACTACCGTCGATTAGCGGGGTTTTCCTTTAACCAAGTATCTCCCACCAGCGGAACACCGCCCCAGCCAGGACAATCTCTAAGCTCCTGACCGATCTCCGGCATGTGTGGTTGTGTAGTTCATGTTAGTGTGTGTGTGTGTGTATATGAAGGGAGGATAGGACAAGAAGAGGAAGGAAAGATCGCGCGCGGCCCGTGGCCCGTTTCGTAGGGTACTGTTGCGGAATTCGCCTGGTGTTGATCAGAGAAACCTCGAAAAACTACCGATCAGAGCAGCAGACCGCTAGAATTCTTCAGACAGTGACTGAATTCGACATAGCTGAAAAGCTAGCGTCGAAGATCCTGCCGCGCGCCGTCGGGAATGGAACCTAGGACCTCCCGGTCAGAGGGACTGCAGTGACATCAGTTGATGCACTGAGCCATCTCTCCCGGTCTGAGCGTCGAGGCAAGTCGAAGTGGCGTCGAGTCAAGGGACCCTTAGCGAATGAGCGAGGTCACTGCGGAGCCCGTAGAGTTCGGCAGGTGACAGTCCGCTAACATTTTCAATTTTAGAATACTCTTGTATTCTTGTTTCGAGATGCTCGCGGGGCTCCGAGATCACGTGAGGCGTGAACCTGGTTTTTCTGATGGGCTGTGATTTTTGAATGGGTTCGAGTGGTGGCGAGCGCCTAGCAAATCAGGGACCGTAGTATGAAATTTCGAGCTTTGGCCGTTTTTCGGATGGTTTAAGTCTTCAGTGGTATAACGGTTAACATATCCGGCTGTTGTGCCCAAGTTTGCGGTTTCAAAACCGATCCAAGCCGTGGATTTTCAAGGATGAGAAAATCATACGCCTTCCTTCGGGTGGGAAGTAAAGCCGTCTATCCACGTTGTAGATTTTCTGCATGTTAAAGATCCTCAACCCTAAATGAAGCTTCTGAGCTAAATTCAAGATCTCACGAGATTCACATCAAGATTCAAGATGGAACGTAGAGAAATTTGCGTGGTCTTATGGAGGGGGGCGAGCCGGATGGCCTGAGTATCGCCATGTGAAGTAAGACATGACTGATTGATTGATTATTTCACTGGTTGGCGTGTGTCTTGCCGCCCGCCGTGGCTGCCTCATTTGCTTAATCGATGTAACGTTAAGTTTATCTGGCTCCTCTTCGAATACTTCACTGCCATAAACTGTGCCACAGTGTGCGATCCCTGCTTTTCTGGCATGATGTTGGAACCAATGTTAAAATAAATTCCGCAACGCGCACAGCAAACTGTACATCTTGCGGACGTTACACTACTATATAATATATATACCAGATAACAAAATACTAACAATAGATATAATACCAGATAACAAAATATTATATCTCACAATTGACCTACCGCACGTATTCGTGAGAAATGACGGTTCAAATGTCTCACCACCCTTTTTTTCACATAGGTTCTATGAAGATAAATATATTTGTTATTAAAAAACACGTAATTGGCCGTGAATGCATAAAAATGTCGATTTAACCCATCAATAGAAATTTTTATTAACTATTTTCGTAATCACTAAAAAAAGGACAATAAATTCAGCCTGCCTTGCGGCACTTGCACGAAAGTATGCGGTTATTACGACCGTGAGTTCGAATGCCACGTAAGGCATGTTTTCAGTATGCATTACGTGCTGACATACCCATATGCCTTCTACATAATCTGTACTTAATCCCATAATCTTACACTTTCGTAATTACGTTTTCAAATTGGTAAACATTTAAGAGATGTATGTCTAATTGAGATACTATTTACAGCGAGAACGATACTAGTACCGAGATAGGCTCACGGTATATCACGGACGAATGGACAGAGGAACAGCACCCGTAAACAACATATTTAAGTGCTAACTTGGCGTTTGGGCGCTCTTATCAATTATTTCTAGAACAGGATGTACTGCGAGAAGTTCTGGTGGTTCTTGTAGATGCTGATACCGTATATTGTACATGATATGCTAGTGAAGCGAAACTGAAAAGGTGAAAAGCTGAAAAGCTGAACTAACACGAGAACCTAAGCCATTTTCGAAGAGAGTTTCAAAACGTCTGTCAATCCGTCTACGAACGTGTCGTTAGAGCCTAAACCGTGAACAGGATTTTCACCAGAATGAACATTTTCAATTCGATTTAGTGGATATTACAAATCCCTGAATATGAAACGTATTTTTTAAATTTTTTTGTGTGTGCTTTACATGAAGATCTTGTAACCTTTTAGAAATTATCTCGGAAATTTATTCAATTTTTTCCTTTAAATTTTTGCTTGAACAGGGTTACAGTTTATGCAATTCTGACAACTGTCCACTGAGCTCTGGAGTTATTTCTCGCATTAACACTTGTTTGTTTTTTTTTAACTGTAGACCTCGCAAGAAATCTGATGAACGCTAGGTTTTATTGTGCGGCCATGTGCCGCATTCCCCGAACACTATTCTATGATCTAACTATGACTTTTGGCCTAAAAAATCACAAACGTTCTGCTGATAACTCGCCTTCGTCACTTTAATAGCACTTCTATAAATCGTTCTATATCTGATATGGAACAGTGACGGCGATAGAGCCCGATTCTAATTAATTCAACTATAATATGGTACCTCACTACAGAGCGCACACAATCTTCGAACAATCATTTACCCAAAGAAGGAAGCTCCAAGCTCCGCCGTCAGCCTGGTCTGCAGATTCCCTCCGTGTCCTTCTCAGCTGGAAGAACCTCGTCTCGCCGCGTCATCCCGACTGTCGCCCCCTGGGGACAGAACGCGCCTTTTCGACGTGGTAAATTTAAATACATATTCGTCGCACTATCCCTACGTATACGTAGGGGACACTATCCCCTTCACACGTATTGTTGCGTCTCAATATATATATATATATATATATATATATATATATATATAGAGAGAGAGAGAGAGAGAGAGAGAGAGAGAGATGAACTATGTCATCTCATAAATAAATAGAAAGCTGATAAAAAAGTAAATAAGAGAAATATCTAATGGTTATAAACACATTTCCTGTGTCTTGTTTACACTTCCTTGTGTATAGTTGCGTAATGCAATTACCTTGCGCGTCAGGTTTTAGTTTTCACTTCTGGGTTATACGACAAGCTTTCTACCCTATATTTTCTCATTTAAAAATTGATGAAATCAGGCATCTGTGGTTGAGCTGTACGCGTCCCCTTATTAACTAATTTTCAATCTTACGGATCGCTAGATTTATTTCAACCAATCACTGATATGGTTCAGGAAGACAAGAGGGTATTTTGCCGATTCACAACGTACGTAAGGAAAATTTCAATGATATCAAGACGTAATATTTAGAACATAGCGGCTCTCTACATATTGCGTAAACGTACTTCCAAGTCACATATTTTCATTCCAAAAACAACGTATTTGACAGAATATTCTATATACATGAGGATTTTCCTCAAACAGTAAAATCTTAATATGACTATTGCGTGAAAAATAGGTAAGCTCCCGAAAATTAGGAAGCTTCTTCCTTTTTTGTAAAACCCTTCATTTTATTAATCGTTAGTATTTTGAGAACAATATGAACTGTATGTAAATCTAATTGTGTAAAAATCACAAAAACATTTCGGAGGTTTGGATTGGAGGTTTTCTTGATTTAAGGATCGGTTAGTTATTTGAAAGCAAAAATAAAACATTTAAATAACCATTTTAATTTTCTATTGTAGTTAAGCGTGGCACACGTATTGATCCCGTATCATCACTTGATGGATAATTTTAGCACCGGTGAATCTTTTCCCTTTAAAATACAGTATAAAATATTATCTGCCAAAGTTGGCAGATAGAATACCTTCCCAACAGTTTCTAAGAGCCTCCTTGCAGTTCTGTATTTCTGTTTTGGTTATTAGACAAACTATTGTTTTTACGGCCTATTATTGACCCCACATCACCATTATCGTCTCAGGTACGTCAGGATCGACCATTCAATTTTCAAAGCAATCAAAATTTTGATCATATATGATTGATAAATTCATATGTAGACGTTATACATATGTAGACACCTTAAAAAAAGAAATTCCATCTGAGTTTCAGGCCCACAAGAGACGCGTTGTAGGTTCCTCATAAAATGGCTTAACAAAAGATACCGTCACAAAGATAGCGAAGGCCATTTTATTATCTAAGATGCATGATAAACTTGACAATGGCAAGCCTGAAATAATATATTTTTACAATAATATGAAAAGAGTTAATGCCTTGGGCCAAAAATGCCTCACATTCAGCATGAGTCCGCACACGTAGGTGGCCAATGGCTTTGTTCAATGTTATTTTCAATATCACTGGGTCAGTGCTCGTGTTATGTATATTTCCATGAAAAATAATAAGTAAATGAAACCTTTTTACTTTCTAAAAGCTCTTGCTAGAGAATTCGCCCGAACTGAACGAAAGGCTTTTAAATAAACATTTACCAAACGAGCTGCGACTTCTGGTAGCAAGAATGATAAAGAAGCAGATTCCAGCCTGACAGCATAATGGAAAGACTTCACTTATAAAAACAAAGAGTAGTATCTTGTGTCCAAGGTCAAAGAAAAGATATATCTTTGTTCTGTGATCGTTCAGTGTATAAAAACTGTAGATAACTTGTTTGCCAGGAATACGGTGAAGCTAATTTTTAGACATTGTAAAAATTGTGCAATAGTTAGGTTTTGTTCATGTTTATTATTTATTAACTTCCTGTTCATTTTCGAGAGTAACTTTTGATGACTATTTCTTATGTCAGCAACGAAGTTCAATATACAGCTTGCAAAAGCACTATAATCATGAGCACTCAAACTAAACGAAACGACTTATGTCAAACCTCAGTATCAATTAACAATAGATTGGTGGCTTTGCCAGTCCAACTGAAAACACACAAGACGACAGGTTAACATATGCAGACCACATCTCATTTCGTTCGAACCCCAACTTCGTGGAAAGCAGCGCGCAGATTCATCACCTTTAAACAATATAATACACGAGCTCATAAGGCATTACAATATTGTCATAAGCCGATCCACGGTAGCCGAGATCGCGATCTCAGACCGAACGTTCGCGGGTTCGAGTCCCGCCTCGGGCATGGTCGTATTTGTATTCGTCCTTTTACACCCTATCATCAAAATATCATGTCATCTTCACTGTTACCGTAACGTTAAACCTAATAGTGGTCGTTAATGACCTAGATGTTGATGTGACCTTTAAATAATAACAACAAGAATAGTGTCATAAACTCTAAACACGTTAGGAATAATCTTAGACATCACTTGCCTGCTGTTCTTTTACAATTGGATTTTGTAATTTCGTGAGACCCAGTCGCGCTCACAGACCGGTTTCGCTTGAAATCGTGTAGTGTCACAGAGAATATATTACTTTCATCAAACGAACGTTGAATTGATACGCACTTTTTTTCCTACGAATTGATAAGCAATGACGACGAAAATGAATACTATAAAAAACACTTTCTCTATAGCAAATAACCGGAAATACCGATTTTCCACCATTCAATAATCTATAAATTTGTAGGAAATGTGATGTGATTAAGATTTCATTCAATTAGAGAGACGCAGCCGGAGCTCCTCGCTGCTGCTGGCCAAGTAACGAAACCTGTGTATTTTTCACCACCCCTGTACTGAATCGGACTGGAGTCTTTTTGTAAGTCAAGGGTGCGATTTTGGAAAAATTAAATACTGGAGCTGAACTTTATTGAAATCTCGAACGCCTTTCGATTAGGCCCAAGGAGGGCTTTTAATCGGCGGACCTGTCGCCTGGGGCCAAATTGAAAATTCGAAATGAATTGAAGACCTCGGGGCAATAACATGTTACGCCACAATACTTACCTTTTGAGAAAATGGGGATTTTGATACTGAATTCTACCCTTAGGGATAAAGAACATGTTACGAATATCACTGCCTGCATCTTGCAGCGAATCTTCAAAATAAAAATCCAACATCTAGATAAATCTGTGGGGCGTCAAAATACACAAATAATTCAATTTCATCAGAAATGTGTCATAGCATGTTATTGCCCCAAGGTCTTCAATTTTAGGTGGTAAAATTTACCTCCCCCTTCCGGCAAATGAGGTTCGTAGCGGATCCCCCAGCTAATAAGGAGCATTAAATCTAGGGCTAAATTAGATTTTATAAGAAATATATTTATAATATCTAGGACTGTATGGGATATATTATTAACAGCCATTAACATCCCATGACGCCAAGAACTTCCTACGCAAGGTAGCTTACAATGAGAAAACTTTTCATGGAGATACTTCGAGAAGGGTAATATACAGGATATCACTGTATTATTATCCACTACAGACGTGAAAGCGACTGAAAGCGCTTGCGAGATAGATTTTTTACAAAAATCAAGCGCCTTCAGACCAGTTTAAGAAGAGAAAACAACCAAAAAACTATACATCTAACAGTTCTTCACAAAACAAAAACTATTTTTACAATAACGAACGATGGACGAAGCAACAAGACGTTCTGACAAGTGACACAAAAGTCCAAACACATCAATATTTAACAAACTGTTTCGGCATTGAGTTACGTAGACATTTATAATATGAGTATATATTCCAAAATATAAGGAAAAAATATTATTAAGATGGACCTTAAAGCTACCTGCTGCAGGAGTGCCGGAAAAGGGAAGCAGTTGACATCAAGTGAACCGCGCTTGGCTTGGGAGCCAAAGTTACAACTGTGGTTACATTGGGGACGAGATAAAGCCAATTTTTTTGTTCTATGTTAAGAGTTGTGGAGATTAAATACCATTGCAGTTACGGTACCGTCTACTTCAAAGCGCCTTTGGTATTGTTTTCAAATATTACCAAATGTCGTCTCGTGACTATTGAAAGAACCCATCATTGGAGTGCCAACCGTGTAAACCTAAATGCATTAACTTAACAACGTTAACATTTTAATTCCAAGTAGGAAGAGTCATGGACATCAAGGGGAAGTGAATTGTGAAACAGATTGACCAGACGTAGTAACAACTCAGTGTTTTGTCATTTGTTTTTTGTGAAGAATGCAACAAATAAGCATGCAGGATCCTAGTATATGAGGTGTCAAGAGTTACACAAAGGTCCAGGAGCTCCATGATGATGATTCATTATCTGGTTAATTTTAGAATTGCTCAATAACCTTCCCCTCTTCTAGAACGGCGGAGGCGCAGAACGAAAGGGGAGGAGAGCTCTGCGTTGTCTTTTGTCCTTCCCCTCTCTTGTCCTGCTTTGCCATCTTCTCCTTCCCCTAAAGCAATATCTATCTATTCTTACTCCAATCCCTTCCTTACCTTACCTTTTTCCCCGTGTCCAACGTTCTCCACTCTGGGCAATCTCTCGCCAACTCTTCCCCTAAAAGCCATCAATCCTCAATGCTCAGAGTAACAAGCATCATAAAGAGAACTACTCCGCAGCGTTACTGGTAGGGCGCAGCACTGTCTATGCAATTTCGGCATCTCCGAGAAAAAGGCAGTCGTGAGAACACGCCGTTGTTGGCATTGGTGAATCCCGACCACAACGACTTTGACCCGGAGATCATGCCGCATACGGAGCAGAAAGCATTTTCGCATAATCCAAACTATTTTTCACCATTTAAGTATTCGTGCGTTAATGACACTCCTTGCAGAAGAGTAATGTATGCTCTGTGAACAACGTGGTGACGCAGGAAAGACGGCTGATGGAGCCACGCAGAGATTGATAAAAGCGTGTAAATTACGCCAAGATAAGTGACGCATAATATCATTCTTGGAATTTTAAGTGTTGGCAAACAGGTTCTAAGGCTGGCATGTGTTTATAGTATAACTGCTCTATTTTCAGGAGCTGCATGCTGTTCGCAATAGCGACAGCGGAAATCCCATGTTTCTGACGATTTGCTCTTCCACCAAATGCGAGGATACTCAATTTCGCAGTCTATTATGATGCCGAAACCCGCACAGATGACAAATTTCTAACGTTTCAGACACTTGAGTCCATAACTCCTGACTAGGAAATACTACTGTCGCAAATTTCCGCGAGAGTGAGCGTAAGGTAGGCGGCAGACGGTAAGCAAGGAATTAATGTAAGTACGTGACAAAATGTGTCGTTCGCAAAGTGTCAAAAGCGTAATGTTACAATTATGAGAAATAAAACATTTCTGTAAAGAAGAAAGTTTTTGCTCTAATAATTTGTTTTTGTAGAAGATAGTCTTTGCTCTAAATTGGTAGAAGAGCATTATTTGGTATATTTAATATAGATAAAAGAAAAATGGATATTGTCAAACTTAATGATTTAATGAATATTTCGATTATTGGCACGAAATTCAGATTATTGGCATTGCAAACGAACGTGTTAGAGTACGATTACAGATTAAAAATGAGACCTGTTTTGAACAATTAAAAGATATTAAAACGATTCTAAATGATCATATAGAAAGAACTAGACAAAGACAGTCAAGACGAAAATGCTGTCACTGCGGTAAAAGTATAATTTTTGGATGAGTTTACGATGTGCTAGAAAATAACGCAAGCCATGGCAATTAAAAAGTTGTCATCACGAAAAGAAGGAGCCAAATTCAAATACAAGTCACTTGCAACTGATACAGTAAGAGTGTTCGTGTATTTATATGAAAAAGAAATTGGTTAACGCAATATAAATCACGAAACACTTGAGAAGAAAAATGTTGAAGCAGAAATTGAAGGAATAAGTCGAATTACTGTTTTGATGACCCACAGATATAAGCCAAAATCGAACGGAACGCGTATTGAAAGAAACAATGATCTGTGACACGATATTGGAATAACAACTGATGACGCTATTAAACAATAAGGAATAAAGAACTTTTACAAGTCCTGCCGTTTCAACAATTACCAGTAACAATGCTTACGAAAGTAGGAACAGTTTAAAAGATATTCTGTGGTCTGCAGTCACTATTCAATTCAAATTAATTTATAATCTTCTGTGGTTCAGAACTCTTTTGATTTGCCTTCGCTGCAGGCATAGAGAAAATGTATCAGCATGAAATGATGTTAAAAGAGGTACCTTTGTTAACATGATTTTCTCCGTGAAGTGGTCCTCATTAGGACTAGAAGTATAATCTTTGGAAGCTTCGCTGATGCTTCACAAAATGCATATGGATACTGTGTATATGTAATCAGTGAAACCCTCATAAAGGAAACTCTGACTCCTTAAGAGCACCAAAACCAAAGCTTGCCACTTTATCCGGCACCACCTCTCCCCGTCTTGAATTGTGCAAAACAGACTTACTCGCCCTATTGTTGTAATTTGATGCTTGGTATTATATAGTTACAAGACGTATTCGAAAAAGTGCAGAGTGCTGTGGTGGAATAAATAATTTGAATGATTTTAGAAAATAAAGGATGATTAGTGATGGATCTGACGTTTGAATGCAGTATACTGCTAATTCATATTTGGATGATTTTTATAACGATTGACAGACTGAAACTTGTTCTTTGATGAATTTATTTTTGTGGAGTTTGTAAATAACTGGTATCTGTTGGGTTAGTGAATGCGCCCTTTGAAAGGATTTTTGTAAAAGTATTGGAGATACGGACTAAATGTTTTCAACATTTTGATTTTTAAATGTCTTCTTTTTTGCTTTTTGGTTAATTCGCGTATGTAGGTGGATATAGATAGTTTATCAAACTTTTTTAAATAGAAATTAAATGGTTTTTTCCTAGTCCAGTTCGACATGTGGTTCTTATAAATCTGCTTTTGTTGAGTAGCGTAAATTATTTTTGAATGCAGTTGCCCAAATTAAACACGCATAAATGCCACCACTTATTATACAGGCTTTATATAAGATTGGTTTTTATTTTGTGGATTAACGAAGCTGCTCGTAGGATTGGAATTAATCGTGCAGTAGATTGCCCTATCTTTTTAGTTGCGTTTTTACATTGAGGTTGCCATAAGTGTTTGCTGTCGAAAATGATTCCTAGATAGGTTACTTCTTTCTTCCAGAATAGTCTTATACCGTTTACGCATAAAGGTTTTGGTTCTGTCTGCGCCAGCTGAATAGAATAGCTTAGCATTTATTTGGATTTAGGGTGATTCCGTTTAATTTACTTTGGCTTTTCAATTCGGTTGTGGCATCATGGAGCCTGTTTACTGCACCAGTATTTCTTGCAAATTTGGTCACAAAGGCCACGTTGTCGGCAAACAGTATTCAGAGTTATGCGAAAATTTTGGAAGGTTTTGGATAAGAAGAGCAAAGAGAAGTGAGGAAAGAACTGCGCCTTGTGGGACTCCGGCTTGAAAAAATTTGATGGATGATTTGCAATGCTGGTATTTAATTTTCAAAGTTCTCTTTTGGAGATAACTGGAGAGGAGACATTTATAGAAAAAAAGAAATGTTTGACACTTTTGGATTAAAACATGATGATTTACTTCGTCAAACGCGAAAGAAAAGTCAAAGAATATTGCGAATATTGCTCAATGGAGTGTGAGGGCTGCAAGTCTATAAAGTTTGAATTGCTGACTAGTGGCCTTTGCGAAATGCAAATTGTGTTTATCGTATGACATTTGCCTTTTCTGCTTTTAAAGGGTAGTGAGGTGGAAGAGGTAGTCTTTCAAATATTTTAGAGATTTGGGAGAGTAAACTTATTGGCCGATAGTTTTCGGAATCACTTTTATTTAGTTTATTTATAATTATGGTGTGTGCTTTTTTCCAACAATTTGGAAAATTATTTTGATGCAGTTGTTCATGATTTTAGTTAGAATATTAATTGCACTGGTTGGTATTTTTTTTAGCGTTATTCCGTTTACTTGATGTGGTCCACATGTTTTGTTTGTGTTTAATAATTTTATTTGCTCACGTAATTGTTCCTTTGTAATGTCGAGGAGTTCATCTTCCGATTCGACTTTACTGGTAGAGCAAAATCTGCATAATTCATAAAACGGTGATAGGATGTCTCAAACTGGAATATACTGACTATTTTTCAGGTGATATAAATTAATTGGAATTGGTGTAAATCGGTTTTGAAGTAGGTTTGCAAACAATTCTACCTTTCTGGCTAGATCATATGTTGTTTAATTCACGTTATCATTAAGTGGTGTTATTGGGATTTGTGATTTTCTGAGAGCTTTTTGAACTTTCCAAATATCACTTTTATCTTTGATATCTGCATTTTTAAGAAAATTTTCCCATTCCCCTTCTCTTAATAATTTAAGTAAATGCGAAACAGCTCCTCCAGTAATTTGGTATATTGCCTTATCTAAAATGCCGCAAGTTGAATAGAATTTTCTTGGCGCTATACGTCGTTTTCGGTTTAGTTAGATGATGAATGAAGGTAGTAGTTCATGGTTTTTATTGATTTTTGTTTTGTTAGAATTAATTTTGTACGCTTTCCGTAATATTGGTATTCGAATTCACTGATTGCATGATTGATATCTTCAATTGTTGCTAGTTCACTGTACGGAGAAACAATTTTGTGAGCTATTTCGTCGCCAAATTTTTTCTAGTCTGTATTGATATTGAAATTTCTATGGAGTACGGGAAAGCTCCTGGTTGAATGGTGGTTAGATGGTAGATGGTCCAATAGAAGTTCGTTTAGAGGTCTGGGAGGAAGAAGCACTTGTACGCATAAATATAATAATGTGAAAAAATCTCTCTAATGTAAATATGAACTTGAGAGACAAATAAAAGAAAAATTTTGAAGAAACAAAATATAAGGGCAACATGACGTTTATGTCATCTCATAGAGTAATTTACACACTATCCCTACCAAAAGTTTAAAGAAAAAATTTTGAGCTCGTTTTTGAAAAATCTGGTTTTTGTAATTTATTAAAATTGCACATATTGCACGCAATATTACTACTAACATTTTCAAAAACATATTGCACGCAAAACTACTAACATTTTCAAAAAAATGTACCTGACCTTAATGAAAGAACTTACTATGGAGAACAAGTTTCATTTGAAGCAAAAATCTCCATCTTCAATTTTATAGTTGTAGGAAGAGGCCGAAAGAAATTCCAACTTTTGCAGTTTTCGAAAATTCAGAGTTAACCGTGAAAATTGGACGTATGCCACTTTTATAAGTGTATTTTATTCAATTATTACAAGAAATTTAAAGAAAAATTCGGAGCCGGTTTTGAAAAAATTTGAAAGTGTCCGGGGGTCTTGATTTAAAGTATCCCCAAATATTGAAGAGTTTTTCAAAATTTCAAAGCTTCGACTTCAGCCAGTTCGACAAGAGTTTCTTAATTTGGAAAATTTCCTACGAGTGGTTTAGGCGCTAGTAGTGTTCACAGACGGACGGACGTTTGGCTTTCAATTGGTTTTCCGATATCAAGGACCTACAAAACAGGGATTCAGGCTACACCACGTGTTAGGGGATTTTTTTTCTTAATTTAGCACCTGGATTTATCCACTTTTGCGTTATCACGGCCCGGCAACGAATTTTTTTCTGCCGAAAATTCGCCATTTTTTTTGCGCAGCATTATATAACTTTCCCTATACTTCGTATATTACTCCGTGCATACGTACGTATACGAGAAAGTAACAATGATACATAATTCACAGAAATTCGCGACAGCTGAACGGAATTCAATTGTTGCATTACCTGCATTGTCGTTACTCCCTTAAAGAGCTAGCAATTTTTATTTCAAATATTTGAAAATTTTGAGCTAGTTTTCACAGTAAAAAGTTGAGTTCTCGGGAGTTTTACTTGACATTATTTAAAGCTCGTGTACTCTTAAATTTAATAATGTGAACAAATCGCCACTAATCTAAATGTTACCGAAGTGGGAAATTAAGTCAGTGATATTTTTGTAATTTTTGAAGAAAAAACAACAACAAAAGAATAGAGAAATATGGCGTTTATGTCATTTCATAGAATATATTTAGCACTATCTGTACCAAAAGTTTAAAGAAAAAATGTAAAGCTGTTTTTGAAAAAACATCTTGTTTTTCTAAATTTGTATTTTGTATTTTTTTAATTGCACATGTTGCATGCAATATGACTCAAGAACTACCAAACGTTGCGAAAAAAAAGTACATGACTGTAAAGAAAGAACTCACTTTGAAGAACAAATTTTATTGGAAGGAAAAATCTCTATGTGCAATTTGTAGTTGGAGGAAGATACCGAAAAAAAGCAACAAATTTTTGCTATTTTTGAAAATTCAGAGTTAACTGTGAAAATCGGACCTACACCCCAATAAGTGTATTTTACTCAATTATTACAAGAAATTTGAAGAAAAATTTGGAGCCGTTTTTGAGAAAATTTTGAAAATGTCTGGGGGGAAAATGTCACATAAAGTACCCCCAAATTTTGAAGAAAGTTTTCAAATCGCGAGTGGACGCAGATCGAATATCCATTTTGGAAGAAATCGCACGTATAGTTTAGACGCTAGTATTGTTCACAGACTGACGGACAGACGGATGTTTTGGAGGGTAAGGGAAAAAAACCTTTTTCGGTATCCGGGGACCCCCCAAAACGTGTATTTCCGTTAAAATCACGAAATCGATTTTCCGCAGCATTACATAACTTCCCTATACTACGTATATTACTCCATATACATGTACATATATGGGAAAGTAAAAATTGAAATATCTTGGAAAATTACCATTTACTGTACTTTTGGACCACAATCCTCTAAAATACTTTGAAGAGAAAAAAAATGCAAATTGTAAAATTTTAAGATGGAGCTTGTTATTGCAAGCTTATAATTTTCCGATCCAACATAGAAATGGTAAGGCATTTCTATGCTTTACATGTAGGCATTTGTATGCTTTACATGTAGGACATGCTGATTGCTTGAGCAGAGGGTTTGCAATTTCGTTCCCTGATTAATTAAGTTGTAAGAAATTAAGAGAATTTATTGTAAACAGATTTTCAAATATTTAAAACTGTTTCAAAAATAGAATTAAGGTAATATTGTCACTAACGTAACTAACATTTTTTAAAAAATGGAGGTGTTTATAACGTTTCCTGAACAATTAACGAATATGGTTCCACATAGTATTCATTACGATAGCAACGTGGATGTTGATGACGAGAGACAGAGAAATTGTTGTATGACAACTATTTGTAAAGAATGTAATAATCACAGAGAATTGAAAGAATATTGTGAAATGCTAAATGAAGAACACAAATAAATCTTGAAAGTCAATGAATATTGAAGTACATACTAATAAAGAATTGAAAAGGATCTACAAGTTATTTGAAAGTATTATGAACGCTGAGAATTGAACTGAAGTGTTACAATTAAAGAAGTAAATAACAAAATTAAAATAGCTAGTGAAATGTTTAGTACGAAAAAAAACTAGCACATTGTAAATAAAATTTTCTCACAAGTGTAAACAATATGTTATTGTTATATATTCCCAAATAAAAGCAGTATATACTTTCAGAAGAGCACTAAATTAATAAAATAGTTTTACGAAGTGTACGTTTTGTACATTTTTTTTATTTGATTGCAAGCATTGCTTTCT
This sequence comes from Acheta domesticus, assembly GCA_031308135.1. Taxonomy (NCBI): domain Eukaryota; kingdom Metazoa; phylum Arthropoda; class Insecta; order Orthoptera; family Gryllidae; genus Acheta; species Acheta domesticus. The sequence continues at coordinate 38,521,997 of JAHLJT010002406.1, forward strand.
ATTTACATAATACCACTGCCTCCTTTATGATCCAAAGCTAGATGGTGAAAGGCGGCAGTGGGAAGGCAGTACGTAAGTAATGACTCATATTTCATGCAGAAATTACAACGAAGTAACGATTTTTGCAATATTTGGCAATATTATGAATGATTTTAATCGATAAGATTCTCTATAATGCTGGTAAACAAAAAACTTCGGCTTTTTTCAGAAACAGCGAAAAACTGATTGTCGACACGATATTGCCATTTGAAACAATGTAATATGCTGTATTGCTTACCAGTATTGATAAAATAATTTACGTATACTGCTATCAAATCACTTATTTATAATTATAACGATATTTCAGATTAAAGCTGGAGTTGCTTGCTTTTGCTTGGGAAATTTTGCTTTTGGATAAATAGGCAATTAATAAAATATCATCACATATGATTGAGATTAATTATTTTACTGCAGTTTGAATGCACATATTATATTTTTTCAAGGAGAAAACTACTACAATTTCTGTTGCTAATGTTTGTCCTCTAAAGAAATGAAAATCTATACCAGCCATGATTATCACAAAATCTGTCAGTTCTTGTACAGTGTAATTTTCACCTATTGGTCCATTAAGTCCGTCAAGAACAAATTAATACCATTCCAGGCCAGGAGTATGTGAAGCATTCTCTCTATTATCTCGTGAAAACTCATTCAGTAGACCTGCTACTTTAGAGCTCTTTGCCAATGATATACCCATATCAAGTGACACCTGGTGAAGGCTAAATTCTATCAAATTTGTTAATGAAAAACCACGTTTACAAAGGGTCAATGTAAGAACTTAATTTTCTGAATAATGATTCGCTTCATATTTCTGATGTTATGTGCGTTCTTGCATATAACATCACACTCAAAGTGTTTGTTTACTTGAAATCCCAATCTTCTAATAAATAAAATAGACACTGTTGTGAAGACTACACAGATGGAATGAATCACGTGGCATGAGCAATCACGTGATCGTGATCTTGTCGTCTTATTGGTTACACGGAAATGCGCTTTTTTGCTTGAATCAACGCCGTGGACTTACTGGATTTTCTCTGAACCTCGTATGTTTACCTGAACCTCGACTGAACCTTCCCTGAACCTTGTAAGTACAATTATTAGAGATGTACTTGCTTTTTCTCCCTCACATCAGGACAGAAGAGACAGCAGAGTCATTAGTATTACTGCAATGCTAACTCAATTTTTTCCCCGGATGGTCATGTTTGTTTTTGCAAGAACGCTCCTCAAATGTGTATGTAATTACTTATTACATTTCTGGGTTCATGCCATTCCGCTGCGTGTTCAATATATATATATATATATATATATATATATATATATATATATATATATATAATATTATATTATATTATCTCAGTCTTTTCGACGCTATTCATCCATTTTTAAAGCGTCCTTGAGTATAATTCTATCAATATGATCTTTGCGGGTTCAGTCTTGAAAGGTAATACCCACTGGAAAGACTGGATGCAGTAGCTTCTAAATGAACCTCGACAGAGTGAAGGGATACCTTAGAAATTACGGGAGGATGGTTCGCCGTTTGTATTCCTTTCCCAAATGCCTTTCATCCTGAATTTTCACTATCTATTATTGACGTATTTAACATTCAGAATCAGTGACCATTAGACATTTGCATTTTGCTTGTAAATAGATAACTCTTCCACGATCAAACATTCCAATAGTCTCAAATATGACAACACCATAATTGTCATGTGAAGCTTCAAATTTGAAAATTTAAAAAGGATAACTGAATTTAAAAAAATACCTTTTTGAAAGTCGAAATGTTTCATCTTGTAGTTAGAAATAAAATAGAATTTTAGGTTTGAAATATCTACAGCTCTTTGAAGCAAACTTGTCCTTGGTAGAGGTAACAATTTAATATTTTGCGATTTACTGAAACGATAGTATTTAAAGCCGACATTACCTTTCGATTTAAACCTGATGTTATATAAATGAATAATGCTTTCTTGCTTTTGGCTTTAGAAATGCCTAGTAACTGAGCTAGGGCTTATGTTATAAAGCATGCTTCGATAACTAAGCTCTACAGCAAATGAAGTGTAATTGCCACTTATATCCATTACATAAATGTTGGTAGAAAAAAGCAACCTAAACATTTTCCTTCTATTAATAGCAAAATGGAACAATACTTTTATAGCATTGTTTGAATTAGATTCATCTTGAGAACTTTCTCCTTAATTCTGAGAAATTTCAGATTGCACGTTAATATGAGTTACTAAATTCGATTTGGATATTAGTTTAGAATATATAGATTAGCCTCTATCTTCGACGACGGGTCATGCTTCTTACGTCTGGGGCCATGCAAAACAGAATGATGTGCTCTGTGGCAATGTATATATCAGTAGTGTCAAGGTCTTCTACTGGTAGCAGTGGCACGCGTCGTGGCACAGTAGCATGCCACGAGCTTCTCTGCGCACCTAGCGTGGGGAAAGGGAACTATTAGTAACCCGGCTGTTTTACAATAGGGATGGCTTTGTCTCTGGTGGTGGGGTAAAGGACTGCGTGGAGGGGCGATTTCGTCGTGGCACACGTGCCCCCTACTCCCGCTCGTGGCATCGACCTTGACAACACTGGTATAGATCAACGTTGGCTACACTTTTGATCTGGAATAGATTTCGATAGACATGGCATGCTTAGTGAATCAGTTCGATTTCATTTAAACGCTGCAGCTGAGGTAGATGCAGAAATGGAACTGTGCGTGGTTGGCGAAGCTCCTGCACCGGTGAAGACTGTTTCACACTGCATCAATGGCGTCTGCCCGACGAGCCCCTCTCGACTCAGCCACCGTCTCGTCTCGCCTCGCCTCGCCTCCCTCCGCATCTCGAATCGTCTCGCCCCGTTCCCCCTTCTCGCCACGCTCCACGCCCCGCCCGTGAAATACGGCCCGCGCCGCCGCGCCGCTACTGCTCCGCGCCCTAAGGGCTCATTACGGGCCTTATATCATGGTCCTTCCGGAGCTGCGCCACCCAATTAAGCGAGCGAGGCGGCCGGACGCCGCTCGACCGGGTGGAGGAGGGAGGCAGGTAGAGCGGGAAGGCGTAAAGGCCGAACACACATGTGAGAGCGACGAGCAAGGGGAGAGCGGGATGCCACCAAATAGGCAGGAAACGGGTGGATAGAAGGTCGGATACGCGCTCTGCAATCGACAGCTTGATACGCTCGACTTTTGTGACCTCAATGCCCCCAATCATCCCCCTACATATAATACGGTAAAATGGATGACTTTGGTTCCGTCCATAACAAGCCATTGAAAAAACCCTGTAAATTTTATACTCTTTGGTTTGGAATTTCTTCCCAGAGCTGCATAAAAAGATTTGAGACATAATTATTATTATTATTATTATTGTTTATTTTTCACAGCTTTCTGGTACATGTTTTAGGAGTCAAACAGATTTCTATCAAAGCATGATTTCCGTAGTACAATAATTTTAACAATCATTTATTTTAAGACTAATTAGGAAGCAAACAATTCAACAAATATAAATTTTAGTACTTAAATTAATTTGCAAATTAAAAATAAATAGTTCTTTAACACAAAATTTTTTTAGGAACCCATAAATCTTCTGAATAAAGAACACGTGCTCAGGATCATAGCTTTCTGTAGACTGATGGTAATGTTCGTCTCGATCCCCAGATCTATCCCTCCGTTCTCTATTATTATTATTATTCCTCTAAATCACGACTTAAGATGTTATGTGTCGGCTGAATATAAAATCTACTCCAGCTTGCAACCAGCTACCTAAGGAGCAGATCTAGGGACTGTCGGTGCTTCTACAATACTTTTCGCAAAATGTGGGCTGTTCCAAATAAAGCTATTTCTTGCACTTCCCAGTCTTTTGGATTACCTGGGAGTTTAGCCAAGTTCTTACTCAAATTTTGCGGAACAAATCCCAGAGCTCCGATAACTATCGGGACGACTGTGCATTTACGCCCCACATTCGGCTGATCTCGATTTTCCAAACTCATGTATTTAAGACGTTTCTCTGCCTCCTTGGTAACGACGTTTTGATCGCAAGGTACAGCAACATCCACAAGTAAACACGATTTTTTTTCTCAAATCCTAGAGAATAATATATGGTTTGTTTGTTGCTATCGTGTGATCAGTTTGAATTTGTTGGTCGTACAATATTGTACAGAGTCCCACCGATGTCACCGGTTTTGGTTGAGTGTGCGTACCACTTGGGGCATGTGTTTGGAACTTCGAGGGCGGTACAGATCTGCCAGTGGAGGTAGCTACACACCCTGTCGTGTCTTTTCAAGTATTCGGTCTTTGCTAGGATTTGACAAGCTGAGACAATATGATCGATGGTTTCAACGCCTGATCTTGGGCAGCTATTACAAGTGCTTCCGATTCTGGCTTCATTCTTCCCCTTTTAAGCCACATAAATGATTGATCTTTATTGATCTGCACCTTGTCCATTCTTTTTAGATATTGACCGTGGATTGGTTTGTCCCTCCACGATTTCTTTAACATTTTCTGTGTCTCAAATTTCATGTTAAGTAGCATCAGAAGTTCAGTGTCTCTGTCATTCTGCTTGTCTTGCATAGTCTTGTTCGCAATGCTTCTTGCTACACTTACAATGCCTCTGTTTCCCCTTCTTCGGTGCAGATTTCATGACCTGCCTCATTAGTGGGTCATCTTGATGGCTGACTACATACTTTCTCATCCGGTTATTGCATTGTGCCAGGAGGCTTCAATTTGTCTGAGGCCTCTTCCTCCTTCCTTACGTGACACATAAAGTCTATGTACATCAGCTCGGGGGTGGGCAACATGATGCTTTGTAAGCAATTTTCTGGTTTTTCGATCCATGATGCGAATTTCCTGTTCAGTCCAGTCTACTAGTCCGAAACTGTATTCGCTACAGGCACTGCCAAACTACCTATTGCTGATATTTGATTCCTTATATTATATATAAGTACTTGTTAAGCATGCATGTCCGGACAGCGCCTGGGTACAGTGTAATAGGTTTACTTCGCCGTGGCCTCTTTCCACCCATTCCGCTATATTTGGGATCATTAGATGCGTCCATCAGCCTTTTGTCTCCCATCCCATCTTTCTTGCCACTCTTTCATTAGCATGCTTCTGGTTCCCTCTTTTATGGTATTTATCTCCGTTGGGGGCCATCCTTGTTATCCTTTTCCTTTCTATCTTATATAGGGTCTGGTATGTTCTCTTCCTTTCCTCGCTAGTAGGTCTATGGGGGGGCATTCTCGCCAGCACCAAAACAGCGCAGTCAGATATCGTCCGGTACGCTGATACAATTATGATGGCCTTCCTCCTTTGGATTTGTTGTATTTTCTCCCTATAGGATTGTTTCTCAAGAGAAGTCGCCCATACTGGTGCTGCATACAACATCTTCGAAATTACCCCGCTGGTTATCAGTCGTCTTTTTGCTTCTTTAGGTCCAGCTATGTTAGGCATAAGCCTAGAGAAGTTGGATCCAATTGTTACAGCTTTGTCTGCTGTCTTGCAAATGTGTGGCCCGAAGCTATAGTCTGTGGTCATTTTCGACCCCCAGGTATGTAATTTGGCGGCTCCAGAAAACTGCTTACCCCGTTCGAGGTGATGCATGGGAAGTTAAAAGATCTTTCGTCGGTAAATAGTACTGCCTCCGTCTTTTCCACTGCCATCTGTAGGCGTCCTTTTGTTTCAACCATCTGTTAATCCTAGCGAGAGCCTCGTTTAAGTGCATCTCCAGCAGGTCCACGTTGTCGCTATGGCTGATGATTAGCGTATCGTCTGCGTATCCGATCAGCAAAGTATCTTGTGGTAGATCTATATTTAGTAGGTCGTCGTACATGGTGTTTCCACAAGAATGGACCCAGCTTGGATCCTTGGGAACTCCGCACGTCATCTCTTCCTCCATCCTAAGAGTGTCCGAGTATATAATTTTCCTTTCTTATAGATAGTCCTCGATGATTCTTAGAAGGTAATCTGGGACCTGTTTCTCCACCAGTGCCTTAATAACATCTTCCAGTTGGCGGAGTTAAAGGCATTCCTGATGTCTTCCACAGGCTCATCAAGCCTGCCAGACAGCAAACAAAATTGAGATAGTGACAGCAGACATCGAACAGACGAAACCAATGGATTTGGAATTCGATCCAAAAGATAGCTCTTCCTTCGAGAAAGTTAGTGTTGGGACCAGCGTTAAGGGTTCCAGTGCCGTCGAAAGACGCTGCCTAAACAGTGGTCCAGGACTGACGGAGTCCACAATGAGCTGACAACTCGAGGAGAACTTAGCGGAATAATTAACCGGATGTGACACCAGATATCCGAACAAACAAAAGTCAACGGCCGCATTAGCTGGCCGTGCAATGGACCACCGCAGGCCGGGAAACCAGTACGAGCTTCGTGAGCTGATGCTAGAAAACCACACCTTACGGAACGCCGCTACAGAATCCTGCGCATCTCAGCAAAAGTGGCGAAAACGTCGACTCCAAGTCGACACGCGAACGATGGACTGTGGCTGGAAGCAAAGAAGCCAGCGAACAAAACGGGCATTAGCCTACGAAATGCGTGAATCCCTCTCAAAGGTCATTGCCTTCGACGCTCGTACGACGTCCACTATATGTCAATGTTTTTCTCTCCGCCAAACCGGACGTTCCATAAAGCCGCTGCTAAACCTCGACTTTAAACGCGAAATTCGACAAGAAGGTTCTAGACGAATTACTCGCAATCCGGTCAAATATTGGCCATAGCATTTCGCTGAAGCCAAACTTACGCGATTGAGGTGCTATCAGTACTCTTTCCACGCACAGTCCGCGACGTAGCTAAAACTATGCATCCTCATGCCGATGAGCTGTCCAGCTATCTGCGATTTTCTATCACAGGAAATGCGCCACCACGTCGATTGTGACATCTCATCAGAGCCATTCAATACGACCAAACTGGAGAGCGTTGTGCTGATCCAACGATATCAACATAACTGCAGAGCAAGCTTCAGCTTGCCAATTGCTTTCAGCCACCTGCATCATCAGCTCAATAACGACATTATCGTTAAAAGTCGCGAAGGAGTTGCAGTCTGGAGAAGGCATGAAGCGGCTCGTTCACAGGCAAACGCTAACGCCAGTTAGACCAGAAGAGCAAATCGGTCCATAGCATGGCGCCGCGCTCATTGCCTGAAACAGCGGACCCGCGTGTGAGACACACTGCTAAGATCGCGCAGCGATCCTGGCCACCATGTATCCATGGAGTTCTAAGATGTCAGAAACACACGCCATCACGAGACATGAAGAACGTTAAACCATAGCCAGTAACGGCACCCTAGCACGAGGCATGACACTTAGCATAGTACAGACTAAGGGGGGAGGGATAATAACAGAGTGAGCTCTGAACTTATATCTGTATCAATTTGTAATTAAATAAAATTATTATTATATTATTTCGAGTCCTGCTTACTCATGGTCGTATTTGTGATTGTCCCTTCACCCTGGTCATCATCCCTATCACCTCAGAATTATAATTTAAAGGCTTAGCACCTGGTCGCACCAAGGCACATCTCGTTAACGTATCTACCTTTGTGCCTGCCTTCCACAATCGACGAATTATGTAACCACTAATGTGACAAAACTTCGACGTTTTTTTGAAACTTCACATTGGTAATAGTTGTGCTCTGTGTAAACACACCAAATTGTAGTATGATTTGAACTATTTTTCTATTCCTTTGTTTTTTATGTCAATTTGTTTGTCTAACGCCATTGCACCGTTTTCTATACTGTTATTGATCTGACAAGCATATGCTGAGTGTGGGAAACTCGAGCTCATAATCAATTTATAAATACAAAAGTTTTAAATTCCTGGAATCACTAGATTGACCTATACCGTCCAAATATATTTAATATACATATCATATTACGAGGATCAACAGGTAGATATAACAATTTCATACTAACATAATGAATTATTATTATATTAACAATAACATTATTATTTTGCATAACTCGACATGATCTATAAAATAATCCTTCGCTCTAAAATGAAAAGACACAAGTTGGTTTCGTATGCCGTAGTCTACAAAAAGAGACCTTTTTGGATTTTACCGATTTCAATATCTTATTTTTGCTTATAACACATTATTTAGTGGAATATTTTAAGTTAAAAAATCTCGCTAATATACAACGCTTAGTTCAGACGGTCGTCGTAGGAGCACGCCATCTCCCTCTATGTACTACTCGGAAATGCTACAATAATTCTGAGCTGATTTAATTCGGCGCTTTAAGAAGTTGGCGCCCGCGTATGGTGTCTTATGCCAGTACAAGCGATTTCACTTTACAGCCAGCTTTACGGTAAAGTTTATCCAGGACTCACCGTGCGAAATTTTGCACGGGTTTACTAGTTAATATTTTAAAATAACTTAAAACGAAAAATCGGCGTTTCGAATAGCGAAACAATACAAATTCTTGGAAAGATTGAAATTGGTGATTAGTAGACTAATAAGGTAACGAGAAAGGGTGATTTGTGAAATTTTCATATTCAGCTGTGTTTTTTTTTCGGAAATATATTTGTTTAACCAAAATTAGAATTAAATTTCTTGTTAGTGTTGGCAAAATCTATTGAGTTGGTTGGATAGTCACGATGAGATCCCCTAGAAACAATTCACTAAGAAGTTTTCAAGCTGTTCTTTGAGCAAGAAGCCTTTGGTAGAGTTGGATAACTCTAGCTTTTATGATAGAACATTGTAGATGTGTGAACGGATACTACGATGATGTAATGATTTCATTATTCTTAGGCATTTCCCAAACCAGTGTGGACAAAAGAGTAAATATTTAGGATCTATATCTATGGAAGTAAACAACGTGTATTATGAATCGATGAACAGACAAAGAACAGCGCGCCGCGAAAGTGTTATTTCGATCATTCTGGAGAATTTTAAGGGTTCAATAAATTCGGAAAAATTTTGACTATCCAGTTAGTTGAAGAAGAATTACATGAACGCTGTATTTTTGTTTGAACGAGATCGGACGACGGGTTCTCTTAAAATTGTAATTAGAAAATTTAGAGGAAAAGCCCAGTCGAACATGTTAAATAGCATAACTTGAATTATCAAGATTTCGCGAAGAAATGCTAATTAAACAACGAGAGCGGCGGGAATCGTCGTAATATGAATTTAGCAAATTATAAATGCTTTAGAGAGTTTATAAAAACTTGAACGTCCTATAAATAAATATTACAACTAATAATACCAGAAAACAAGCGACGAAATTACTGCTGTGGAATGTCGACAGAAAACTTAGCATTTTCGACGTGAATAAATAGAAACACAGCCGTCTTGACAAGATCTTACATTGGGGGAAACGCTGAAACGAATAAACACGAAAACATTCAAAACGAGGACTATTGGACATTTAAAATTTTTTTATTGAAACACAATGAAAAAGCGAAATGATTTCGCCCGGCACTTTTTCATAATCCGAGTTAACATGTTAATCGACATGATTTTTGACTTCACTTCGGTCTAGTCAGCGGTTGAAAGGACATGGTTTCCACGCTTGCCGTATTCATGATTTTAAATTCTTTCGGACTTAGACATTTTTTGGCGGCGGATAGAAAGTGAATATGGACATATAACTGTGCAGACATTGTTATGCAGTAAACATTTTTGAAGAGAGAAGAAGTATTATTTTCTGTAGTGAATTTGTGGCGCAAGTTGTTTGGACAATTTATTTGGAATACCTGGGGAGAAATATTGAAGAGAACCGGCCCGTGCCCATTGGAGCGTGCGGGGACATCGATGCGTGCGAGTGAGCGCGCATAGGACCACCGAACCCGCAACGGCGCTGGTTTTTCGACGATGCAGAAAAAAAAAGTGATGCATTCGCGAAATATCAACAACAACAACAAAATCAGATCTGAACTGCGCATATTCAAGACGTAAATAAACGTTCATGAGAATCTTAAAAATTTTACGAAATTTTATAGGCGGAATTAATGTAATATAATAATTTGTCAGCTAGGATCTTGTATTTGTTAGTTTTTCATTTTCATTGTTGCCTTGGAAGTACGTACGTACATAGTTTTGGTAATAACATTGATTTGTTTTTGAAGAAAGGAATTCCTAAATATTAGTAAATTGCAAACGGCTAATTAATGGCCATTTCGTGTTGTAATAATGTGATTCATGCAATTGGGCAATGGCATTTTTAAAAAAATCATAACAATATTGCCAAGCATAAGTAAATGTTTACGCGCTGTGCATTGTTTGCCGAAAGAACAAATAGAAAAGGATTAAAATTCTTGCTTTCCTGTTTGAAAATATATGTTTTATTTCAGTATTTAGTAGCCCTGTGCATGCTGCTGTTTGTGTAAACGCTGTTTACAGGTAATTCCCGTACGGGGCCGTCCACGACCTAGACCCAAACAATTTTATGCACGCCATTAAATAATAATGTTGATAATTGAGTAGTGGTAAGAGGTACAGTTACATTGGCACCAGAGTAAAGAGCAAGTAGGAGTAGGGGAAATACATAAGTGAAATAGAAGGAAGACCTGTTGCATTGGCGCCCAAAACGTGGGGCGTGGAATTAACCGCGTTTAATATTGCAGCATTGAGTGTGGAAATAATTAAAATTTTTAAATAAAGGAATTTAGTAGCCATGGAAACGCGTAGTAAGAAAACGCTAGGTGTTAGGGGGGAAACGGAATTCGAAACAATTTTTGCTCGAGACGGGGACGAGGAGCAAAGGAATTCGACGAATTTGAAGTGAGGGGAGGAAAATGTGCGATTACCGCAACTGAAGAAATATTGGGCAGCAGATTGTAGTCGAAACTCCGGTAAGGCACCCAGTAAATCGAAGCAAGCTTGGCGGTGATTTGGGAATTCTTACAGAGCAAGTTGCAGAATTTAGAACAGAACAGCGTGAATGTACAGAGCAAGTTGCAGAATTTAGAACAGAACGGCGCGAATTTACAAAGCAAATTAGGACTGAACAGCGCGAATGTACAGAGCAAGTTGCAGAATTTAGAACAGAACAGCGCGAATTTAGAGTAAAATAGAGCAGAACAGCGTAGCTTTGCAAAACAAAATGGCGGAAAGCAATGCTGAACTACGTAACAGCTTAACCGAAGCTGGATAAAGATAGAGGGCGAGTTACGCGACGCGTTGGCCAGCATAAGGGGGGGTCGAGGCATTCAAAGCCGAAACCCTGGAGCGGTTTAAGAAGGCTGAGGGCGAGATCCGTATTTTGGAGGAGAAGATGGAAACTCACTTCGCCGTTCAGGACGTTGTAAACCAGCAAGTGGCGCCGACGTCGGAGAAGTTAGATCGTCAATGTCAACTTGCGTCAGCCGCACAACAGCAGCAGCGGAGAGCAGCTAGATAGCGTAGTCACGACCTTCAAAGCGTGAAGGAGCATCTCTACGGCAAGATGTGCGTATTGAGAAGATCGAAGGTTCAGTCAATGCATTGCCACGAATAAGCAGGTCAACCGTAATAACGGAAATCGATCAATTAAGGTACATGAAACCGGGAAATGTAGAGAAGCGAAGCGGAGAGGCGTTAATCAACAAGATCGCTGATTGGAAGGTCGCGTGCAGGCGGCGCAGCGAACGGGTATGTCAGGTGTGGTGATGGCCACCCAACATTACCAAATTATCTTGGTTTCATTGGGAAAGTAAAGAGCAGCCCTACTCGTTTTAACCGCTCTTGAAACTATTTTCTGGTGAATGGGATTCCCGAGGCGATGAAGTTACGTTTCGTAGAAGAGGCGCTCAGTTCAAAGCGCAGTATTGGTGGCAAGCTCTTACGCCCACACCTCGATCATATGTGGAGTGGAAGTCTAAGTTCCTAGACCGGTATTGACCAACACCATAGGTTTCGAACTGAAATTCCGTCTATGTCAGAAAGATACAAAGGGGGGCACAGAAAGCATGTGCGACTTCGTTACTAGAAAAGTAAGCGCTTTCAAGGTGTGCAGTGAAGAATTCAACCCCGACGAAGTGATTCGCATTTTAATCAGACAAATGCCGAACCAAATAAGAAATTTATTGTGAATAACATTCCGGAAAACGATCGTGACTTGTCGAACGCGTCAGTCGCTTCGACCAATTAATGATGGAAATGAGCAGGACGGTGGTGAGCATCGACCGCAGAACCAAGGGTCTAGCGCTATAACAGTTTTCGACGAAACCGAAGTCGGAGATATATGCGCAATGGGGGTACGCACAGGTGATAGGCCGGCAAGGTAGAAAAGCGCAGGGTGGGCAACCTCAACAACCGAAACCGAAGCAAGCCCTGCTGAGCATTCGGGAACGGAACGGCCTCACCACGCTGCGAAGCCATCGAGTTGGGAGAGGAGAATGAGTCATTTCCTCGGTCGTACGAACGACGCAGGAAAACTAATCGCGTTTAAGTCTGAAAGAGGCGGCGGCTAGGCTTAAACGATGCCAGAGGGAGTAGTACGGTGTAGCTAGCAGCGATAGTTATGGTGTCAGGCGAAGACTTGTTTGCGCGAAGAAGAGAAACCAACGAGGGCGCGAAACCTAGCAAGTGTTTGGTTTTGAGAG